>CM070875.1:132961685-133491685 GCA_036365515.1 Torymus aiolomorphi | reverse complement strand
GTGTTTTGTGTATTGTCACGTGGAGTAGAATTCGTGTGTTCCGGGACATTTCCGTATCGCTAGAGTCGCCGAGGGTTTCGACCGCGCCCAGGTCGCCGTCCAGTGAAGCCACGCCCGAGTGACCGAGTCTGTGAGCAGCCGTGCATCCGGAGGTTAGGTACGCGTCGTCGCCGTGACCTGGCGCCCTTCCCAAATTAAATTTGGTTGCATCGACGTACACGATTGTCGTGGAGTTTGTATGAGTCCGGGAGTAAATTTCAGAGTAACGCGATAGTATAACCCGTAAGGGCGAGTCCAGACGTGGTGCTTAGGGGACAGAAAAAGTGCAACGTCACACTATTTATTTATAAAATTCGGTAATTTTGCAACTTTCGCAATTATTTATGCAAGAACCGTGATGTGTATCCTTACGAATCTTATCGGATATCGTAGAAGACACCTTCATATGTATCCCATAATTTGTACCGCCTTCAAATCGCGCTACGAACGTTTCAGCATCTGTTTATTTTAAAAGCAGGGCCCGCGTGTGTTATAAACTATTTTTTCTTACAATAATAAAGAAGTCTACCCTAATAATTTTTATTGTATGTCTACAGAAAGGCACTCAATTATACTCTAAATTTTTTTCTGTGTACTTGTTTGCAGTAGAAGAATTGTTATAATTCTTTATTGCATAATTGTTTATCAATATTGTTATTGCAAAAAATAAGTTATAAATGTAAAATATGCGTATTTTTTGTAATAATATCAATTACTATAGTATTTTACGATTCCCTTAATCCTTATATTTGCTTTTTTTTATTGGAAATTATTAATATTCAAAATGTGGTATTGTGACGGTCACGCTGATGGGTTTGGCTGCTAGTTTCAGACTCATGATATTTCCACTAGGGATTGAAAAAATAAAATAATTTTTTTTTAAAGCACACTCATAAGACACAGCCTACCCTATTCAAAATGTTTTGAAATGGTAAAAAAAATAGCGTTACTTGTTTTTTCGAAAAAGCACTTTAAATAATTAAAAAAAAAAAATAAAAATTGACAATAAATTGAATTCACGAATAGCATGAATAGGAAATTTGGAAGGAATGGGGATGATATTGGACGTTTTTCAAAACACAAAACTTAATACAGCATTCCTCTACAATAAGATCGCTATGTGTCCTTTGTCTCTTATAAATCGTTAGACTAAGTCAGACAGATAGCGACTTTCTTGCGAATGAATACTGGATAAGATTTTACACCCTTCTGACGGTATTTACGAATTCGCTCAATATTACATATAATTTATTCGTTATAGATGTAATAGTAATAGTTGTATAATATTTTAAATTAAATTAGATAAAAATTAGTTGCAATTGATTCAATATTATATTGCACTATAATTCAAAAGTTCATGTATCGTACATTTTTTGAGCGTATATACTTATTTCTTTTATGATATTATTCTACGCTGAGGAAAAAAAATTCGTATATTTTCACATAAAAGTACTTTACAATATAGTATTATTTGACTACGACCTTATTTTATAGTACTGTTTACATTTAAGATTATCGTCAAGATAGCGAGAAATATGTTATTGGATACTACTATATTATATAATAAAATTTGAAATATCAAAGGAATTCGAATGGAAATGTTATATTATACTAAATAAATATAGTAAGCTTTACGATAATTTAGTTACAATAATTAAGTTACTATAACTGTTTTGTCGTTTGAATTATATGAACATATTTATTATTAACATATTATAGTCCACTTTACAAAAAAAACATAGTTAAGGCAATAATATTGAGATTTACTATGTAATAACAGTACCAACAACTTTTTTCTGAGTGTAACTTTATTTTTCGTATGTTTATATCGTTATATGAAAAAATATGATTTCGCGTATCTATTAATCACTTTTAATTCTAAAGATACATATATAAAAGTAACTGTGGAAATAAAACAATCAAATGTAGGCAGTAAAAGCTTTGAAACAGTTTTGTAAAAAATGTTTAAAAATGTTTTTTGCAATGTCAAGTGCTTTGGAAGTTTCCATTGAAATTTGAAAAATAAACGAATTTACTTGACTAATATGTGATAAATTAGAATGCTCATATCTTCTCGAATTTTTATCTTAGAAAAATTTTCACAAAGGAATTTTATAGCCTTTAATCACTACTTGTGATTACGCTAGTCAATCATAATATTCAAGATATCCGAGAGAAACCTGAAGGTAAATATGATTTTGTTTAACAATTCACGATTTAGCGATTTGTCTTTGTCTCGCTATAATATTATTCCTATGGAGTGCACACTCATAACTCAGGTATGAGTTAATTAGTTATATGAAAAGATATACGTGCAGTCATGAATAATTTAAAATGTAAAAAATGATCTTTCGATAAACGGTTTTTTCGATAAAAAATTAAAACTGAGAAAAATGCGACTACGCTCACGTTTGCTCTTATATCTAATTATTGTCTATAGGTTTCCAGGGGTTAATTTATCAATAATATGAGTAAAAACGAAGATTTTACTAGGATTTTAAAATGTTTTGACGATAGGCACTTTTTAAATAGCTTAAAGAAATAAGAAATTCACCCAAGTACGCACAGAAGTTATGAAAAATTGATGTTTGCTTTTAGTTTCATGAAAGTGCATTCGTTTATAATTACCTTTACGATAGCAGAACATGTTCATGCAACCATAATTTAGTAAAATTTCTTTTGGTTAAAGGTGTGCCATCACTTCTTTAGAAACTATGCAACGGTAACACGAATATTAAAAGTTTGGGGGATTTTCCCATATACATAAACACACACACACGCGCGCGCGCGTCCACACACACACACACGGACGCACGCACGCACGCACGCACGCACGCACACGATCGGTTACACAGATAGCATCCTATAAATCTTATTTACAAATGAAATCGGTTCTGATAAACTTCGATAGAATAATTTAATATCTTAAATAATTTTTTAAACTTATAAGTCTTAAATTATTATAAATTTATTCTTCTTGTATTTACAAGCTTCTTGTATTTATAAAAATGTAGTAATCTTCTCCTTATGCAATGTGATGAAAAATGCTTTGATTATATATGAAATGATTGATAAACTCTAATAGATTCTTTATTTTATCATTTTTTATTCGGAAATCCTGGTGCTGATACTATATGCACTCTTATACAAAATTTTTTTTATAGTATTTTTGCAGGGATTTTCAACCGGGCAGTTAACCATATGCTATTAATTAAGAAACTTGAAAGATGTGGAATAAGGGACAAAACTTTGGAATTATTAATTAGCTATCTTTTTAACCCTTTCAGGGGGGGTGGAAAGTATACTTCCCACCTATTTAACATTAATTTTTTCTTCATTTATTTAATGTTTCATAGTTTGAACCTGGACATAGGCGTTTTTAAGACACTTAAATAACTAAGTTACACAACCATTACAAGAAATTACCACAACTTGTTTTTTTTTGTAGGTATAAACAATGAATTAAAAAAAATCGATTTTTTCGGGAAAAAATGTCCTCCTCAAAGGGTTAATAGAAAACAGAGAGTTAAGATACTAGACCAAGAAAGTATTGAAAAAGAAATTGGAACAGGAGTTCCACAAGGAACTGTATTGGGACCATTACTTTTATACTATATGTCGTAACGTGGCAAATTGCCTGTTACTAGAATAAGAAGTATTTGGGAAGGCACGGCGGCCGCGGCGAGGATGTTCGGCGCGGAACGTTGCGCACACACACACAAATACGCACGCACCTTCCTCCCGATACCCCGACTCCTTGAGCACACGCCTTTCACAGCTTTTCCCCCTCAGCGTGTCAAGCGGGCCAAGAGACGAAGAAACCAGCAGCAGGTACAGCGAGAACAAGCTGGAGCTAGAGAAGAAGAGGGCCCCGCGGTCCCGATCTCCCATGCGATTGACAGCAGCCGACGTCACAAGAGAGGGACAGAGACACCGAGCAGCAGCAACGCCTCAGCCGGTCGGCAGACACGGCGCGCGCGAGCATCGGCAGCCGAACGGAAGGATCGATCGCGCCGCAGTGAAGACGACGGCCAAGGAGGAACTAAGTGAGCGACGAAAGAGCACGAGCGATGCCGACCGGCATTCTGTCGCCTACCGCCGTGCCGCGTGCCGCTTCTCGACGTGCTCGCGAACGCTACCCGTCAGCCATCTCGCCGTGTTCGCTACCCGTCCAGCCGTTCCGCCGGGGTCTTCCTCGCCGAGAACGCGGCGGATCGCTGCCACGACTGTCTGCCAGAGGGGGGGGGGGGGGGGAGAGAGTCGTCTGCAGCAGCAGCAAATCCCGGCCGAGGTTTGTCCTACCTTCTTAGTTTTCCCCCAAGTTTTCTATCCTGTGTGTGTGCGCATCCGCGTCGGGAGTCACGAGACTCCGAATTCGCGCAAGCTGCGGCACGTGAGTTAGAGTGACGCGTGCACCTGGCACCCTAATTGTGTATATAGTACCTTCTAAGTTTAAATAAATACATAGTTCTTTTGATAGTGTGCTGTTTATAATTACCCCCGTACCTCTGCCCTGATCCCCAGCACAGTGTCACAAGGGGCGCAGCCAACGTTGGGCCACGGTAAAGGCCGTGGCAAAGTGAAGGGATCTGCGTCGTGATTTCGTCATCGCGGCGCGCACACACAACGGGTAACCGCGAGGGGGAGGCGTTCTGGCGGCCATTTTGGGTAATCGACCGCGTGCAAGCGTGTATATCACGCATTTGAGGCGTGTGAAGGTTCGGCCAGACGCTTCAAGTGATTGAAATTTGAATTATTTTGCGAATTTATTATTTCCTTTTTTTTTTTTGAAATAAATCATTTTATTGCGATTTGTACATGATTTTGCGAGGTAAGAGTAAATGGAATACTCGCAAATTCACATCTTGCTGCAGCTTTAGCCACGCGGCGCATAGAATTGCAACGTGTTCGGAAAGTGTAAAGAGTTTAGAGAAACTTCCTGTACATTATTGCACGACGGAATCAATTTTACTTTTATCAATTTTGAGTTTTTATCATTGTCTTTTGTTGAGATTTCTCGCTCACGCTCCTTTTCCGCATAACAATCCTGAATTCCCACGCCTCCGGAATAGATTCGAGGGGGAAAATTTCGACGGGATTTTCCCTTATTTGGGGCAAGGAGCAAGTGCAAGGAGCAAGTAACTGTCGCACCTCACCTTCGAACGTTACCTCGGTTGCTTGGGCTTGATTTTCTTTTTTCTTGGTTTTGCTTTTTGCTTTCTTGCTTGCTTAGTTGCACTTTAGATTTTTTTGTTTTTGAATTTGGATTTTTCGTACTAGTAGAGTGAAACTTTAGTAATAAAATTTAAGTAAAAAGTAGAGAGTGAGTAATTATTGAGTAAGAGAGAAAATCATCGGAGCTACGCTACCGAGGCTACCTGAGAAGGTAGTTAAGATGGAGAATCATGATTGGAGTTGGGCTTCGCTCGGTGCCGATGAGAATGATTTAATGTGCGTCGACCCGTTAGCTGCAGCTTAAGCTCTGAAGCGAGCGATAAATCGTCTGACTGATGGAGAGGTCGCGTTGACGACGGCTCAGTCTTTCGGGGTTGAATGTTCACTCGGACGCGATTATTTTGCGCAATAGGTTGGAGAGGCACAAGATGCGACGCCATTTCGGCGCTGCTGCCGCGCCATGAGGCCCGGTCAGAAACGAGCCGGCGGACAAGTTTACTTCTGCGCATAGTCCTTCGTCGTCGAGTAGGCATTCTGCTGTACACCTTTCGCCCCCTCGGGTTCCAGAGCAGCCAGCAGTAGATCCAACCCATGCGGAAGTAGTGCCGCTCTCCACAGGCCAGTCTATAGGTAGATTTTGTGATCCAATTTCGATGGAGGTGCCGTCTTAGACTTATACATCGTTGCTGCACATCGAATTGAGTGAGCCGCGGCGTCCGAGAGAGCAGTCCACAGCGGGCAGCTATGTTGCTCTAGCTATATAGAGTTTTGATGCGTAGAGGCGCATTAGCATCGCCGCACCGGAGGGGTTTCACGGCACGAGGGAGTATGCTCCTCAACCACGTGCACAATCCACGCGTTATCCTCTCGGTCCACTCCTTGCTCACGAACATAACACGTTTGTGGAAAACAGCATGGATTTAACGAGCGTGACGAGTGCGCTGAACGAGATTCCAGCATCTACGAGTGCAGGAAGAACGGTGAGGCAGCCGAACGGATTGTTCGATCGTATGTCGTTTCTGCGGCTTCCAGCGTTGCCGTCGCACCAGATGAGATACCTGGCTGCTCCGACCACGATGTATCCGGGAAGAGGATTCGGCAGCGGTGCTTTTGGAGTTGGTTCGCTACCTTCGTCGAGCATTCCTCCGCTTTCAGCTAACGTTGCTTTCGGGAATTTCGAAAGCGGAGCAGGGCCTGATGTCTACTCGTACTGTTCAATGCCGCGAGAAACATCATATATCAGGTTATCATGAGCCGCCGCTCATGTCTTCAGCGTCGCTCGCTCAAAATTATGTTTCAGCTGGAGCTTCACAAGCCAGCGGATTTGGAGCACAAGTCGAGCCGGCACGCTCGTATTACAATCAGCCAGCGCCGGCACCGTCGTTTCAGTATCCGTCTCGGTATTTTGCGCAGCCTTTCGTGTCCTCGCAGCCACTGATGTCACATGCACCGGTGTATCCATTGTATATCAGCAACATTCCGCAATCGGGTTCACATTTTCTGCCTGCAGTTTCGCCGCCAGTTGCCTCAGGGTTTCATTCAACGCCGATGCATACTGTTGCTAACTTTCAGCCTTACCCGGGGAGATTTGAGATCTCTGCTCCCGGGCTGAGCCAAGATGCATCGTTTTTCGATCGGTCATCGCTTTATAAAGAGAAACGCACAACGGAACTACTCTCTAAGTGGCACATTACCTTTAAAGGGGAAAAGGGATCCCGAAAATTTGATTGCAGATCTAATGAAATGCAAAGAAACTTACAAACTGGTTCTCGAGGAAATAGTGAAAGCCTTGCCATCCGCTTTCGATGATGAGTCATGGCAGTAGTTCCGTCGGGAGTATCAATTCTGGAGGATTTATGAAGAATTTGTGGACGCGTTTCGCCTGCAGTACAGCTTTGAAGACATGCAGGGGAGACTACGGAAGGAGCTGGAAGTACGAACGCAAGGACCGAGTGAGGAGATCTCCACCTACCTACTGAAGGTGCGGGACTTGCTGAATCAGCTGAAGCCGCCGCTTACGTTGAGAGAGCAGCTAGACAGAGTTTATCAGAAACTGCACCCATCTTATCGATTGCGCATCGAGAGGAAAGACTTCGAGAATTTTCCGGAGTTACAGAAGTTAGGGAAGAGAGAAGAACTGAGAAGGGCACAGGAGAAAGTATACAAGCCACCGCCTGCCATTACGGAGTCAGCTTTTCCTGCTTCAGCTTATACTCCTCCGGAGCAGCGAAGAAATGTGAAGTTAGCTCCGGTAGCTCAGACAGTTGCAGTTAAAACAGGAGTTTAGCTTTCCAGCTCAAGCAGGTTAGCTCCAGTAGCAACCACGCTCCCCTGCTAAAAATAATCTTATGCTTTATCCCGAGATTAGTCACGTATCAAATCACATGCCTAGTCATATATCTATCAGCATGATAAAATAGGGCTGATTAATCACCTTCCCGTCACTTGATTACATGATTACGTAAAAAAATGTTAGTTCTGTATTATTCGTTACAGGATTTAGCATATTATTTAGCACGTGAAATAGAATGTATTAAGACAGATGATTGCGCACGTGATTTCACTTATGACTTCGTATGTGACTTACTAAAAAAAAATTATACTTTATTGCTCGTCACGTCGTTAAGCATATGATTTTGAATATGATTACGTAAAAATTTTGTGTCTGAATCATTGAAGAACGTGATTCAGCATGTTATTTAGAAATAAAGTAGAACATTTTTTTTGCTAAGTCACATACATAATCATGTGTGAAATCACGTGCATAATCATTTGTCTAAATACGAACTATTTTACATGCTTAATAATATGCTGAATCATGTAACGATTAATGCAAACGTAAAATTTTTCCGAAATCATCTATCTAATCACATTATAATCACATGCTTAATGATGTGCCAGAACACATATTGAAACACAGACTAAATCATATGCCTAACGACGTGACGAGCAATGAAGTAGAACATATTTTTTTGCTAAGTCACATACATAATCATGTGTGAAATCACGTGCATAATCATTTGTCTAAATACGTACTATTTTATATGCTTAATAATATGCTGAATCACATACTGAGTAATTGAGACACAAAGTTTTTCCGTGATCATGTAATAAAGCATATGCAAAATCACTTGCTTAATCATGTGCGTGAACCCATTCTAAACCGGTTATGAATCACATACTTAATCAAGTGACGGGAAGGTGATTAATCAGCCCTATTTTATCATGCTGATAGATATATGACTAGGCATGTGATTTGATACGTGACTAATCTCGGGATAAAGCATAAGATTATTTTTAGCAGGGTCGGCGAGGAAAAAGAAGCCTAAACCAGCGGTGGGCCAGCAAAGACGGAACAAGGATTAAGGGTGTCAACGGAGCGAAGTCAACGGAGAGGGAGTCTACACCGGAACCCACAAAAATTGAAGTTGTTCCTCCTAGCGGAAAATTCGACGAGATGCAGCGGAAGAAATTGAGAGAGGCCTGTTTCCGTTGTGGTCAAGCCGGTCACTGGAGAAGAGAGTGCATGAACGCAGCAGTTTGTCAGAATTGTGGACCGCAGAATACGACGGCGCGTAAATGAACAAAGTGCAACTCCGAGCCGGCGGAAAACGAGTAAGAGGTGAAGTTAACGGAGTCAACTCACCTCCTTCTACTTTAAACTTGACTCCTCCTACTTCTGATCAGGCTCCTTCAGTTCAAAAAACCAGTTCGACTGTAGCTATTAGCGAGGGAGACAATCCTCAAGTTTTAGCTCCAGAGTCGTTGATAATGAGAAGTGCTATCATCAACGTCGAGCCAAGGTTATTCTTCAACATAGAGTTGAATGGAAGAAAACTCTTAGGCATGCTCGACGATGGCTCCGTCCACTCTTATCTCGGCAAAGACGTCAGCAAAGAGTTCGCTGGGAAATTGGAGCAGGAAGCATCGTCAGTACGCGTAGCGGACGGAGGTGCAGTGAAGTTACAAGGCGTATTGAACATGAGCGTCTGCATCGATAATACGCAGTTAACTATGCTCTTCCGCGTAGCAGACGAGCTTCAGTACAACTGCATCCTCGGAATCGACTTCAAGCGGCTTTTCAAGATGAAGATCGACTACGAGAATGACACATGATGGACGCCGAAGGGAGTAGTACATCAGTGTTACTCTCACGGCCAAGATCCAACATGTTTTCCAGCTCTAGCCAGCATAGGAGGACTGAGTCGTGCTACAGCTGAGCAGCAGGCAATAATCGAAGCCAGCAAGGAGAAACTGATTCCACCAACACCGGGCAAATTAGGGTTAGTAATTAATTATTATTTGTTCCGATTTTGCATAGACTATAGGCAAGTAAATATGGCGAAACATGAATAATATACTTGACAAGTTAAATTCGGCCAAGTATATTTCTAAGCTAGATTAAAGCCAAGCGTACTACCAAATTACGTTGGATCCAAAGTGTCAAGAGGTCACCGCGTTTTCAGTACCAGGGCGAGGACTTTTCCATTTCATCAGGCTACCATACGGACTAAAGAACGCTCCAGCTGTATTTCAACGTATTATGGACAATTTGATCAAAGCTGAGTTGGAGCCGTATGTACTCGCCTACTTAGACTATGTCATTATCGTCTCGCCGACATTTGAAGAGCACACAAAATGATTAGAGATAGTGCTCACGGCGTTAAAAGACGCAAACTTACAGATTAATCTCGAAAAGTCTGAGTTTTGTTGTGCTGAGTTTAAGTACTAGGTTACGTCGTCAACGAGGACGGGTTGAAGATGGATAAAGACAAGGTGAAGCCCATTCTCGACTATCCAGCGCCTCTCAATATCAGGCAGCTGAGGAGATTTCTCGGCATGATTGGCTGATACTGCAGATTTATAGCTCACCTAGCAGGGTATAAGGCACCGCTAACTAAGCTGCTGAGGAAGGATATTCGGTAGCAGTGGCACGAAGAGCAACAGCAAGCGTTTGAGAAATTGAAGCTCGCGTTAACGCAAGCTCCTGTGCTTGCGAGACCAGATCTGTCGCTACCCTTCACTCTGCAGACAGATGCGAGTGATTATGCTATAGCTGGACTACTGACGCAGGTATTTGATGGCGAGGAGCATCCTATCTATTTTGTGAGTAGGACTGTGTCTAAGGCAGAGAGAAATTATACTGTCACTGAGAAGGAGTGCCTCGCTGTCTTATGGTCCGTAGAGAGGCTGAGAGGTTATTTGCAAGGTGAGAAGTTCACAGTAATCACCGATCACCACAGCCTGCTGTGGTTCAATAACCTCAAAGATCCAGCTGGTCGATTAGCCAGATGGAATACGGCCCTGCAAATGTACAACATTGAGTTTGTACACCGTAAGGGCAGGCTGCACAATGTTCTGGACGCGCTGTGGCATGCTTGGGAAGGAACTTATGAGCTTGCAGCTATCGTCACTGCTATAGCTGAAGATCCGTGGTATCAAGGGAGAATTACTAATATCGAGAAAAATCCAAGGAAGTACCCGGATTGGAAGGTAGTAAATGGCCTGCTGTATGCGCATCGTTCGAATAAGACCGTAGATCCGTTGCTGCCGGACATGGATGCGTGAAAGCTTGTTCTCCTAGAAGCAAACCGAGAAAAAGCTCTAGCTGAAGCTCATAACAGTCCCCAAGCAGGTCACTTAGGCGTGGAGAAGACTTTTGCTAGAGCGGCGACATATTATTATTGGCCAGGCTATTATCGAGATGTTTGTTGGTATGTAATTGTCTCGCTTAGTTTCGCATATTTACGTAACTTCATTGTATATTTAGTCCTCGCGTGACCCGCCTACTCGTGCGCTCGCTGTTTCAACGCACGCGCTATACTCATGCCGCTAGAGCCGCTCGAGCGCCCAATCGGCGAAGGCCTCTAGTGTGCAGACGCCAGAAGACAGTTGTTATGAACTGCGTTTGCATAGACGAGCTGCCTGCCAAGTATGTCCAGCTCATAAAAGCTCTCAGCAAGCTCCAGCAGGGCTGATGACCGAGCGCAACATCGAAGGTCCTTGGGTTGTCGTAGCAGCTGATATAATGGGTCCAAAACCTCCTTCGCATACTGGTAGCAGGTACATAATTGTCTTCGAAGACCTGTTTACTAGATACGTCGAGCTGAAGGCTTTGAGGAAGGCAAATGCTAAATCGGTGCTAAAAGCTTTTGAAGAATTGATCGTGAATCGTTGGGATTACCCACGGGTTTTGCTTACGGGTAATGGTACAGAATTCTCTAACCGAATGGTTCTGAAAGGCTAGATGAGTATGCAATTCTGCAATCCACGATTCCGCCCTACCATGCACAAGCAAACCCGGTGGGAAGAATCAACCGTAATTTGCGACCAATGATCAATAGCTTTCTAGTCAATGATCACCGAGACTGGGACATGTACTTGAACGAACTGTGTTTAGCGTTAAATAGTGCAGTGCACTCGTCGTTAGGGGTTTCTCCCGCGTTTCTTAATGTAGGGCGTAATCCTGTTCCCTCCATCTTACTCCGAAATTACATTGAAAGTCCTCTTCCTACCTCACCTCCTTATTTGGATAAGTGGAAAATACGAGGCAGCCGATTGCCTGCCTTACATGATTTGGTACGGAGGCACCTAGACAAAGCTGTAGCAAGGCAAGCACGCAACTACAATAAGAATCGACGAGAGGTCCTCTACCAAGTCGGAGACCACGTAAGGCGCCGGAATCATGTTTTATCATCCGCAGAGGACCGATTTGCGGCTAAGCAGGCACCTAGGTTCGTTGGGCCGGCTGAGATAGTAGAAGTATACTCTCCCATAGTATACTTAGTAGAGGACCTTGACTCGAAGAGGCGGACGAAAGTGTTCGTAAACGACTTCAAAAAGTACACGCCCCCGAAAGGTAGGCAGCAGCTAGAAGCTCAGACTACAGCGCAAACCCCTGCTGTTGTAGATCATGGACTCGTCAGACGAGGAGTGGGTGCCACGCTTGGCCATCGGCAGGGCGGCACCACTCGCGTGTCGCTCACCACCACCACCGCGACAATTCGGTCGAGGCCGAGGGCGAGGTCGCCCCTCAGAGCACCCGCCCCTGTCAGGGCTGGCTCCGCTCTGGCCAGGCCCGGCTCTGCTCCAGTCCCCAGCAGAGAAAGAGGAAAGCCTCGCGAGGTCCCTCACAGGGAGTCGCGGCAGGGGAAGGCCGCTGCCTAACCTCGCCGGGCCGCCAAGCGACGGTGGAGTCGCGTTGGACCTAGTCGAGCCACCAACGGAATGACTCCAAGAGGTCGAGCCGTGCCGAGAGAGGGAGAGTACCCGGCCATAGCGTGAGGTAGGTTACGCGTGGCCCGGGTGCTGGAACTGCGGCGAATTTGGGCATAGCCGCGTGGATTGCCCCCATCCCCGCCGCAAGCTGTGCTTCATGTGCGGCGGGGTGGGCGTCAGCGTGGCCACCTGCCCAACTTGCTGCCAGGCTTGGGGCCAGGCGGAGGAGATTGGCTAAGGAATAGCTACAGCTGTAGCTACAGCTGGAAATGGGAAAAGGCCAGAGAGCACCTCCAGTTATTTTTTCTTATGTAAATACTGTGTCGTCGGTGAAAGAGCAAAAGCAATAAACAGCCTCTTTGCCCCACTTGTTGATTTTCTTTGATATTACCCTCCCCCCTTTTCGTTTGGTTCCTACAAGTAAGCGAGCACGCTCTCCTATAACATAAATATGAAATAAATCGCAATGAAGTGAGTACAATTAAATGAACAGTTTGTCTGAATTTTATTCCTCATTCGTGGTAAATTCAGCATGCTCTCCATAGGTTGCCAGAACGCAGCTCAAAAAGAGCAGTAATTCAAGGGATTGGCCAGGTAAGACGCTGTTGCAGCAGTTTTTTAATAAAAATTTTGTAATCTATGAGTGAGTGAACATGTTAGGGAGTCGCATGAGAGTTCGCGATCGCGTTAGTAATTGCGTAAGGATGATTGTCGAGAAACTACTGGCGCCATGTTGCATAAGCAGGATACACCCTCACCGGGTTACACTCACATAGACCTACTCTAAGCCCAGCTGCAGAAGAAGATGTTAAGGGACGCAAACACCTACACTCACACCGCTGTAGCTATGACCGAGTAGCTTAGAGTAGCTTAGAGTAAATTAACTAGAGCAAAGAACCCGTAATCAGATTTAATAGTTTAGAGCAATGTAACGTGCGAAGGTAGTCCACGGACTACTTTGAGTTTACGAAGGGGAAGATGTAACGTGGCAAATTGCCTGATACTAGTATTTGGAAAGGAACGACGACCGCGGCAAGGATGTTCGATGCGCAACGTTGCGCACACACACACACACACGCTCCTTCCTCCCGATACCCCGAGTCCCTGCGCACACGTCTTTCGCAGCTTTTCCCCGTTCCCGTGTCAAGCCGGCCAGGAAACGGAGAGACTAGCAGCAGTTACAGCGAGAACAAGCTGGAGCAAGAGAAGAAGCGAGCCTCGTGATCGCGCTCTCCCATGCCGTTGATAAGAGCAGCCGACGACACGAGAGAGGGAGAGAGAGACAGCGAGCAGAAGCAACACCTCGACCGGTCGGCAGACACGGCGCGTGCGAGCATCGGCAGCCGAACGGAAGGCTCGCTCGCACTGCAGTGAAGACGACAGCCAAGGAGGAAATAAGGGAGCGACGAAAGAGCACGAGCGAAGCCGGCCGGCATTCTCTCGCCTACGGCCGTGCCGCTTCTCGACGTGTTCGCGAACGCTGCCCGTCAGCCATCTCGCCGTGTCCGCTACCCATACATCCGTTTCACCGGGGTTTTCCTCGCCGAGAACGCGAAGGACAGCTTCCATGACTGTCTGCCGGAGAGAGAGAGAGAGAGAGAGAGAGAGGAGAGCCATCTGCTCTCCGGAAATTCCGGCCGAGCTGTGTCCTCCCTTCTTAGTTTTCCCCTGAGTTTCCTATCCTGTGTGTGTTCGCGTCCGCGTCGGGTGTCACGGGACTCCGAGTTCGCGCAAGCTGCAGCACGTGATGTAGCTGTAGCTTGAGTTAGAGTTTTCACTCCTGGCTACGCTAGTCAGCGAACTGAGATTCGGTGCTAGAGACGCGTGCACCTGGCGCCCTAATTGTGTATATAGTACCTTCTAAGATTAAATAAATACATAGTTCTTTTGATAGTGTGCTGTTTGTAATTACCCGCGTGCCTCTGCCCTCATCCCCAGCAGAGTGTCACAATGTTAATGATCTATTGTTAGGCACGGGAAAAATGAACAAATTTTTAACTATAGTGATAGTGTACCAAGAAAAATCGAAATAGATATACACCAATAGAAAATCAAAAGAGTGACAAGCCACAAATAGCTAAGGTTAATATCCCCTACATATTAATATCCATGGACGTGTCGGCATCACGCGAAAATAAATGTAACGCTAAAAATAGATATAGATATACAGATGTGTGTTGTCTTGGGGGGTATATAAGGCGGGACGGAGAGCTCCGCGGCTCAGTTGGAGCCCGGCGCTCCAGGAGGTAAGATGCCTCCTGCCAGGGGAGTAGCGGAGAGCGAGCGAGCGAGAGAGAGAGAGAGAGAGAGAGAGAGAGAGAGAGAGAGAGAGAGAGAGAGAGAGAGAGAGAGAGAGAGAGGGGGGTTCTGCATCTGCGCAGACGCATGGTTGCATAGCTTTAGGGGGTATATAAGGCGGGCCGCAGAGCGTCGCGGCTTAGTTGGTGCCCGGCACTCCAGGAGGTGAGATGTCTTCGGCCAGAGGAGTACCGGAGAGGGAGGGAGGGGGGAAGGAGAGGGACGAAGGGACTCATTATATGCATGGTATATAATATAATTAATAATAATAACATAATTTTGTTTTGCAGGTGTATAAGCAAGTATACATCACAGAGGTGTATACTTGAATCTTCTTCGAAGTTTGAAAAAACGAGTTATTGATTATTGTCTGTTGATTATTGTCTATTGATTATTGTCTATTGATTATTGTCTATTAATTATTGACTATTGAATTGAATATTGACTATTGATTATTGATTACTGAATATTGAATATTGAACATTGATTATTGACTATTGAATTAAATATTGATTATTGAATATTGATTATTGACTACTGATTATTGACTACTGAATATTGAACAATGATAATTGACTTTTGATATCACTATTGAGTATTGATCGTTACTGATTAGAACTGAAAAGAACTGAAAAGAACTGAAAAGAACTGAAAAGAACTGAAAAGAACTGAAAAGAACTGAAAAGAACTGAAAAGAACTGAAAAGAACTGAAAAGAACTGAAAAGAACTGAAAAGAACTGAAAAGAACTGAAAAGAACTGTAAAGAATTGTAAAGAACTGAAAGAATTGATTTTTGCTATTGAACTTTGGCTGTTATTATTGAACATTTGCCATTTTGATTAAAAATTAAAAAATATATTTTGATTATTATAGAACATTTACAAGCATTAATAAAAAGACTTGAATAATTTTTCATATTTACTGTTTTTTATTATTATTTATATTTCATTGGGAATTTCATTAGCGGGATTTAAATATTAGTAGTGTAGTATAATGGACCACGACAATGTTGAGCAAGTTATTGATAGAAATCGTCGTCGCGGTAGACCTAGAATAAGACGTACTTCTGAGGAGGAAAGGGAGTTCCGAGAAAGGCAACGGGTATTAAGAAATGAAAGAGTAAGACGATACAGGGCACGGTTCGCTAATAATGTGAATAATAATAATAATAATTCAAATACATTGGAACCTAATAATAATGAAATGGAGCATACAATGTTGTACAGGTTATTGATGAAAATCATCTCCGCGGTAGACATAGAATAAGACGTACTTATGAGGAGAGAAGGGAGTTCCGAGAAAGGCAACGGGTTTCAACAAATGAAAGAGCAAGGCAATACAGGGCACGGTGCAATACATTGGAACCTAATAATAATCAGGTAAATGTAACTGAAAGAAGTAGACAAAGTACGAGATGTCGTAGTAGAGAAAATGATGAGGAGGAAAGAGAATTCCAAAATCGTCGCCATGAACGAAATGTAGAGAATGGAAGATTTTTGGAACAAAATACTAATGTTAATGAATTCTATTTAGGTGAAATGGATGTTTTATGCAGTCATTGTAACGCGATACATTTCACTGCAGAGAAAGTGTTCAACAAGGGTAATTCATTTAATGATTGTTGTGGTCATGAGACTGTCAAATTGGAAGCAATTCCAGATTATCCAGAAAATTTACGTTCATTATTTGAAAATAATCATCAAAAAAGTAAAGCATTTTTTGAACGTATTCGAAATTATAATAGTTCATTTTCGTTTGCATCTTTTAATGCTAATGTAATTGATATGCCTACAGTAGGTAGAGCTCCATATTGTTTCAAAATACAAGGTCAAATTTATTACCAAATAAATGAGGCTTTATATCCATCGGAAAATGATTATCCTAAATATGGTCAGCTTTTTATTGTAGATCCGCAATATAGAATTGCGGCTAACGCAGGAACTGACAGAGAAATAATTTATAGTTTAGAGCAAATGATAAGACAATATAATTTATTTGCCAAGCCATATGTAATGATGAAGGAAGAAATTGATCATCAACGTGAATTATTGGGTAGTGATACGGAACCTGAATTACAACTAATTTTTAGTTTGAAACCGGGCTATGAGACCGGGAATGATCGTTTTTGTTACTACAGCTGATGGTGACATTCCTGAATCATATGTGACTATCCGTAATAAGGATATGCGTGTATTGCAATCAGTAAGTTCGATGGATCCAAACGTAGAACCTACGGTATATCCACTGTTTTATCCTCATGGATCGCAAGGTTGGCATAAAAATATAGCGAAAATAAATAATAGGACATTCGTAGATGATAATGATGATGCACAAGGTGAACAAAGTAATCGTCGAGTAAAATAGTTATATTGCCATCAACTTTTGTTGGTTCTCCTAGATATATGATGCAAAATTATCAAGATGCAATGGCTATAGTTCGTATGAAAGGAAAACCTGATTTGTTTATAACCATGACGTGTAATCCTAACTGGCGTGAAATTAAAGATAATTTATTACCGGGTCAACAGGCTTCAGATCGTCCTGACATCTGTGCTCGTGTTTTCCATTTAAAAAAAGAACATTTAATCTCGCTGATAACAAAAAAGAAATATTTTGGCGAAGTATCAGCTCACGTACACGTGTAGAATTTCAGAAATGAGGTTTACCTCACGCACACATTTTAGTTACTTTAAAAAATGGTTATAAATTGTCTACCGTGAATGATATCGATAAATACATTTCTGCTGAAATTCCTGATTCTAAGACAGATCCAATATTGTATAATACTGTGGTTAATAATATGATTCATGGTCCATGTGATAGCAGATGTATCATTGACGGTCAATGTTCGAAACATTACCCGAGAGAATTTCGAGAAGAAACTACAATGTCGCCTGATGGATATCCGTATTATAAACGAAGAAATGATGGGAAAAAAATTGTTCGTCGTAATCAAACTGTAGACAATCGATTTGTAGTACCATATTGTCCTGGGTTATTACGCATATTCAATTGACATATAAACGTTGAAGTAGTATCTAGCGTAACGTCCGTGAAATATTTGTATAAATATGTTTATAAAGGTTACGATGCAGCTAATATCATAGTTGAAGAGTTAAATAATGAGAGGGTAATTAATCACGATGAAGTTCGCAGTTTTATAGAAACGCGATATGTTAGCCCAGTTGAAGCATGTTATCGTATCTTAAGTAAACCGTTACAGTGTAATAGTCATAGTATCATACGCTTAGCAGTTCATTTACCTCAACAACAGTCAATTGTAATTGATGATATTGATGATGATGTTGCTGTGGAGGCTGCATTAAATCGAAAACTACATTATTAGCTTATTGTGATTTGAATAAACAAGATATTTCAGCTAGACAATACACTTATGCTGAAATTCCAGCTCATTATGTTTTTAAACAATATAACGATAATGGTCAGAAAGTTTTTAGATGATCAAAACGGAAATCACATTATAATTGTATCGGACGTATGTATTCCGTCAGTCCAAGCCAGGTAGAGTTATTTCGATTAAGATTACTTTTGTTAAATTGTAGAAGCGCTAAAAGTTTTGATGAATTAAAAAATGTGAACGGTGTTCAGTATATGACGTTTTCGGAAGCTTGCTTAGCGTTAGGTCTTATAGATGATGATGAGGAATGGAGTCGAGCTATGCAGGAAGCTGTAAGTTGGATGATGCCAGGTAGTATACGTCTATTATTTTTACGTATTTTGAAGATGATTTATCAGAAGATTTTCTAAGATTATATGGAGATCATACCAGAGCTTACAATTTAGCTTATTCCAATATTTGTGAAACGTTGGTAGCTGAAGGCAATGATATTGCGAACTTTCCATCGATGCCTCAATTAGTAGTGAATATCCATATTGAGGATAGTAATCAATGGCGTGGTAACTTGGCAGATATGGGAAATAGACAGTATACCATGTTAAACAGGGATCAACAAGAAATCGTCGATAAGATTTTAAGAGTATCAAATGCTATTGATTATAACAGCTCTCGGTATTTTTATATCGATGGCCCTGGTGGATCTGAGAAAACGTTTGTATATATAATTTATTAAAAAGTCAAAACAAAAGTGTTTGTTGTATGGCTTTTACTGGCATCGCTGCAACGTTATTACCTAAAGGAATGACGGTTTATAGAGTACTAGGTTTGCCTGTACCTTTATTATCAGATTCTTCATCTAATATTGCTGTGCAATCAAAGGAAGGGCAATTTTTGAGGCAAACAGATGTATGTATTTATTTGGGATGAGGCACCAATGGCCCCACGTTACGCATTAGAAATCATGGACAGGACTTTAAAAGATATAATGAGTAATAATTTATTGTTTCGCGGTAAAATTGTCATTTTAGGTGGAGATTTCAGACAATTATTATCTATATTACCACGAAGCCTTCGAAGTGAAGTAATAAATTTATCTATCAAAAGCAGTATTTTGTGGAATGTTTTTCAGAAATTTCAGTTAACGTGTAACATGAGAGCTATAGATGAAGATATTAGTTTTTCAAAATTTGTTTTGGATTAAACACTACATGTATATCACACTACGAAAGGTAAGTTATTGACGGAATGAAATGTGCAGTTGTGATGTTCGTGGTGTTGGTGCTTTAGCTACTTATAGAATTACGTTTCTGATAGTTCGGTATTTAAATATCACCCAATCAGCGGCGTAGTTCTGTAAGTAGCCAAAGCATCAACAGCACGGGCATAGAGCAGCATCACACAGCACAGCAACGTATATTACCGCCAGCGCTTATGTACATGCTCTCTACTGTGCACAGTGCAAGAATTGACAATACGTATCGTGTTTTTGGCTTTAGTTTTCATTCTAGAAGTAACTTAAGATTTCATAAGCATCGATGTTGTGTATACAGTGATGGGGCCGGGAAGTTCCGAATCGGGAATAAACTAGATCCTAGTTCTTTTGTACCGGAGCCAACTTCATGGCAATAGGATTTGCTACAGTTAGTATAAGCGCGACATTTAAGCCGTATTTCGCGTACACTACGAGTATTTCGTGCGTCCTATGAACGATTTCGCGCACGCTAGTTACGTGTCTTTCGCGTACGCTACTAGTATGGCGTGTGTACTATGGAGCATTTCGCGTACGCTACGAGTATTTATGAGCGCCGTTGATCGCTTCGAGTACGCTACGGAGAATTTCGCGTACGCCACGAGTATTTTCGTGTGTGCTGTGAAGGATTTCGCGTACGCTACAACTATTTCGTGCGTGCTATGAACGATTTCGCGTACGCTACTGGGCATTTTGCGCACGCTACTTACGTACCTTTCGCGTACGCTACTAATATGGCGTGTGTGCTATGTTAAGTATTCTGTTGAGTTTTCCTTTTTATAACGAAATTTGAAGAAATTATGATGTTAACATACAGGAACATATTTTGGCAGCGATGGAGAGAATTCAGATATGTATTACTTATTATATTCTAATAATTTTTTAATTTTTGCCTTATCGGAAATATTTTTGTTTTATAAAGTTTGAAAAACTATTGGTAAGAGTGTACGCGAAATAATTTTTTCAAGAATTGTGGATTTAGAATGATGTGTTATGTACAAATATGGCTATCATATATGTGTTTGAAGTTTCCAAAGTTGGGATCCAACGAAAAATCGATTATTGAAAAATCGCTTTCTTCCGATTGGATGCAGTTTATCATCATAAATAATGGTAAAATAATTGTAAAAAAGAAAGAACAATACAAAAACAAGCCATCCCCACCCCCCAAAGCACCCTTTACGTACATCGGTCCATAGAAAAAATTCTATGATCCTTTCTTTTAGTTTTTTCCCCGATTTTATTATTGGCTATGAATTCTGGCGATAAAACTATACCAGAAAAAAAATTGGCGACCAATTTGAATCCCTGAAGCACAACCAAATAATCGATGATATAGGCGTGCAAGTGGAAAAAATATCTATTTTCGTTGCTTTTATTTTTTTTCCCGATTTTATTATTGCTTATGGATTCTGACGATAAAACTGTACCAGAAAAAATTGGCAACCAAATTTAATTCCCGAAACACTCGACAATATAGGGGTCCAAGTGAAAAAAAAATTCTTTTTTCGTTTCTTTTAGTATTTTCCCCGATTTTATTGTTGCTTATGGATTCTGGCTATAAAACTGCACCAGAAAAAAAATGGCGACCAAATTGAATTCCTGGAACACCCACAAACAGTTGATTATAGGCATCCTATTGTCCCTAATGTCCCTATATTCGATGACTGTCACTATTGCCCCTATATTCGATGACTGTCCCTATTGTCCCGATTTCAATTTAAATAGTTCAGGATATATGTTTTTTATTTAAATACTTTGTAACGGATAAATAAATCCCTGGCTGCTCGGCAATTATCCGCTTACAAATACTGCATGCAGCGGCGAGGCTAGTGCACCCCGTGCAATGCACACCGCATGCGAATGTTTTATGTTTGAAGAGGGGAGGGAGAACGGGGTAATAAGAATAATCACTCATCTAGTAGCTGGCTAATCAGCTGATCGAGCCCTTGAGCCGACTGTTCTGCCATGGCGGCTAGGCTCGGCTTGCCATCGCTCGTCACGGGTTGTCCGCGTGTGTCTTGCGGAGGCGCGCCACTCGCCATAGCCGCCAGGCTATTTTTGCTGCGCTGCGGTTGCGTTTTCGCGGACTTTGGCCCCTGGTAGGCTACATCTGGTAACAGACTGTCTCTCCGCCTCCCTTAGCGCTTCCGCTTCTCGTGCAAGCTCTACAAGCTTGTCTATATCGGTGACATTCTCCCGTGGAACGAAGCGCTGGAGACTAGGGAGCATATTTCTGTATATATGCTCGAGTTGCCTTTCATGATCCGAGGGCCTTGAACTTACTCAAAATCGTAAGGAGGCATATAATATGATCCCTTACAGGCTCATCTCTGCCTTGGGTGCGGGTTTGCGCTTCGCCGACGAGACGCTACTGGAATCTCTTGTCGACCCCGTAGCAGCGGCATGCGGCGACGCAGAAGTCTTCCCAAGTTCGCCAATTTTTGCAAGCTTGGCGACACCAATGCCTTGCCACGCCAGACGTCAGCTCGGACATAGCGTTCAGCAGATCTTCATCTGTGATCCGCGCGAGCGAGCGGTATTCGTTAACGCGCTCGAGGAATTCCTCGATGCTACTGCCTTTCTCGCCGGTGAATTGCAGTTTCCACTGCCGCACCGTTCTGCTAACGTCCACGTTTATGGATTGATAGAGCGTGGTACCTTCGCCCGAGTATCTACTTTTGAGTTACTCGGGAGGCTCCCCCTCCCCCAAGACTCTTGCCGTCGCGGGCATGAGGCTGAGGATGTTGTTGAGGGCCACGCTCGTCCGCATAATACCTTTGCGATGTGAAGTTTTGCGCTGCTGGGTTTAGCGCTGGTGGTTGTCGCGCGTTTGCGCTCGTCGCTATGTTGCGCGAGTCCGCTTGTGTACTTCCTTCGTCAAGGTACTCTAATCTGTACGTGTCTTGGAAGTTCACTGTTTTATGTTTTTGCGAGCTCGCTTCATTGCTTGTCGTTTTAATTGACATTGCGTGCAGGCTTGTGCTCGCTATCAGATCTGACATCTGCTCCTGCAGCTGCCTTATTTCCTTGTCATAGTCTTTTGCGATTCCCTGTATTCTCATTATTTCGCATGCTACTGCTCTTGGCATTGTATATGTTCTGCCGTTTGTGAGCGTGCATTGTACAGGGTCGTCGGCTGTAGGTACTGTTCGTATCGCCGAGTGTATTGTGTACGTACCCGCGGTGCTGGCTACGGCCGTACTCGCTGTTGTCGTTGTGGTTGTTAGCGTGTTTACCCACGTTGACTGTGTTGTGATACGCGTTGGAAATCTTCCTTCGGCTATCGCTTTTCCCAGGTTTATCGCATCACGGATATCTTGCTGCGCCGTTCGCATTGGTCCTGGTTGATTTTGGTTGTCGCGCAGGCATTTTCTTCTTGTACTTCAGTGATTGACATGTCCAATTGGTCCAGTAGTGTATGGGCTTGGTCTAGTGGCGTTGACGTTTGACGTCTTTGCGTGTTGTGTGTGCATCTAGTAGCTGCACGCCTTTCCGCCAGCTCGTCGAGTGTACGTGCGTCGAACGGCAGAGTTTGTATAAGAGTTTCCAATTTCTTGTTTCTTCTATCGAATGCTTCTGCTTCGTCTTTTGTTTCTTCCGTTCGCATGAAATCGTTCGCTGTATAGTCACCTCGCAATCGCCTATATAACCTATCTGCTTTTGCAAACTGTGTGCCGCTTTTTAAAAGTTCTAATTTTTCGAGCGCATCGTCGAGCGGCTCGCCTGCCAGGTTCATTATCCAGCCTTGGATTTTCACCCCCATGATGTCTTCGAATGTATCGTCGTCTAGGAGTGGCATGTTGTTGACCTGAAAATCCCTAATGCGCTTCGCTGAGGAATTCGGGTTTTAAAGTTTTAATTTTTAATTCTTACGCCTTTGGTGTTTTCAAGTTTAATTTGCGCTAATCGCTGGTCAATTCTCTTTTATATTTAATGAGGATGGAGTTTTTAATATTTCCTTATTTAAATCGGAATGCGGTAAAAGAAAATATAATACAGCAAAAGAAAAAAAAATTTTGCCTCTTCCAGTTTTATTTGTTTTCTTGTGTATCAATTTAACCACAAGAAAATTTGGATTGACAAAAGACAATTTGTTGTAAAACCAAAAAGGAGTAAATTCAAATAATTTATAATAATTTATAATACTTATAATGTTTGTGGGGTCGTTTGCGCTTTGTCGAAATGCGTCGCATTCAGATTTGCGCTTGCAACATACGCATTCAAAATTTATTACAGTAGGAAAATTACGTTCGTTAAATTCTGTGAATTTATTCTGCGTGGATCGCGGTAAATAAATTCTAAGAATATTTTCTTAATGATCTCAATAAGTTATTTTATCTCTTCATTATAAAAAAAATTTTTATTACTAAATTAGGTAAAATACTAGTAATTTAAAAAAAAAATAAATATGAAATAAATGATTAAACTGCGTATTTTCTTGGGGTTCTTAATGTTAACTGGAAGAGTATTTGGTTTAACTTAAAATCCCAAAGGTTCTTTTATTAAGGTTTATTGAAGGCTTAATACTTCAATATAATAGAGAAGAGAAGAAAAAAAATTCTGTTTTATTCAAATAATTTTGTGACCCGAATTTCTCTGAAATAGTTTAGAACGTATATGCGTTCTCGCTATTAGTTCTAAGTTATTTCGTTTTCGGTAAGTCTAATGTTCTGATTTCGTATTTATTTCAATATAGTATGATTTTAAATTTTATACGTTAATCGATAATAAGGTAAATGCATCTAATTTTTCAACCTGACTTAAATGCAGGGCGTTGCGAATGTTCGCCTTCGAATTCTATAGTCTACGCTAGGTGCCTACTAGGTGACTATACGGCCCTCGCGTTATTCGCCATCGGGGTACGATAGTTCCCAAGCGATCAGCTGTTGCTGCTTCCACGCTGCTGTGTATCACGATTCGCAAGCTACGTTGCGTGTGCCTAGATATTGAGTTTTGAACAGCGAGTTCGCACATGCGTTATTTCGCGTTAGCAAATTTTTATTTTTTCAATAATCATCCAAATTTTTATTTAACTTGAATATTAAATTTAGTAATTTTGAAAGTAATTCCAACATTTAATTTACTTCCAATTTTAAATTGATGTCAGTGGGTAATTACCGAGAGAGAAGACAAAAAATTATTTCTTATTAATTTTAAAGTATAATAAAAGTTAACTTGTTTCAACAGATTTCAATTATTTGTATTACTTTTGCGATAACGCGTGTTCAAGTTTATGCAATTCATCAACGCTTATTAATGCGAGGTCGCTTTCAAACTCGTGATCAAACAATAAAAGTGTAAGTGTACATAAGGCGCATTGTTGTCATATGCGCGTCGCGTATTGAGTCTCGCTCGAATAGCGCCTAGGCTGAAATAATATTCAGCCGCGCACGAAATAATTCTTGCTCCGAATATAATATTCGGAGTAATCTGTCTCTCTCCAACACACAGTACGAAAACTTGTGTGCTCGAAAGGCGCACTTTGTTTACGTTCTGCGCGGCCCGAGTCCTGCGCAACATAAACACTGTCCGCAGTTGCCGTCGCTGCGCGTGTGCGCGACGGCTGTCGAATATACTCTCCGATAATAACCCAGGCGTAAAAATGCGCGTTTGCTGACTTTTCCGAAGTGCGGTGATGCTTAATGCATCCACCCCACTGGTGTTTGATCGCCAGTGTTCAATACACGGATGCGCTGCGTGAACTAATGTCACCGCGCGCTGCAATTTTCCGCACTCCGGTGCCCACGAATTCAAATTGTTAAACGAATATTATACCCACGTTCTCGAAAACTGTGGATTTTTCGAGGGGCGCCAATTTGTAACGGATAAATAAAGCCCTGGCTGCTCGGCAATTATCCGCTTACAAATACTGCATGGGGCGGCGAGGCTAGTGCACCTCGTGCAATGCACACCGCATGCGAATGTTTTATGTTTGAAGAAGGGAGGGAGAACGGGGTAATAAGAATAATCACTCGCGATACGTAGATTGAAAATAACAGTGTTTATTGCACGGTAAGAGGGAAATAGGGGACCCGGCGCACTTGATGCGCGGTTCGCGGTCAGCTAACGCAAGAAGGGGGCCCGAGTTGCCGCGAGTTCAAGAGAGAGAGAGAGAAGTTGAGCCGGCACTTATACACGTGGCGTGTTCACTGTCGCAGGTTGTCGCCACTCGGAGGCTGGAACAGGCCACACAGTCGTGGCCGGGTGCGCACTCACTCACACACACTCACACTCACGAGAACGCACGTCGGAATCTTAATCATAATTTCCTCATATTTCGTTCCAAAAAGGAAAACTCAACAGACTACTTAACATAGCACACACGCCATATTAGTAGCGAAATCCTTCACAGCACACACGAAAATACTCGTGGCGTACGCGAAATTCTCCGTAGTGTACGCGAAGCGATCAACGGCGCTCATAAATACTCGTAACGCACGCGAAATGCTCCATAGTACACACGCTATACTAATAGCGTACGCGAAAGTAACGTGCGTGAAATGCCCCGTAGCGTACGAGAAATCGTTCATAGCACGCACGAAATACTTGTAGCGTACACGAAATCCTTCATAGCAGACATGAAAGTACTCGCAGCGCACGCGAAATTCTCCGTAGCATACGCGAAATGATCAACGGCACTCATAAATACTCGTAGCGTACGCGAAATGCTCCATAGTACACACGCCATACTAGTAGCGTACGCGAAAGACACGTAAGTAGCGTGCGCGAAATCGTTCATAGGACGCACGATATACTCGTAGTGTACGCTAAATACGGCTTAAATATCGCGCTTACTCTAACTGCAGCAAATCCTATTGCCATGAAGTTGGCTCCGGTACAAAAGAACTAGGATCTAGTTTATTCCCGACTCCGAACTTCCGGGACCCATCATTGTGTGTACATCTTAATCTTAATGTATAAGTTATGAATGAATATGACTGAAAATGACCACGTGCTATTTTATTTAAAATTTATAATTTATAATAATAATCCTATTAAAATTACATTTAATGATTATTATTATTAAAAGTTAATTTTTACACATTTTATATTTATACATATATTTATACATTATATAAATATATTTATAGAATTTATAGAAAATTTATAGAAAAATATAAAATATATATAAATTAACTTTTGATAATCATAATCATTTAATGTAATTATAATAGAATTATTGTAAATTTTAAATAAAAAATAGTTTATATATTTTATAATAAATTTAACATTTAATAATAACGAAAACATATTCTATAAATTTAACATTGAATAATAACGAAATTATTTTAAGCTAACTAAATTATTATTTGAATTATTCTGTAAATTTTTTAACACTTATTAATAATTCAAATAATTTAGTTAACTTAAAATAGTTAGTCTAAAATAATTTTAATAATTTTAGGTATTTAAATATGAGGTTCTATTCTATTTTTAGGTTACCCAAACATGTGGTGACAAAATATATATATATATATATATATATATATATATATATATATATATATATATATATATCATTGGACGGTATTTTGAGGATTTCATAAAGAATTTGTACAATAGTGGTGACTCAAATATAAACATTGTTATAAACAACCAATAAACAAGCGCGTGACTAAAGAAATAATGACCCTAAGGTTATTGACTAACACCACGACGCCTGCGGCGCCCGCTTTTACGGAAAAATATCACGAAATTTCCGAAATCGATGTATTAACACACTATTGTGGAAACAGCTGAAAAATCCTCAAAATGCCTCTCGAGTGCTTTGGACTTTTGAGGAGACTCCTCAAAATGCCTACAAAATCCTCAAAATTCGGTATATATGACTTATATAATCCTCAAAATGCGTCCCAGATGTGAATATATATATATTGTAACGGGATGGCTAGTGGGGGAAAATCCCAACAAGCTACAGACCAGCGATGCCCTAGAACACGGTGCCGCGGGTGTCAGACTAAAATGACTTACCCGGGGATCTGCTCCTGGAATCCCGAAAACAACGCGAAGATCGCACACGAACTTCGCTTTCCAACTAATTGGATCGCTGAGTGAAAAGCGCGCGCTCGAAGAGTAAAGCGCGCGGCCGCTATGCTCAGATATGAAAACGACCGGCGGAGTCGTTTTCCCGCGGAGGCGGCGATATCCGGGAGAAGGACAGGTTATAATGACCAACGCGACGAGTAACTAGATATCACAGTATATTTAAAATCACTAATCTCTACAAGCTCAACGCACGTGCTGATTAGAACAATTATGAGTTAGTTCGCGCGCGACCGTTAATATTCAAACGCGCGAACTATACGGCGCGCGGCGAAGCTGCTAATTTCGCGCGCGGTGTTAAAGTACGGCAGGCGGACACACACCCGCACGTACACGGCACAGAAAGCTTGCACGGGGCGATTTCCGTGCGAGCCTTTACAATGAACCCGCGAGAGGAGAGTAGAAAACTTACGTTAGGAAGGAGCAGCCGGTGCACTCGACTCTCGCTCCCTGTCGCTCGCATAGCAGTTGCGCTCTCTTTCTCTCTCTCTCTTGCTCGCTGTATTGGGTCGGCAGGCGGGCTGGCTACCGGCTCGTCGCTCGCAGTCTCGTGCGGCTCACGTGGCTCGGGATCGCTCTCTCTCTCTGTCTCTCTTTCGCACGTACACTATATGCGGCGCCTCCACTACACTCGCGGGGTCTCACAAAGAACGATAGGACGGCGCGGACAAGTAAACTCAGGAGAGACACGGAGGAGATGTTTTACGCGCGATGGCAGACACGAAGATGCCTGCCGTGACTCCTATAAAGCCGTAGCAGCTTCGCGGGTACGCGACCGGCATATTACGCGTTGCGAGACTGTTCTAATCCGGTCAGGATGCTCGCGCGCTCGCGCCCCCGGTGAGCATGCAATTCGAATCTCGAACTACCTAACTCGCGCACGCGTTACAATATATATATATATATATATATATATATATATATATATATATATATATATATATATATATATATATATATATTTACATTTGTACGGTATTTTGGGGATTTCATAAAGAATTTGTACAATAGTGGTGACACAAATATAAACATTGTTATAAACAACCAATAAACAAGCGCGTGACTAAAGAAATAATGACCCTAAGGTTATTGACTAACACCAC
The DNA here is from genome assembly GCA_036365515.1 of Torymus aiolomorphi. Lineage (NCBI taxonomy): Eukaryota > Metazoa > Arthropoda > Insecta > Hymenoptera > Torymidae > Torymus > Torymus aiolomorphi. The sequence continues at coordinate 133,463,198 of CM070875.1, read as the reverse complement.
GACGCCTGCGGCGCCCGCTTTTACGGAAAAATATCACGGAATTTCCGAAATCGATGTACTAACACACTATTGTGGAAACCGCTGAAAAATCCTCAAAATGCCGATCGAGTGCTTTGGACTTTTGAGGATAGTCCTCAAGATGCCAAAAAAATCCTCAAAATTCGGTATATATGACGTCGGAAATCCTCAAAGTGCGTCCCAGATGTAAATATATATATATATATATATATATATATATATATATATATACACGAGGGTCATTTGATAAGTACCTAGCCTACAAATGAAAACACCAAAATTTTACAAAAAATAAAATTTATTTTTCAATGTAGTCTCCTTTTAGTTGAATACACTTGGTCCAGCGGTGTTCCAATTTTAACCCCGTTGAAAAAAATGTTTTCTCTTGGTTTGCAAAATAGGCCTCCGTGGCGGCGATTATTTCGTTATTGGAGTGGAATCTCTTCCCGGCGAGCGAATTTTTTAGGTTCGGAAACAAAAAAAAGTCGCACGAAGCCAAATCTGGAGAATACGGTGGATGGGGCAGCAGTTCGTAGCGTAATTCGACCAATTTAGCCGTGGAGAGTGCAGAAGTGTGAGCCGGTGCATTATCGTGGTGGAAAAGCACTTTTTTTTTAGACAAATGGGGCCGTTTTTCTTCTAACACGGCGTCAAATCGGCTCAATAGTTCGGCGTAGTACTGCCCTGTGACCGTTTTGCCCTTCTCCAGATAGTCAATAAAAATCACACCTTGAGAATCCCAGAAAACAGTGGCCATCACCTTTCCGGCCGACGGGACCGTCTTCGCCTTCTTCGGAGCAGGTTCACCGGGTAAGGTCCACTGTTTTGACTGCTCCTTGGTCTCTGGAGTGTAGTAGTGAATCCATGTTTCGTCGACGGTCACGTAACGACGCAAAAACTCTTTTGGATTGCGATTAAACAGCTCCAAACACTGCTCTGAACTGGTCACACGGATGCGCTTGTTGTCTGCAGTCAGCAAACGCGGCACCCACCTTGCTGACAGCTTCCTCATGCCTAAAATGTCATGTAGGATATGCCACACGCGTTCTTCTGAGATGCCTACTATCGCAGCTATCTCGTGCACCTTGAATCGGCGGTCTGACAAAACGATATCGTGTATTTTTGTCACGTTCTCCTCCGTAGTGGCTGTTTTCGGAGCACCTGGACGTGGATCATCAAAAACCGACGTACGACCACGTTGAAACTCGTTATACCAAAATTTAACGGTCGCCATCGATGGAGAAGCATCCCCATACACTGCATCCAAGCGTTCTTTAATTTCACTGCGCGATTTCCCTTCCAAAAACAAGAATCGAATCACCGACCGATATTGTTCTTTCTCCATTTTTTCAAAAATCGACGGACACATTTGCTTTCATACGCTCTCAAAAATAAACTACAACTCCGATCCGGCTGAAATTTCGTCTGTAACTGTTTACAGGAAGATACTGCACTGTAGTGTATTTCTGGTGCGATAGTGGCACCATCTGGCGGTGAGGCTAGGTACTTGTCAAATGACCCTCGTATATATATATATATATATATATATATATATATATATATATATATATATATATGGGTCAAAAAAAAAACTTTTTTAAAAATCCGTGCGCACGGGGGTCCCCGATTTTTCTGGTTTTGAGATATTTTATATAATTTATCAAAAAAATGATCTCTGCCAATTTTTGGGGTCCAATATTCAAAATTGACGTCAGGAGCTCATCATAAAGGTGCAAAAAAGGTCATTTTTTATGTGTTTTTTGGTGTTTTTCAAACTTTTTTTAAATAAGTTCATTCATATCAATTTGCAATTTATCACTGGGTTTTTTCTTCGTCTTGACTTGAACTTTACAGATATATTTTTTCGAAAACCAAAATTTACGTATACATGTCCAAATTACCAAATTGCTAAAGTCACCTTTTTGGCATTTTAACGGTACTTTAAAGCGATTTTTCGTGCATTAGTTATAATCGCACCCCAATCTACCGAAGGGCGTTCGAAAGGGGGTGAAAAAACCTTTCTATTTCATTGGGATATCATAAAAAAAAGATTTAAAAATACAGTGCGTGTGTTAGTTTGAATTTCGCAGATTTTGAAAAAATAGCCATTTTTACGAAATTCAAACCAGTGCGAAATTTTTGTAGCAACTTTTATTTGGCTGAAAACTATTGGAAAGTGTTCTTAAAACATACCTGAAAGAATTCCAATTGGACCGAGCATGGATATCAAACGATTTCCTATTGATTCGAGCTGATGAATTATGATATTTTTTCAATTTCGGTGTCTAAATTACTAAGCACTTTCTGCATTTCTAGACCATTTCCTTAAACTTTTAGGATAATGAAAGGAATTTTTTGCATTATTGATTAAAATATACTTCTGAAGTCTTTAATAAAGCTCTGTGAGATACATCTATGTGGTCTTAAAGCAGATATAGCGGTTTGAAGTTTAGAAAAAGAAATGGTACCAACAGATAAAATGCCTATTCTTTTACTCGCCGCAGCGCCCAGGTCTGTATAATAAATAATACTTTTAGTTACTTAAATAATACTCTTAATTACTCTTTTTATTCTAATTTGATTTAATAAGTTAGTTTTGAATAGTCACGAATAAAAATTGAATTTCAAAAATTCAAATTTATCGGAAGTAGTGAAGTCTCAAGCAAATCATAATTTAATATATTTAGTATATTTGTTTCGAGAGTAACGCATAGACATAATGTTTTTACAATATGATATAAGTTACATTCCATATTGTAACCTGAAAGGAAAATGCATTTCCTATAGAATAATCCTATAGAATAATTTATAATTTAACATTTTTAGAAACAACATTTATTAATTGAAGACAATATTTATCAATTTACGAATTATTTGAGAATATAATTTATAGCCACTTCATAAATTTATAATATCTGATTTTTTATCATCTGAGTATAGTTTGGCGCGTATTTTGCGTTCATCAATAATTTCAAAATAATGATATTGTCGAGTGTTCTTCACAGTCTTTGCAGATGCAAATCTTTTTTGAAGTTTTTTACCTCTGGCTTCAACTCTGCTCTCACTGACATAAAGAAATCTGTAACTTTATTTGAAAAGTTATTTATACATATTTTATTTTTAATTAATTGAACTATAGAATCAGTAAATGTACACCTTATTCCTGTTACGTTGACATTTAAATAATTGTACATTTGTTCGGGAGTCAAAATTGTGAAGCCTTGCAGTGAAGCTTTTTTTGCGGTGCGTTTTGCTACCGCCCCAATGCCATCACAGGCAGTCTTACCATGTGATGTAGCAAAAAAATTTTAAGACATTATTTTTATGCCGAAATCTTCTTGATGGTGACATAGATTAATAAAGTGGTTCCTAAAAAAAAGTTATAAAATGATAATTATGTGTATGGATATTAAAATATCCAGAGAAATAGAAATCCAAAAAGATAATATTTTCTACAATAGATGGATTTTTATGCTAATAGTCTTGAAATATTTTTTTAAACATATTTTATCTCCAAAATTCCTTTTTTTTTGGTTCAGTTTTTTTGTAAAAGCAAAAATCTAATAAAAAAAGTGGAAAGTAAAGGAATTAAATAAGATATGATTGATTAATATGTTCTTACTTGTTTTTGAATTGTGTTGGTGCTCCATCAGAGAAATAAATCAGACTTTTTATCCAGGGATACTTGCTTTTAATTTCATTGAGTACTACTTCTTGAAATATATGTACAGAATATGCTTGGTGTTTCGTACTGTCTGAAATAACACAGAAACTTGCAACTTTCACCTCATTATTTATTTGATCTGCGTAGTACAAGGATACGGTAAATAAGGAAGCATGAATATTATTAAAGTAAAATCCTTGGGTAGAGTTTTGACAGATAAATACATAATTTTCTGCGAAATCCATGACTAATAGTCCAGTATCATTGTCCAAATGTTGCCTGAAGTGAGCATAACTATCTGTTTGTTTGCATGAAATAAAATGATGCTCAGTTATAGCCCATATGTCATTACATATGTCATCAAGAAACTCTTCGAAAGGCTTTTCAAAATCTTGTAAAATCACTCGGGTACTTGATGAGCCCCCGAGTTTTTACTAGATATAGGTGTAGATATCCAGTTGCTGTATTTTATACACCTATTGCTGTCAGTTTCAGTACTAAATAATAATTTACGTATCCCATCCTTATTTGGACATTGGATACATCTGTGAAACATGCAATCAGGGTTTTCCATGGAGCATACTCCAACTTCAATTACTTCTTTGTAACTTCTTTTCACATTCATAGATGCAAGTTTTAATTTCACATTTTGATGTACGGAACATACGCATCTATTGTGCGTTCCTGGATCTCCGGCAAAAACACATTCCTTAGGTCTCAGCTGAGAGAAAAAAGATAAGCAGAGAATTATATCGCATCTGGTGTCCTTTATCCAATTTTGATATAAATCTTTCAGATCATAGATCAATATTCTTTTCTGCACTGATATTGAAGGTTGGCCAGGAACTTTTACTGTTACACATTCCTTTATTCCGCTACCATTTATGCTATTAGAATCTGTTGAGGTTTGGATAATTAATAGTGTTGAGGTTTGTGGTAAATTAATAGTCCATTGTTTAATAGAGAGAGATAAATATAGTTTATTTAGGTGGCAAGAAAGCCAGTCAGCACGTCCGACTTACATCGCAGTTGGAATAGCAAGAAGGTAAGAAACATTCTAAGTGCGCTACACTGCTCTCGCGTCTCACGCAACTCTCATACAGACATCCTGGAGTGGGGAGACACTCATATGTGTGTTACGTCCGCCGTCGCTTGGCAGACGCGCATACCATTGAACCTATCCTCGCGTACAGCGCGCCGCATGTTGAAACATTCACATATTCCAACACGCCTCCTTGAATTTTCAACATTATAATTAAATGTTCATTCTTTCATTCAGTCATACAGTAATTTTAAAGTATCATAGCGTTAATAGATTTCTTTTATTTCAAATCACTCCCAACGCTTTTCTATTTTTCAAAAACTTCGTCTTTTCTAAACTCTTTGTTAATATATCTGCTAGATTAAATTCTGAGTCTATTTTTACAATGTCAATTATTCCATTTTCGTAGTTTTCATTAACGTAGTGATACTGCACTTCAATGTGCTTTGAGTTTTTGTAAAGTTACCAAATTTTGCGATTGCAATTGCGCCTGAGTTATCTTCATACATTTTAATTGGTTTATCAAATTTTACGTTAAATGATTCGCATAATAAATTTTTAATGAACAAGATTTCTGTCACTGCTTCGGACATAGCAGTATATTCTGCAAAAGTAGAACATTTTGTTACTGTACTTTGTTTAAGCGTTTTCCAAAAAATTAAGTTTCCATATAATCTAATTACAAAACCTGTTGTAGATTTTCTATCTACATTATCTCCTGCATAGTCAGAATCTACCATACAATCTAATACTTCGCTGTTAACATTATCGTAGTACGTTAGCTTTAAATCTTTAGTCTTAAATAAGTATTTCAAAATTCTCAGTGCATATTTAAAGTGTCTTTGGTCATAACAACTTTGGTAACGACTTAAATAATTAACGCTATATGTTATATCTGGCCTTGTGCCTTAACGCTTCTGGGACTCTTACAAAAACTCTACTACCGTAAATTTTTAAGTGTTGAACATTTGGCCTTTTGCCAAAGAATATTTCATAAGGAGTTTTATTCTCTGACGTATTTGCAATTGTTCGATTTTTTAAGTAAGCTACCGTTTTCATTATTTCCGGCCAATATCTTCTATGAATTTTTGCTTCCCTCATTAAGCATCTACCTATATCCATTGCTGATCTATTATATCTCTCCGCTACTCCACTTAATTCGTGGACGTAGGGTGGACATGTCAATAATTCTATTCCTTTTGATTTTATAAAATCGAGAATTTCGCGATTTAGATATTCTCTACCGTTATCACATTGCACCCTTTTAATTGTCTTATTAAATTTATTTTCTACTAAATTTACGAATTCAATAAAACAACTTGCAGTTTCTGACTTATTCTTCATGCAAAAGATTCTGGTACATTTGCTATAATCATCAATAAATGTAAGAAAATATGTTTCTCCACCATAGCCAGTAGTACTATGTGGACCATTTAAATCAGTGTGTATTAACTCTAGGATTTCTTTCGTTTTTGTTCGATTATTTTCAAACGGTATATTTGCCATTTTACTTTGTATGCAATTTGCACATTTCATATCTATTTTTTCCAGTTTGTCTGGTAAACCTTCAACTAATTTATTATTTACTATTTTATTCAAATAATTAAAATTTACATGGTCAAGTGCTCTATGCCATTTTTCTTTATCTGATAATCTTACTGAATTTACATATTTATCTTTATTTTTATTCGTTAATGAATAACTTTTCAAAGAATACAAATTATCAATTTTATTGGCAATAGCTACTAATTCTCCCGATTTATTGTAAATTTTGGCATTACTGTCTCGTGCAGTTATTGTAGCATTTTTAGTTATTCTGGAAAAGCTTAACAAATTTTGCTCAATTCCTTCTACATAATATACATTACTCAAATCAATTTGTTTTTCATTATAATAATTTCTAACTTTGATTTTTATATTACCGACTTTCGTCGCTTTTAACATTTTACCGTCTGGTAATTTTACATTTACCGGATCTTTTAAAACTATATACTTCTCAAAATATTTATCGCTTTTAATAATATGGTCTGTGGAACCACTGTCCAATAACCAATTTATTTCGTTACCTTCGCATTCTGTATTTACGCTATAACCTGTTATGTTCTTTACTTCTGGGCCGCATACTTGTGTTGACCACGTCTCGGATGATGAACCCTGCTGCTCGTCCGTTGACTTGTTTTGATTTGCACTGCGTCCGCGTCCTCTGCCTCGATTGTAGCTTCGTTGGTTTCCACGTTGTCCTCTCGATGATTGGGCACCTCTGCCTCTGCCGCCTTGTTGGCCTTTCCAACAATCCTTTTGATAATGTCCGACTTTGCCGCAAGTAAAGCACTGTCCGTTTGTCTTTGTTGAGAACGTGCTTGCATTACTTTTGTTTTCTGAATTATTTTTAACTAAATTCTTTTCTTTGATTTTTTATTTTACGTAATCTACTGTCCTTTCTCTTTCTGGAATGACGTCGATAAAGTCACCAATGTAACTGTAATTTGCTGGTAATGCTTTGATTAAGTATCGCATTTTCTCAGTTTCATCTATCTTTCCTCCGGCTGCTTTAAATTCGTTCACCGCTTTCTCAAATTCTACGAAGAATTCTTCAACATTTTCATAATTCTTTAATTTAATATCTTCAATTTTTCCTCGGCATATTATTTGTAATGACGTGGATTTCGTCACATATAATTTATCCAAATTTGCAATCATTTCATAAGCTGATTTGCACTCACAAACATATTCTAATTGCTTATCTGAAATAGTGCTAATTAATATATTTCTTGCTTTTAAATCTTTTTTCTTCCATTCATCTGCTTTATCTGTCTCAGCCCGTTCTCTTTCGGCTTGCTCTTTGCACTCTTTATATTCTAATAGAGTCATTAAGCGAAATTTCCAACTTGTATAATTTGCACCATCAAAAATGGGAATTACTATATCTTCAATTTTTGCTTGCTTAGCCATCTCGACCTTTTTTAATTTAATATCTTCGTATACTTTATTACTTTATTTAGCGTAATTACTTTCTGCACTATTTTCACAAAACGTTTTTCAGCATTCTTTTCCTCAATTATTTCTCCGCTTTCATCTTCAACGTCATATAGTATTACTTCTTCTTTGGTTTTTACTTTTCCTTTAGTGTCCATTTACCACATGTATAACCTCAAATTTCCACGTGCTCTATTCTTGCACCGTGCAGCGTGCTTCACACAAGAAATCTAATCTGCTCGCATCGGCTTGAATTATTCATAAATTTTTCAAAATTCTTTCTTCTATCACTTATAGACATATTCCACTATGTATTCACACTTGTATTTTTGTTACTTTTGCACTTTTCCTTCAATATTTTTCAGAGTTAATTTTTCGCGAGCCATGTGCCTTTTTATTTCTACGGCAAGGCTGCCCCAATACTCGCCGAGGCTTGTATTGAGTCAGAGTCTTTTTTCTTTTTTTACTTACTAACCACGCTCTGCTACCATGTTGAGGTTTGGATAATTAATAGTGTTGAGGTTTGTGGTAAATTAATAGTCCATTGTTTAATAGAGAGAGATAAATATAGTTTATTTAGGTGGCAAGAAAGCCAGTCGGCACGTCCGACTTACATCGCAGTTAGAATAGCAAGAAGGTAAGAAACATTCTAAGTGCGCTACACTGCTCTCGCGTCTCACGCAACTCTCATACAGACATCCTGGAGTGGGGAGACACTCATATGTGTGTTACGTCCGCTGTCGCTTGGCAGACGCGCATACCATTGAACCTATCCTCGCGTACAGCGCGCCGCATGTTGAAACATTCACATATTCCAACAGAATCATCCAAATAATATGTAACAATATCTTCCTTAACATCAGGTGAAATACGAAAATAAGTTTTTCTTAAACGTTGTCCTAAAATATCTGAAAAATGTTCAAATATTGAAAAAATTTGTTTTAACCTTATATGTTGGTAACTAATTAAATGTAAATAATAATTTTGCAATGACTATAACTTAAGGTGGTCAGACATGTTTAAAATGACGAAAAATCGATTTTTTTTTTCATTCTTCACTAAAAAGCACTTGTAGAATATGAAAAAATTTTCTGGAAAAAACTTTTATAGTATAGTACGATACGTGTGACCTAAGTAGCACTTTTTAGCACGGCGTGAAATTAGGACCCTCGCTGTGCTTGGCCCCTAATTCCACGCCATGCAGAGTGCTCTTAGGTCACAAGTATCGTATAGCATTTTATATCACTGCCTGCCCTAAGCCAACTGTCATGCCTATCCGTGCCCTAAGTAGTCGTTTTTGCACTGTGAGGTTAGCGATAAACACAGTGCAAAAAGTACTACTTAGGTCACAGATAGACGTGACCTAAGTGCGGGCTTAGGCCATGCAGTGCTATCAATTTTTTAAATATATAAAAACGTATAAAAATGTATAAAAGTCGTTTCGCATAAAATGTCTAAAAACCAATGGTTTTATTTGGTTTTATACAGTTTCTTACAGTTTTGTACACTTTCTTACGGTTTTCTACATTTTCGTACATTTTTTTTTCATTTGTGTATATACATATTTATATAATCGTATATTATTGATTTCTACTAATTCTTTTTCTTTATGTCTCTGTTCTTAATATATTTAAAATTCTCACATAAATTTTGAGAAATCCAAGAATTATATTTTAAATATTCATATTAAGATAAAAAATAAATACCTATAATATAATTTATGGACGGGATTTTTGATAAAAAAAAATTTGATTCTGAAACGAACTCTGACTTATCGACAGCCACAATCCTTTATTGTAGCAGAGATGATTGTAGCCTATATACCTAAACGTCTGCTAGCATCAGTGTAAATATGTACAGCTGTCATTTCATATAAACACTGTGAATCAGTACCTTCTTTACACAAAGTGTGACTTGATAACATGCATTTAGATTTTTGGATTTTTCAACATATTCTACATTAACCTCAGTATATGATAATCTAATATATGTAATAAAGATTATTAAAAAAATTCGGATTCAAAGGCACCAAAGGATCTTTATGTTAAACCACTTAACAAACTTGACTGACTCATGTGGATATTGTTGCTGCTACGTGTGCTCATAGCTTACAAGTTTCATAGACTGTATACTGAGGTACCAGAATATTGGTCCCGAATAAAAAATATTTTAAGATCAAAACAATACTTTTTTATATTTCAGGGTAGAGACAAGGTTAAGAAATAAAGAAGAAGAAATAAAGAAGTATTTTAGTAATTGTATCTTTAAAGATGTTTTCTACACGACGTAAAATTTTAACTCTGCCGTAACCTGCAAGTTCAGGATCTTTAAGGATTTTGATGATCAGCATCTCAAAATGTTGATATTTTGTCTCTCCATTCACTGAAGAGCTGTATGAATTTATTTGAATAAATAATTTTTTACAGCCAAAAACAGCTCTAATTTAAGCTTTATTAAGTCTTTTAAGCAGTTCTTGGTCGTCAAAAATTATTTACTCATATAAATTTAAATTCACACAACTTTTCAGTTAATGAAGAGATAAAATACGAACATTTTGAGACTCTGATTATCAAAATCCCTTAAAATCCTGGACCTGTAAGTAACGCCAGAGCCAGAATATACATTTAGAATATTACTTTTACATATTTGTAATTATCAAAATTTATTCTTTTCAGGTCATTTCATGGAGAAAAATCTAAAGATGTCTGACACCCTTAATTGCTTGTATTGCTATATATAAATGTTGATGAAATAAGTTATGAGTAGAAAAATCTATAAAATTGATGAATATATATCTACCTTTTAGTTTTAATCGTCTGGCTTCAGTGAACATATAATATGTGCATTTAATATACATATTGACCTTGAGAAAATTCCATTCACTAGGCAACAAAGTCAATAAGCTAATTTTTTCATTAAAAGTAGAAGTAGCAAATTTTGTTTGAATATCTGAAATCATACTTCTAAACCACAAACTTTCATCACTCATTTCTTTTTTATTTTTAAATTCTGACAATTTTATATTATAAACTTTCTCAAACGCTTCTGAGGTCTGTTTCATGACATTCTGTATAATACTAATACTTTCCTTTACAAGTACATTATCATTCATCTTTTGTCGTTTAAAAGGAGCAATGTTAAAAGTATGAAGAATTGCATCAACGTTTCTTTTGTTCTGACTATTTGTACAAAATTCTGATATTAGCGTACTTTCATTTGTTGATTTAATGCTATTCTGACTAGAATTTTCTTTACTCTCATCTGATAAAGTTGTAACTGGCCTGACTTGGTTTCTGTACTCTAAAATATCTGATTTTATTCGAATACCACAAGTCCTACATAGTTTATGATGAGAAGTGAAATTCTTATCATAAACTGTTTTTTAGTGTTCTATATCCTCATGATCTAAATAATTCAAGTCATTAACAATCTTTACCCTGTGTTTTTCAAATGGATCACTGCAATAAATGGATTGGTTTTGATAAGATTTAACTTCATCGTTTAGTTTGCTATAACAGTTTTTACAAACTTTTTGTCCTGGTATAATATTTACATGATAACCATATCCACTATTTTCTAAAAAATTTAAACTCACTTCTATTAAATTAACTGTAACATTTTTGAGTGTTGATTCCATGGATCAATACATTTTTTTTGGTATGAGGAATAGAAAAGTAAAAATTTTCTGTAATGATCATCACAAATGGATCCATCATCAATGTTTTTTAACCCAGGTACTCTTAAATAAAGAAGTTTTTTATCATCTCCTGTAAAATCTCTAATTTTATGAAGAACTTTCTTTAGAGAGGAACATTCCAAGTCACTCTTTAAAAATTGACAAATGCTACAATTATTTATATCATCCATCATGTCGAAATCAATTAGTATTGTAAATACCCTCAAGTAAAAATGTATTAAGTAAATAATTGTAACTGAAGACTTCTATGGAAAAAGGGCGTATCTCGAGATGCGAAATACAAGGTCAAAACAAAAACTCTACTGTGACAAAGTTTTGTCCTTGGTTATCGATGAGTTCAATGAAACAAATTTTTCATATTTTCCCTGTGCGCGGGCACTCTTACACAGTACCGAAATTTGATATTTATTCAAACAAGTTGAAGAAAATTGAAACTGTGGAAAGTGTTAAGGAATAGGGTAGATGTACCGGTTCTGGCCACCATAAGGATTCTTTTTTCACCGGTTGGCCACCTAAAAATCCATTTAAGAACATAGATATGTGGCCAAAACGGAGCAGTGGCCAAAACCAGTACGTCTACCCTACGTATCACTGTTGAAAAATTGTCGAAATAATCGAGAACATTTCAAAGTTATATGTGGCACACCTTTCATTCGTGATTGGAAAAGTGCATTCGTAAGATTAGGATTATCTAAACCAAAATCAATGACAAAAAATGTTCAATTTAAAATTCAATCTTACAAGACATTTGTATACAAGCCGAACGGATCGATGGATATCTCAAGAAACTACACTTCAACTCATCTGTTACATTTTTCGAGTAATCCAGAAAACATTTTGTCAATAGATTTTTTGTTGAAACGAGTTTCAAAAGCTCTTCTAATAAGTGCTAAAATCAATAATTTGAAAAACCTGTTGAACAGAAAAAGGGCGTATCTTTAACATTTTGCTTTTTTGTAGAGTTATTATAGCAGCTTCTTTTTCAAACTCATAAATATGCTTTATAGTTTTTCAGATAACGTAGATTATATGTGTAAGGGTTAAGCATTTTATTTATATTAATACTACAGAAATATATAAAACTTTAAATATGATTTTCTCGAAACGTGATTTTTTGAGATACACCTTTTTTCCATAGAAGTCTTCAATTACTGTTATTTTAAATAACAGTTTAAACAACAAAAATTTAATATTAACCTTAAATTTGCCTTCAGTGTAAATCTTGCAAATTTTTCTATCTAAATAGTCGAAATAATAACAGTTTAACAGTTATAAATGAGTTTCCGTATACCACATGAACACACTCGGTTAGCACCATAGACTTGAAAGATAGACTGTGCATCCAATGAGAGGGATCGACATTAGAAAAAGAGAGGGATAGCCGATAGCGACAGGATTTCTTTCTTTCTCGCACAGTTGGAATCTGAAAGGAATGTCCATGTTATATGCCGTATGCCGTTTACCGGACACAATGTATGAATGTTCCAAGTAAAAAAAAAAATGTCGAACGTCTAATAATCTAATGCAACCACAGATCGACAATCCAGCGTCAGAACACGGTTCTATTTAATCTGTGGTTACATCGATTAATAGATGTTCGACAACATTTATTTTACTCGTGACACTGTAGACAGTACATGGCACACGGCACTTGATGTAGACACTCCTTTACACATGTGAACTGCACTAATTCAAAAGGAAAAGAGATACTGCCACTGCCACTATCCCTTTCACGAAGGAAGATACCGCGAAAATGAGGGTTTCCATACGTAATAGAAACTGGTTACAGTGAATAATAAAATACATTGTTTCTATACCTACATATGCAGGGAAAATTAACATGGTTCCTGGTATACCTTACATAGCTATTATAAACTATAGCACAAAATTTATGTGCCTCTCTCAATTTCAAATCTAGCAAAATTGTAAAACTGAACTATAAATAGCAGAAAATAACCAATTTTACAATTATTAAGACTGTATCTCAAGCTACTGTGGACCAATTAAGCTACAGTTTTGACTTACATATTACATTAATCAAAATATTATATTAAGTAATTAAGAGTATTATTTTAGTAATTTAAAGTATTATTTATTATACAGACCTGGGCGCTGCGACGAGTAAAAGAATGGGCATTTTATCTTATGATACCATTTCTTTTTCTAAACTTCAAACCGCTATATCTGCTTTAAGACCACATAGATGTATCTCACAAAGGTTTATTAAAGACTTCAGAAGTATATTTTAATCAATAATGCAAAAAATTCCTTTAATTATCCTAAAGGTTTAAGGAACTGGTCTAGAAATGCAGAAAGTGCTTAGTAATTTAGACACCGAAATTGAAAAAATATCATAATTCATCAGCTCCAATCAATAGGAAATCGTTTGATATCCATGCTCGGTCCAATTGGACTTCTTTCAGGTATGTTTTAAGAACACTTTCCAATAGTTTTCAGACAAATAGAAGTTGCTACAAAAATTTCGCACTGGTTTGAATTTCGTAAAAATGGCTATTTTTTCAAAATCTGCAAAATTCAAACTAACACACGCATTGTATTTTTAAACTTTTTTTTATGATATCCCAGTGAAATAGAAAGGTTTTTTCACCCACTTTCGAACGCCCTTGGGTAGATTGGGGTGCGATTATAACTAATGCACGAAAAATCACTTTAAAGTAACGTTAAAATGTTAAAAAGGTAACTTTAGCAATGTGGTAATTTGAACATGTATGCGTAAATTTTGGTTTTCGAAAAAAATATAACTGTAAATTTCAAGTCAAGACGAAGAAACAATCGACTGATAAAAACACCAAAAAACGAATAAAAAATAACCTTTTTTGCACCTTTATGACGAGCTCCTGACGTCAATTTTGAATATTGGACCCTAAAAATTAGCAGAGATCATTTTTTTGATAAGTTATATAAAATATCTCAAAACCAGAAAAATGGGGAACCTCCGAGCGCACGGATTTATAAAAAAGTATTTTTTTGACCCATATATATATATATATATATATATATATATATATATATATATATATATATATATATATATATATATATATATATATATATATATATACACACACATATATATACCGGGTGTCCCATTTTAAAACCACCAGGCAAATATCTCGAAAACTAAGGGAGATGGAAAAAACTTTTAATACAAAAGTTGTAGGGTTCAGAGGGGCCCAACTGATCGTGACCTTGGTTATGACCTTGAGGTCAATGATCAAGGTCATTTGAAGGTCAAATCGATTTTTTCAAATGGGAACCCCCATTTTTGACCTCGTAAATGGAAAGAGCGGAAAATTTTACGTTCAGATATGTCCTTGAGTCAAGGCCATGGTCATGGTCATGGTCATGTTTAAAATCAAAATCAATCAACGCATCCAAACATTCCCATAATTACGCATACGAGTGTTAAATACAGAAGTTGTAGGGTTTGGAGCGGCCCAACTGATCGTGACCTTGGTTATGACCTTGAGGTCAATGATCAAGGTCATTTGAAGGTCAAATCGATTTTTTCAAATGGGAACCCCTATTTTTGACCTCGTAAATGGAAAGAGCGGAAAATTTTACTATTTTTACTATTATCAATATTTACCAGGGTTAACCACTTATATCAAATAATAACAAAAGTTAATAAGTGTTGACCACCTGTATCCAATAGTGACCGGTAGTATTCAGCATTGATCGGTAATAGTCAATAATTATTACTGTTTACATCAAATTGTTTTCAAATTGAGTACACTTATATTGGCACAGAAAATTAAACTTTTTCGTTTTAAAATATTGTATAGTATAATAACATATTATTTCTTCTGTGGTGTGTTTTGATAAATAATTGCATTTACAACTAAAAAAGAATGCCTGACTATTCTGCTAATGAAATAGTTGACATTCTTCTTATTTTAGGAGAATGTCGACGAAACTATCGAGAGGCAAGCAGATTGTATCGTGCTCGGTTCCCTGAACGACAACATCCTGATCATACGGTAATACGTGACATTGAACTGCGCGGTCGACAAGGAAACTCCGTTCGAAGAAGCAGGACACTGAATGAACACGATTATGAAAATAATTCTCGCTTTCTTGCTGTTCTAGCCATGGTACATTTAAATGTTCGTGTCAGTTTACGCGAAATCGAGTTAACAATGGGTATTCCAAGATCTACGGCCAGTAGATATTTACGATATGCGCATTACCATCCTTACCACAATACTCTAAATCAAGCTTTAACTGTGGAAGATTATCGATGGAGAATAACATTTTGCCAATGGGCAACACAAAAAATTACTGATGATGAAAATTTCTTTAGCAATGTTCTTTTTAGCGACGAGGCTACATTTTAGAGTACTGGTATGTTGAATCGCCATAATTGCCACTACTGGTCTCCTGTTAATCCTCATTGGATGCGAGAAGTTGATCATCAGCATCGCTGGAATGTAACGGTATGGTGTGGTATTATTAACGGATGTCTGATTGGACCTTATTTTTTTGAAGGTCACATAATCAACATACTTATTTACAGTTGCTGAGAGACGAGCTGCCACTCTTTCTAGAAAACATTGATCTCCATATGAGGTCCAGAATGTGGCTATAACAAGATGGTGCTCCTCCACATTATGCCAGAATTGTCAGAGATTTTCTTAATGAAAGGTTTAACGGTCGATGGATTGGTAGAGGAGGTCCCGTAGCATGGCCACCAAGATCTCCAGATCTGACATCTCCAGATTTTTATTTATGGGGCTTCCTAAAAAATACAGTCTACCGCAACAGGCCAACTACAAGAGATGACATGATTCAAAGGATTACACAAATCTGCTTAAGTATTCCACGTCAAGTATTATTAAATACTGTTAGAAACTTTAAAAGGAGAATAGAATGTTGTCAACAAGTAAATGGTGCAACTTTTGAGCATCTTCTTCAGTAAATGGTGACCGAAACACTTGGATCCTATGACTAAATACACATGAACGTGGAATTTTCCAATGAATTTTTAGCTGGCCTGATCATCCCCGACCTTGCTTTAACTGGCCGGGTCATCTCCGACCTTGCCTTAACTGACCGGGTCATCTCCGACCTTGCCTTAACTGGCCGGGTCATCTCCGACTTTGCGTTAACTGGCCGGGTTATCTCCGACCTTGCCTTAACTGGCCGGGTAATCTCCGACCGTGCCTTAGGTGACCGGGTCATCTCCGATTTTGCTCTTAACTGTACGGAAACTGACCATAACTTTGACCATGACCTTGACCCAAGGTTATATCAGAATTTTTCGGTTTTTCTATTTACGAGGTCAAAAGTGAGGGTTGCCGTTAAACAAAATTGATTTAACCTTCAAACGACATCATCCTTGACCTCAAGTTCATGGTCAAGGTCACGATCAGTTGGGCCCCTCCAAACACTACAACTTCTGTATTTAACACTCGTATGCGTAATTAGGGGAATGTTTGGATGCGTTGATTGATTTTGATTTTAAACATGACCATGACCATGACCATGGCCTTGACTCAAGGACATATCTAAACGTAAAATTTTCCGCTCTTTCCATTTACGAGGTCAAAAGTGGTGGTTCCCATTTGAAAAAATCGATTTGACCTTCAAATGACCTTGATCATTGACCTAAGGTCATAGCCAAGGTTACGATCAGTTGGGCCTCTCTGAACCCTACAACTTTTGTATTTAACAATTTGTCTCGTATACCTAATTATGGGAATGTTTTGATGCGTTTATTGATTTTGATTTTAAACATGACCATGACCATGACCATGATCTTGACTCAAGGACATATCTGAACGTAAAATTTTCCGCTCTTTCCATTTACGAGGTCAAAAGTGGGGGTTCCCATTTGAAAAAATCGATTTGACCTTCAAATGAACTTGATCATTGACCTCAAGGTCATAACCAAGGTCACGATCAGTTGGGCCCCTCTGAACCCTACAACTTTTGTATTAAAAGTTTTTTCCATCTCCCTTAGTTTTCGAGATATTTGCCTGGTGGTTTTAAAATGGGACACCCGGTATATATATATGTTTTATGTTAGTTTTGGGGACAGTCCCTGAATCTACATATGTTTAACGTCAGTTTTGAGGACATCGGCCCCCATAAGAGACATTATTTCTTTAGTCACGTATAGAGGTATACAGTAACATGGGGTCCTGGGAACTAACGTTATACAAGTTTATATATATATATATATATATATATATATATATATATATATATATATATATATATATATATATATATATATATATATATATATATATATATATATATATATGAATACTGTAAAAATACTGTGGAAAATATTGAAAAATGGAAAACCAGATTGAATTCACAACTGATGCCGATATTGATGACATCAAACATGGTGATCAATGCGTGTATGTATTTCAAGTATTTTCAAAACTTAATAAGTGTATATCAAATAGATATATTGTTGGATTGATTTTTAAAATTTTTATACATATTTATAAGTGTGTTAGAAGTACATATACGTTGATACATATACGTTGATGGAAATAGAAAATGTGTATAAATGTAAAAAACTGTATTTTTTTAGAGATATTTGCATTTTACATTTATATATTTTTCTTACATTGTAATTGTAAATAGTTGTATTGAAATTTTTATTTCTGTAAATACATTTATTTACAGTTATACTTACAAATTCATTCATTTATATACTTTTATACACATTATATGCATTTTTTTTAATTTTCATGATATAAGATTATTTTAAAAAGTGTATATAATTGTATATAAAAGTAAATAATACATATAAATGTGCAAAAATGAAAAATATAGTTTGGTAAATAAATATCAATTTATGTAAAATGAATATAAATGTAAATTAACGTAAATTCGTGTTTAGTTTTTGTAAAATAAGTTACTTAATTTGTCATATATCAAATATGATAGTATATTTAATGTCTTTTATTTTACTTTATAGGGAATTAGTTGGAGTCGTAGTCAACGTGGAATCTCCAAAAATGGTTGGAGAAAAAAAATTAAAATTGCAGGAGTTCTTGGTTAGCAATAAAATGAACCGAACAGTCCAATGTTTAATTTGGAATGATGTAATACATCAGTATACTGAACGACTAAAAAATGATGAGGTAAATAATTATTAGCATAATTATTAATTTATTCAATATACTTATAATAATATAATTATAAATACTTATAAATAATTACGTGTTCTGTGTATATATATTTTTTTAACTAAATTGTTGATTTTGTTTTAGATAATCCACATAGATGGTGCGAGTGCCAAGGCATCTTCTTCGTTGCATAGAAGGAAAGATCGATTCAAGATTCGACTGAAGTAACCTTTCAAGGCCGATACACTAATGATCCGGTGGATCTCGAAGAGCCAATTGAAATATCATTTGATGATATTCCTCTCACCACAGGAACTATATGTAAGTTTTTTAATATAATATTAATTTAATAGTAGGTTGATTTTAAAAATTTGTTTAGTTTAATATTTTAACATTAATATATACAATGTATTTAGATTAATTATAAAATATTATATTTAAATTTAATTAAAGTCATTTATGTTATTTTTTTCTATTTTTAAAATTGGCTCTTACTAAACGTACGTCAGATGTAAAGTACATCGAGTCAAAAAATAAGTTTTAAAACATGTCGTTGTGATGACTGTTTTGCTTTGATATCTGACAAGAGAAATAATATCTGTTATATATGTATATATTTTGTATACATAAATTTGATGTGCAATTAGCAGAGGCGTTTAAAATTACATTTTAACATTTTATCAATGTACAGTTTAATTAACTTATTTAAAATTAAAAATAATTTATTAATTCATTATCATATTATTTTTATCATTACATTTTATTGTATTTTTGTTTTTTTTAATGAAATATGTTGTTATGTTATACTAAACGTATATTTATTAGTTTTAATGTTAATAGTAATAGTAATTAATTATGTACATAAATAACACGTAGATTTAATAAAATATTTTTAATTAGACACGTATATTTACATATTTTTTAAAGTATTATGAAGTATTTATATAAATATTTCATATGTATACTAAAACGTATATTAGTTAAAATATAATTATACATATATAAAGATGTTTTATATTATGTAGTCATTATAATTAAATAATATTTTTATATTTTTAATGTTTGATTTTAGTGATTCGTGGAAACATTAAGACGTTGTTCAAAAATGTAGGTAACTCTCGAGCTGCACGAGGACCGATTTGTAACTCTACTCATAAATTGATTGTAAGAATTAATAATTATAGTCCAATCGAGGATTTAGCTAAAGGTGATTACGTAGATATCATTGGCAACATTCAATTTATTGGTAAATATTATCATCATTTATTTTTAATATTATCATTTTTGTTTTATTACATAAAAATAAATATTTTTTTTAGATAATATTGCGTGTATCCACGTCAAAAGCAATGATTATATTCAGGTTCATGATGATATGAAAATGAATCCAGAAGATGTTCGGAAAATTAATGCAGTTATAAGAAAAGGCCATGATCTTTAAGTGAAAATAATATTGATTGGTAAAAAAGAAGAAAAGTATTATTTTTTTGTCTGAATATTGGATATACTTGATATTTTATTGTAATGTTTTTATTTAGTTAATCACTGATTAATGACTGATACTGTTACTTTAATTTGACTAACATAACAAGTGATAATGTAACAAGTAATATTAGTTTAAAAAATGAGATTATTATGTTTAAGAAAATGTTAATATAAAAAATGTTCATTTCTTTTTTGTATATATCAATCTGATAAATAAAGTCGTTTATAGATTTGACAAAAAATGAAGTTTTTTTTTAATATTTATATTATATTATATGATTTCTTTATAAAATAAAATATGTATATTTAATTATTTGTATATTGAACTATACAAATAATATTTCATTATTATAAAAATTTCTATTATTTGTTTTAAATTAAATAAAAGTAAAATTTTTTTTAATAATAGGAATGTTCTAATAAAAAAAAGATACGAATTAAATAAAATTTCGAATGTAATAGTTTATAACTTAATAATGAATGATGAAATTGAATCTATGCACCGAATCCGTGCCAGAACGCTTTCTATTTCGGCCCTTTTCAATTCATGTACGACAAATTTTTATTATTTTATTAACGGCCCTTTCCACTTCGAATTTCCTTTTGGAATTCTCAATTTTTATAGAAATGGCTCTTCAATTTCTATACTATAAATTTCTAATTATTGTATAAATGGTGCTTTTCAAATGCGTACTGATAAAATAGTCAGTTTAACTCTTTGTGGCATACATTTTTATTAGGATGGATTTTCATGAAAATTGGTTTATAGGGGTTTTTGAGGGCGTTGATTACGAATTTGAACTCAGATTTTTGAAATTATTGAAATTCAAAATGGCGGAATCAAGATGGTTACTAAAATTTCAAAAAATTAAGAAATTTTGCTAAAAATTACACATAGGGGGTTTTGTGGGTGGGTAATTACGAATTCGTACTCAGATTTTCAAAATTCAAAATGGCGACCACAAATATAGAAAATTATCATAAAATTTAGAAAAATTTAGAAATTTTGCTGAAAATTACACATAGGAGGTTTTGTGGGTCGGTGATTACGAATTCATACTCAGATTTTCAATATTCAAAATGGCGAATTCAAAATGGCGACCACAAATATGGAAATTTATCATAAAATTTAGAAAAATTTAGAAATTTTGCTGAAAATTACACACAAGGGGTTTTGTGGGTCTGTGATTACGAATTCGTACTCAGATTTTCAAAATTCAAAATGGCGGATTCAAAATGGCGACCATAAATATCTATAATTATCATAAAATTTAGAAAAATTTAGAAATTTTGCTGAAATATACACATAGGGGGTCGTGTGGCTCAGTGATTACGAATTGGTACTCAGATTTCCAAAATTCAAAGTGGCGGGTTCAAAATGACGACCACAAATATGGAAAATTATTATAAAATTTAGAAAAATTGTTAAATTTTGCTGAAAATTACACATAGGGGGTCAGTGATTATGAATTCGTACTCGGAATTTCAAAATTCAAAATGGCGGATTCAAAATGACGACCACAAATATGAAAAATTATCATAAATTTACGTTTCGATGGTTTTTACCGCGCTTGGTTGATTCTAGAGACACGAACGGGGACTTGGCGGTTATTGTCTCCATTTTGTTTCGTTTTTTTTGTACTTTTTTGTTTTTTTAATTTTTTTTATTTTTTTATTATTTTTTATTTTTATTTTTTTTATTTTATCAAGATTCCGTGAATTTTCGCATTTTCAGCCGCCATTTTGAATTTCCAAAATGAAAATTTTAATCTTTTGTAAATCTAAGGTCAAATTCGTAATCAGCGACATCGAAAACACATGTATACATAATTTTAGCAAGATTTATCGAATTTTCGAGTTTTCGGACGCCATTTTGAATACGCCATTTCAAATTTTTAAAATTTTCATTGATGTGTTAAGTCCGGAAATAAGTGAAAATAAGTGGTAATTGGTTTAATATAAGTTTATTATATAAAATACGATAATTTATTACCAATACAATCTGCTGGCTTCTGGTAGGTCGAGGTGTTGTGATTTCAATTACAATTCTTTTTATAATGCTTGCTTTTATAAAGTTACTATAAATAACTTATAAGATCTGCTTACTAGACGAGTAAGGCTTACGATTTCAACTTCTCAATGTCGTAGAGGTACACGGAGTTCGCCAGGTTTCTTGTACGCTGTGACTAACTTACGCGGCGCCCCTTGCCGTTTATATAACGCAGAATAATTAGGTTAAAGATGAGGAAGCATGATTACGTGTAGAATTCATCTTTTGACAGCTTACGAGTTTACTGGGTCATCGCACTTGCGAAATGCTGAGCATTGCAAAGTGCGGGTTTTTCGACTACCGAGGAGTCCGATGGCTTAGATTCTCGCTCGACCGTAGCATGGAGAAATGCTGACCCTAATGAAAATATCGTTTTGTTTCGCAAATTCGATGACCTACTGTGTCATAACGCTGTATGCTGTATTTGTAAAAATTGCATCTCGCTTTTATGTGTCAGGAAATATCTGATACTAATAATGTGTTTTCTTTAAAATGATAATACGTCTCCGGACGTAACACCTCCCCCCTTAGACTGTTGAATGTCGTAGAGATTCAACAAATGTATCAGAGATTTCTCGTTACAAAATTTGATTTAATGATAAACATAATAATACGATTTATAATAGTGATAGTAATATTAGTAATAATAATTATAATAATAATAATAATAATAATAATACCCGTCAGTCTTGGATCGACATGAATTTCTCATAAATTATGGTTTAAACAATTAATACTTTGATTTACAAAATCATGACCATTGGTTATTTTACATTCATGGTTATCAAGTTTAAGTTTTCTAAATTGTTAATTACTTTGGTGCGCATTGTTTAAATTGACAGTTGTATTTAGCGCATATTATTCTTGCTGGAACATAAAAATTGCTGTATTTGTATTTTGAAGAGTTCATTGACTTGGAGTGTCGCGAGGCCGTACAGTTAAAAGTGCATAGTTGTCGAAATTCGCGTATACATTATTCTGTGTCTTGAAAAATCACTGATTTACGTTTTATTTAATGAATGTTTAAATGATACGTCTCCGGACGTAACACCTCCCCCCTTAGACTGTTGAATGTCGTAGAAATTCAACAAGTGAAGTAATTAAATGATCAATTTGAGTTATTAGTAATTTTTTTGTTACAAAAGATTTAATAATAATAATAATAATAATAATAATAATAATAATAATAATATAAAATTAATAATTTTAAATAAATTTTTGAATCGTCTATATATTTTAAAATAAATTAATTATTTTCTTCCTAATACTAGTTTTGCACTTAACTTACTGATTTATTTTGTACCGATTTTTCTAACGTTCAAATTTCAAAGAATTCCTATAGAGATATATATATATATATATATATATATAGATTTCGATAATTTAATTATTTCGTTATCGGTAATATGTAATAATTTTTTTGTTCTGCTGTATTTACATAAAATAGTCATTCGTTAATTAAGCTTAGAAATAATGTGCTTATTAAATAATTTTTTTCTTCTTTTTTTTTTTTTTAGTAAATAAACGATGAGAAATATATAGGGAATGATTCAAGTGATCATTCACTTCCCTCCCTGCTTAGATATTTGGCAAGGGATATGTTTTTTCTTTCCTCTCTTTGTTTAAGTAAAATAACATTAAAGGGCTTTTGATGTTATCATAACAAAATTTTTTTAACAATCGTATTATAATTATTTCCAAAAGAAAAATACAATTATATATGGTGTAGGTTTTTTTCGTAAAAAGGAAGTGAATAATTGAAATGATATTGATAAATTTTGACTTGTTATTGCTTTTATGCATCATTGTATTTTACCTTTGTTGAAAACTTTCAGTCATTTCAAAAGTTCATTTTAGAACTTGAACTTTTGTTTCGGCATAGGTAGCATTCACATATCTGCTTTAAAGAATACGCAATCTGTTAGAGTAGAAAAATGTTTTACATACTCAATACAGTGCAGAATAGTGTATCTTATATAGGATGATCATGTTAGTATATGACAGAACTGATCATTCCAAATACATATATTCTATTTAATCTTAGCAATGTGAACGTAGCTACCTGAATAATTTTTTTTGTTCTGAAACTCTTTAATAAATTTTGATGAGTATCAACAATTTTTTTCCTTTTTTTTCCTTTTTTTTTTTTTTTTTTTTTTTGTAGGTAAATACAGTTTAATTTTGCATAAAATTAGTCAAATTATTATTATCTATAATGGGTTCTACTTCTTTTCCTTTTGGATTAGTTCTATACTTTGTTATTCAAAGATAAAATCATAAGCTATTAAATTGATCATAAGTTAATTCGTCCCTGTAATGTTTTCTACTTTGTGATTAAATAATTACTTTGTATATTTTTATTATTTAATAACACATCATTTTCACATGTCAAATTTTTTTGATTGTTTGATTGTTATAAGACCAAAGTTACTTTGTATTAATATCTAATCGCAATATTTATGTATTATTTCTAAAATTTCATTATTCAAGTGTATCTTATTTCAATCGCATTTTTCTAAAATTATTAGCTTTCATAGGGAATATAGTTGCTTTTCATAAAATACTGACAAGTTGATACGAACAATTGTAGACAAACGAATAAGTGGTTATAATTTTAAATTGTATATTTGGTAAAATCTGGATCACCTTAGGGTTATATATTAGTTGACCAAGTAGGATGGTTTTGCTTCAAATGGAAAAGTTCAGCTGCAATTATAATTCTCCATTCCTGTATTAAATTTGGAAAAATAAGAAGAGATTATGATAGATGTTAATATTGAGTATGTTGTCCATATCCTAAAACAAAAATGTTATGTTATTATTTGTTATAATATTGCTTTGCTTGTTTTTCATAATTAGTTAAAATATTATTTTGTTCATTTTAATAGCGTTGAAAATTCTTATTATGCTGATCGTTTTGAAATTTATTCATATTTGGTTCTTTAATAGGCCATGTTTTGTCTCCCTTTTTAAACCTTTTTCTGATAGCAAATTTATTGTAGTAACCTTTAGATTTTAATTTTAGTTTTGTAATTTTTGATAATTCTTTTAAATATTTTTTATAATTAGATATCCATTTTAGTTTTCTGACGTTTTTATTAGATTTTACTTTGATAGGATAGTTAAAAAATAACTGCAATTGGTGTACTTTATTAGGATTTGTATTTAGATTGATCATTACGTTATGATCTTGATTACCCAAAGTTTCTTTTAGTTGATTTTTATTCTCAAGCTGTTCTTGGTGTTCTTGATTATCAAATATTTTTAGATGACTTTTATTCTCTAAATGTTTTTTTAGTTTTTGATTATCAAACATATCTTTTAGTTGATTTTCATTTTCGAAAACTACTTTACTATTATTTAATAAGTTCTTTAGATTTTTTTTATCATTTAATAAAGACTCTTCTGAATGTATTGATGCTATATTCTCTTTTAACGAATTTTCAAGCGAGTTTTGTTGGAATTTAGTTTCCATTTGATCATCTTCGGAAAATGGTTCAGCTAAAGCAAAAGTTATGTCTAAAATGACTTTAAGATCATCATAAAAAGTTACTGTTTCCAACGAATTATTACCTTCTTTATTATTTTCATTCGAAATTTCATTCTTTTGGTTATTTATATTGGATTCATTAAAATGAATTACATTAATTTCATCACAATCCTCATGAGTTTTTAAATTAGATTCGTTGAAATTCATTTCTTCATTAGTCTCATAATTTTTTACAGTAGATTCAATAGAATCAATTAAATTTGTTTCCATAATTTCTTCAATTTCATGATTATTTTTGAAAATTTCGTTAAAGTCTATAAAATTAATTTCATTAGTATTTCCATGATTTTTTATAATCATATTATTATCTTTTGGTTCATCAGTGATTTCATGTATTTTTATAAAAGGTACGATAATTAAATTGATTTCTTTATCATCATTAATTATTGTAGATTCCTCTATGATATTAGTTTCCTGTTTAATTTTATTTACTTTATTTTCTGTAATTAGTTCATTACCATTATACCTTTCAATATTCGTTGTATTAACTTCGTTTTTCTGAATTTTTGATTCGTTAATTGTTTCTTTCGTAACATTATGGTATGATTCATCAGTATTAATACTTGGATATTGTTTGATTTCCTCACATTCTTCAGTAGTATGATCTGGATTTTTACAAAGATCACAATGATTTCCCATTGCATTATATTGCATCATAAGATTTTTAAGTTTTCTGCAGTTGTCGATGTCATGTCCAATTCTTTTGCAATAATCACATTGAATTCTTTTCCTATTTACTGTATTGGGTTGTTGATTATTAAAAATCGTGTTTCTTGGCTTTTAATTTTGTTCTTGAGTTTTGTTAATGAATCGGTTATAATTTCTTGTAGTATTTGGTAATTGATGAATTTCTTTATTTTCTAAAATTTTGTAGTTTGTGCTATTTTGAGAATGAGCATTTCTTTCTGGGCAATACTTTGCTGTATGTCCGATTCTGTTGCAAATTTGACAAATTATTCTATTTCTTAAAATCACACGCTTGCAATCTGATGAATCGTGGTCTTCTTCCTTACATAACGCGCACCACATTATTTTTTCGTTTATAGGGCAGTATTTTATCCAGTGTCCGAGTTTATTGCATTTCATACATACTGCTGACAGACAGTCTTTAGTTGAGTGACCCGTGCTTCCGCAATACTCACAATCAAGTTCATATTTCTTTATAACAGGGCATTGAGTAGCTGCATGTCCTATCGTTTGACAGTATTGGCAATAATCTTCATTTGTTTGGTTAAATGTACACTTCTCTACAGAATGTCCTCTGTGATTACAGAGTTTACAAAAAAGTTCTATTTTATTTTTAGCATTCTTGCAAAAATAAGATATATGATCTTTACTTTTACAATAAACACAAACTGCATTAGAGCAAAACAATGCTTCGTGATATTGATCTCGGCAAATTTGACAATGAAATACTTTAGTATAATAATGGTTTTGTTGTTTAAAATTATAAAATGTATTAGCTTGATTATTCATCATGGTTTTTTCATTTTATTAAATGTTCGTAATTATTATTGTAGTTTATTTTTGAATTTATCTTTTATTTTGTTTATTATTGTCTTACTTTCATTTTCTCGTTTGAGTGTTGTTTATTTTTTATATTATAATATTTAAATATTTTTCATTTTCTTATTTTATTATATTCCCTTTTGCAATGTAATATTTTATTGTAATCTTTTTTTTTGTATGATTCTTCATTATAATATTCTTACTTTTATTGTAATACTTTTCGTTTGCTTAGTTATTTTTTATTATTATTTTGATTTCTTTATTTTGATAAAAAATGACTTGATTATTTTATACACTAATTATATCTCTCATATGTTTTCTATTTTGTATTGTGTAAATTCTCTATTATTTATTTCCCTTTATTTATTTCTCTTCATTCATTTCTTATGTTTTGTTCTTTATTCTTTTTATTTATGTATCAGTATACTTAATATTTATTTTTAAATATCTTTTATTATTAGTTCAACTATATATTTTTTTGTGTATTATTTATTTGGCAATTTATTTATTTATTTGCCAATTTTATATCTCTATTCTTAATGTTTTTCGTGTAATTTGATTTCTGATATTCTTATTTCTTGTTTATGTATAATATTTATCCATTCAATGATCATTATTTTGTATTATTATTTCATTTTTCTCCTTCGTGTTGGATTTGTTTTATTTATTTCAATTTCTTTTTATTTATTTATTCATTTGTTTATTTCTTTTTCACTAATATTTTAGTTATTTGTTTTTACTGATATTATTTAATTATTTGTTTCTTAATGTTTCCCTATATGAATTTTTCACTTTAAATTTCTTGTTTGTTAAATATATTTGCGTGATGCTATTTACTTATATATTTTGATTTATTTTGATTTTATCTTTATGTGAAAACTTTTTTTTTTTTTTTTTTATATTCGTTTACGTTATTTGTATTTGGGTTATCCTTTCTTCTTTCCCTATTTCTATAACATCGTCTATTTTCCCTTTTTTTTTTATTTATCTGTTAATATGTTAGTAATCTGGACGAGCCGTACACGTTCATCTTCAGAAGTTTAAACGATCATGCTACAATGATCCTCTTAACTTCTTACTGCAAAACGAGAAGCTCGGAAGCAGTTAGTAGTGATATTTTTAGTAATTTTCAAATACTACTCGTTTCCTCTCATTCCAGTCTTATTTTTTCGTATAAATCTAGTGAACTTACGTTCGATTCGTACCGGAACCACTGTTACGTTCCGAAAAATAGTTATTTTTATTCTTTTATTTTAAACAGTCTAGTGAACTAATGTTCGATTCGTACCGGAACCAATGTTAAGTCCGGAAATAAGTGAAAATAAGTGGTAATTGGTTTAATATAAGTTTATTATATAAAATACGATAATTTATTACCAATACAATCTGCTGGCTTCTGGTAGGTCGAGGTGTTGTGATTTCAATTACAATTCTTTTTATAATGCTTGCTTTTATAAAGTTACTATAAATAACTTATAAGATCTGCTTACTAGACGAGTAAGGCTTACGATTTCAACTTCTCAATGTCGTAGAGGTACACGGAGTTCGCCAGGTTTCTTGTACGCTGTGACTAACTTACGCGGCGCCCCTTGCCGTTTATATAACGCAGAATAATTAGGTTAAAGATGAGGAAGCATGATTACGTGTAGAATTCATCTTTTGACAGCTTACGAGTTTACTGGGTCATCGCACTTGCGAAATGCTGAGCATTGCAAAGTGCGGGTTTTTCGACTACCGAGGAGTCCGATGGCTTAGATTCTCGCTCGACCGTAGCATGGAGAAATGCTGACCCTAATGAAAATATCGTTTTGTTTCGCAAATTCGATGACCTACTGTGTCATAACGCTGTATGCTGTATTTGTAAAAATTGCATCTCGCTTTTATGTGTCAGGAAATATCTGATACTAATAATGTGTTTTCTTTAAAATGATAATACGTCTCCGGACGTAACAGATGATTATTGCAAATCTGAGCTCAAATTCGTAATCAGCGAGCGACCTCAAAAACTCATATATACATAGTTTTAGCAAAATTTCATAAATTTTCGAGTTTTTGGCCGCTATTTTGAATCCACCATTTTGAATTTTGCAAATCTCACCCTAAATTCATAATCAGCGACCTCGAAAACCCTCTTGTACGTAATTTCAAATCAATCGAAGCATCCGTTCTCCTCCACATGAATTATTTCGACGAAAATGACATTGTTTATTTATTTATTTAAGAAATTTTTAAACAAATATCGATGTATATGTTATGCAAAGTACTTCCTAAACTTCTACTTAAATGAAATTAAAAAAAAAGCGGACGAAAAAGCGTGATATAGTCTCTGATATACCATAAATTGGAAGATTATTTTGGTGGTTAATATATTAACCACCATACCGCAAAGGGTTAAAAAATAACATGATATATAGATAATTAAACTGAAACATTTGATAGATAATGAAGTTTTTTTTTATATTTATTATAGATTTATTTGTTGTAAAATAAAATATGTAATTTTGATTATTTATATATTGAACTGACATAAAATTAATATAGAAATGCAATAGTTAAAGAAACTGTTTAAATCGTTAAAACCGGACAATTATATAAAATAGAAATTTTCTAATTACAAAATACGAATTAAATAAAATTAAAGTTGTAATAGTTTTCATTCTTCATATACCACGAATTTTAATTATTTATGAATGACCCTTTCCAATTTTTGGATTATGATAAAACATTATGATAGATAATTAAACTGACACATTTTCAAAACAAATAGTTTGTATTGTTCATCCGTAAGAGGTCGTTGATTACAACTTTAAGAACTTTGCATTTTGCTTAAAATATTTGATTTGAATATGAAAAATATTTATTTAAATTATTAATAAAAATATTTAATTTTTTATTTTGTAAAAAATGAACGTTTTCTGTTATAAATGATGAAAAAATAAGAATTTATACTATTTATTTTTTATTTTTTCAATTTTAAATTTAATATATTACATTATTAAATAAATAAAATAAGTTAATTGTAAATGCACTGCACCCGTGCTGAAGCTCTTACTACTGTCGGCTCTCGCTCTCGCTCTAAAAGCTTTCTTAACAAAATGTACTGGCAGAACACATTAACAAATCCATTTAGGTTAAGATTTGCATAATGATTTACGGCATGATTTCCGTCATGATTCTATTAATTAAAATTAAAATTTTTAATTTTTGTACTGACAAAATAAATCATTATCAAAAAACATTATGATCAATAATCAAATTAAAACAATTTTAAAGCGAATTCAGTAATAGTAGAGGCGCGCGTAGCGCGCCAATGATTCTAGTTTTATTATAACATGAAATAGGATAAGCACATTGAATATATAATAAATAAAACAAAATACTTAATTAACATTTTGGCAAAAAGCAAAAAGTATGTAGATACAAACACTAATGAAAATATACTATGCCTTCTTTCATAGTTTCATATATTATGTCACTTCAAAAAATATTTTGTCGTTCAAAAGTTATATCTGTGGCCGAGCCAGCTTAAGACTTAAGGTAGCATGGTCTTGATATCTCGGAAACAGCTCGAGCAATAACATCGAGATTAGCGTAACAAATTAGCAACTAATTAGCAACAAAATATCCCATAGAAATTTGTTGAATTATTCAAGATTTTAAAAAATTAAGTAAGGCGAGTGATGGCTGGGTACCGCCACTAGACGCCATTTTGATTTTGAAGATTTGGAACCTAGTCTATCTTTAAGCAACAAATTAGAAACAAATTATGCTACCTCTCCCGTCAAAAAATGTTTCTTCGTTCAAAAGTTACAGCTGAGGCAGTGCTAGATCCAGTTTTAAAATAGCACCGCCAGATATCCTGAAAATGGCTTGAGCAACAAATTTGGGCTTAGCGTAAACAATTAGCAACACATTAGCAACAAAATATCCGATAGTTGTTTGTTGAATTATTCGTGATTTAAGAAAATTACGTAATCCGGAGTATGACCATATTACGGCAATATGCGCAATTTTGTTTTTCGAGATTCGGAACCTAGCCTATCTTTAAGCAACAAATTAGCAACAAATTATGCCACCTGTACCGTCTAAAAATGTTTCGTCGTACAAAAGTTACATCTGTGGCGTTGCTAGCTTAACTCGTAAGGTAGCACCGCCAGGATATCTCCGAAATGGCTCAAGCAACAAATTTGGGCTTAACGTAAAAAATTAGCAATAAATTAGCATGTTGCGCCAATCGGCGCCATTTTGTTTTTCGAGATTCAAGACCTAGCCCATCTTGAAACAAAAAATTAGCAACAAATTATGCCACCTATCCCGTCTAAAAATATTACATCGTTAAAAAGTTACAGCGGTGGCTAGCTTAAGTCTTAAGGTAGCACCGCCAGGATATCTCGGAAACGGCTCGAGCAAAAAATTTGGGCTTAGCGTAAAGAATTAGCAACAAAATAGCAACAAAATATCCGATAGTTGTTAGTTGAATTATTCGTGATTTAAGAAAATTACGTAATATGGAGTATGACCGGAGTATGACCATGTTCCGGCAATAGGCGCCATTTTGTTTTTTGAGATTCGGGATCTAGCCTATCTTCAAGCAACAAATTAGCAACAAATTGTGCCACCTGTCCCGTCAAAAAATGTTTCGTCTTTCAAAAGTTACAGCTGTGGCGGTGCTAGCTTAAGTCTTAAGCTAACACCACCAGGATATCTCGGAAACGACTGGAGCAACAACTGGGTTTGCGTAACAAATTAGCAACAAATTAGCAACAAATTATGGTATAGTTTTCATAGTTGCAACGCGCGCCGAGATACGTCGTTCTTCACCCGAGCGCCGAGATACGTCGTTCTTCATCCGCGCATCGAGATACATTCTTCTTCCTCTCAGCCGTCGATATAGGCTTTGACTTTTCGTAAATATATGAAACAATTCTTATGTATTTTAGAAATAGAAAGAAGGCATTATAGTTATATAATTAAAATAATTTTTGCCCACCCGGGCGTAAAGTAGTAGGTACTATAAAGTTTTGTAGGAGTGTGTGAGCTATCGGGCCTCTTGGGCGTTGTGTAGAGTACTTTATGCCCGCTGCCTAAATAATTTTGAAGTTACAACGTGGGCATAAAATGTAATTTTACACATGAGGTACGAAAAGTTCTTATGACCGAGACTTGACTACAATTAATTGATTTCAGTACTTTCTTGTGTTTCATTCGCATAGAAGAATGAAGAAATTTGAATACATTTCTGAGAACATATTCATACAGTTTTTTAGAGAAAGGTTTGCATTACTTGACTATCGATAACTAATTTCACAACTTTCGTTTGTTTGATTTGCAGTGAACAATTTGAATGAACTTACATATAATTTGTTGAGCAGACATTGACTCAATGAAGTAAGAGACTTTTTTACTGGTATTTATTTGACTTCTTTTAAAAAATCATAAATATTATTTTATAGATTATACAGAAAAAACTTCTATACTTGCCTTATTTATACTTTCGTAGAAAGTTTTATTAACAATATTATTATTTGTACAGTCATGAAAAAAATTTTTACCATTTGTAGAGAGTGCTTGTTGAATAGATGAGATTAGAATAAATAAAAAGACTATAGACAAATTGTGTTGTTAGAATATACTTATAAAATTAGTTTTTTTTTAAAGAACGTGTTGATTGTTTTGAAAAAATATTTAAGCTCTCATTAAAGTTTTTGGTACTCAGTTTGACGGAGATTGAGGAAGAGGGTGAGAGAGAGAAGGGGGGGGGGGTAAGAGAGACAAGGGGGAAAGAGAGTGAGAGACGGAGAGGGAGGGCGAGTTGTTATATAACTTGCAGCTAAAGAAGACAGCCAAAGAAGATGCAGTATCGCTATTAATCATTGAAATATAGCTTACAGTTTGTAACAGGATATGTAATAAATATTATATTATTTTAAATTTACTGCTTCATTTAGAGTACAAACTGTAAGCTACATTTTAATGATCAAGTAGCATTTAGCAATACTGCATGGGTTTCTGCTTTCGCTGTAAGTTATATAACAATATCTTGTAGTATTATATATAGAATACATGTAAAACATAAATATAATACTCAAATGAAAAAAAGGAATGACTTTACAGTCCAATACACGCACATGTCAATACTCTTAAATATACGAAGTTATTTTATAACTATGTGTGAGTTGGCCATAATAATATATTCTTTTTATTTTGTTGTAATTAATCAACTGATATTCAAGCAGTTTTTGTTGAGAATAATTATAATTATATCTTATAAAAATAAGCTAAAATGAACCATAAGTATGATATTGAAAGTATAGTGTTTTCTTTCATACTGCTGCCCGATGCTTGCTATTCTGTCATGATGCAATGAACCTGATTTTTTTTTTAATTTAATATTTATGATTTGCAAGTATTCTATATTTAAAAGTACAAGTTATTTTGGCATAACATACAGTGGAAGTGGAAACCCATTTAACAGTAACTTTCAAATAATATAATATTTCATATTTATTACATTGATTTTTTCCTAATTCAAAGATATATGATAATAATTAAGTAGGACTTTTCCATGTCACTTGCTAACCATACATATCAAATTGAAAGGGACAGTTTGAATAATTTTAACGTATAGGCTTCGTATATGTCACGGTAGTGCTAGTGCGTATGTGTGCGCTGCGGACCTAGGGTACTTATGCAAACCCTATTCGAACAACCACCGTCCGACCTCCCGTCCGCTGACCGTCGTCGCAAAACCTCACAAGGCAGTTACCATTAAGTACACAAGAGCGCGCTCAATGCCAGCCACGCGTGATTTTGATATCGTGGGTCGGCGTCGAGTAGCGTGAGCCCAAGACTCGTTAAACATCGTCTAGTCTTTCTGTTTTCTGTCGTTTGTTGTCGCCGAGAAAATTGTAAGTACCAAACTGATAAATACAGTACCATTATAAATGCACTACTGTTAATAAATTCATTTATAATATAATGTATGATTATTTTTATAAGTATTCATAATATCCGTATTTGTGTGCTCTTTCTGGAATTTCCTATGTAAGAAAAAGATTCTAACCTTAAAAATAATAAATGGCTATTACAATACAAAAGCAGGTACACAACATGCACGCATAGCACATAGCGCATGGCATTTCCATTTTCTAGTATACACAAATGCGTTCCTGAATAATTACGATTTTAAAAGAGGGCTAAAATAGTTTTATCCTCAAATATCTCTGAAATTCATAAACGAATTCTTTTACGCTAAGAACTCTTCTAACAAATAATATACAAACTCTACATCTCCACCAAATATCAAAGAAATTAAAACAATTTTAATGTAGTTATATTCAAACATCTCAAAAAATGGCCATATAATCTGAATGAAATTTTACACAGGTATTGCCTACATCGCATACAAAATAGTCTATAAATTTCAAGCTAATACATCGACGTGCCATAGGAAAACTAACACATTTAAAATTTCATACGAAGATTAACATATTTAGGATTTCATACGAAAACTAACACGTTTGAACAATTTCGGACGAAAAGTAACACATTTAAGAAATTTCGGACGAAAACTAGCACATTTGAACAATTTCGGACGAAAAGTAATACATTTAAGAAATTTCGGACGAAAACTAACACATTTGATTTACGATTTGAAATAATTCTTTTTTTCCACGAGTAATCGAATCACTTTAAATAAAGTTAAAACATAACTCTAGAATTTTCGTGTTTAAGGCCGTCCAGTCACTGAAAATCAAAAATACCCTCTATCGTGAATTTTAAACGTAACAAAAAAACTTCCACTCTTCACAAGATTCAAGAAACAGTACTTGGTCGATTTTTCGTGCAAAAAATTATTTTCTTTGTTATTTGAATCTCTATGCTTCCCTTGTTTTACATTTATAATTTTGAACCTCATTATTTTTTGACAGAGCATTATTCGACAATTTTGAAAATAGTTTGGAAATTATTTTTAAAAAGTATTTGAAGATTTTTCTGAGGAAAAAAATAGACATTTGGAGACAGGGGAAGCATAGGAAATCGAATAACAAAGAAAAAAAGTTTTTATAGAATAACATCAATGCAAAAGTGTTTCTGGAATCGTGCGCACAATGGTACCATTATATATTACCATTTAAAATACACGGTAAATGGTTTTCTCGATTGTGGGTGACTGTAAGGCCTTAACAATACAACCACCATGTTGTATTACGTACACTGAAAAAAATATTTCTTGAAATCAACTAAATTTTCTTAAAATCTAATAAATTATTTATTAAAATACTACTATTTAAATATTTCTTTAACTTAACAAAATTTATTTACTTATGCTAAAGAAATATTTATCTATATTAAATAAATATTTATTAAATAGTGTCAATAGATTTAGTAAAAATGAGTAATTATTTAGTTAATTTAACAAATTCCAATAATTGACTTAAGTAAAGATTTATTTGTACTAATTAAATATTTTGTTAATTTAAATGTACGCACTCATTATAATAAATATTTATTTATTAATATAAGGAAAATATTATTTTGATTTGAGAAATTATTTAGTTAATTTAAAATTCTTAATTATTTCAACTAAGAAAATATTTACTTTTATGTATAATATATTTTGTGACTTTTAATATATCCAAGTATTAAATTAACTATCTATTTATTAGTATTGAAAAAATATAATCTTAATTTAAAAAATTACTTATTTGTTTTAAATTTCTAATTATTAGATTTAAGAAACTATTAATTAACTTACAATAAATATTTTATTATTTTCATGTAAAACAACCAGCAAAATCGTATTAATTAAAATTATTATATATTTATTCATTTAAAATAGATGTGACTTTAAATGAACTAATTATTTAATTGCATACAAAATTTATTTTATTAAATTTAAGAAATGCGGAAGAGATCGAAATCTTTTTTTAAATATTAATAATTATACTTTATATTATACTATTCAAGAGTTTAAAACGAAACAAAGATTTACTTGTTTTAAATAAATATTTCTTACAATTAATAAAATAATAAAAAAGTAAAATTAAAAATATTTGCTGAATTCTATTTCACTTATTTAGTTGGTCTCTCCATGTCAATTGCAGTATTGTAACTGATTATTTTTATTTGATCTGAAACAGACATGTAATTTATTAAATACAAATATTTATTACTTATTTTTCTTTCCAGTTTGAAATTTTCGCTACCTACCTTATCGACACACAACACACTAAAGTATTTTTCTTTTACAGAAGTGATGAAAACAAATATATGTTCATTTTGTACAGTTTTCTCTAAGAAACGCATTAAGTATAGTACACATTAATTAATAATATTTGAAAAAAATCGCAGAGAAAAATCCAACGGGAATTCGAACCCGGGTCGCTCGAGTTAGTACGCAGACGCGCTATCCATTACGCTATCGCACGCTTGTAAAGACGCAGTCGATGTTCGTATATAACGTGCATTCATTAATGTGCGAATAATATACTTTATTGGTTTTAGGAAGAATTTAGAAGCAAAAGTATGATTGTTATTATTATCTAAACAATAGTTATTAAAATAAAAACGTAATCAATATTTATTGAATACAACTAATTTTAATACTTTATGGAAAATCGATTTCAGATTTTTAGACAAACAAGGGTTAGAAATTTATTTGTATAATACTTTTATTATTATTATAATTTATAGCTGTCAAAGATGTTTTTTTTTTCTATAAATTGAATGATTTTTCAATACATAAGCCTAATGAAAAACCGAGTAATGAAGTAAAAAACATAATGTTGATAAGGAAGAAATCTATTTTTTTAATAAATATTTCATGTTTGACTGAAATTTATTAAAATTAAACACAGTATTTATTCAAGTACTATTACTTAAATATTTATTGAAATTAACAAAATCTATGTAGTGTAACGTCTGAACGCGAGTATGCACTCCGATCTTTTTCATTTCAAGATAAAGAGCAGAAGATCTAATTAATTCTTTTACCTCGAGCCGGCACCTTACCAGCCACCGGCTCTACAACCCTTTTACCTCAAACTGGCACATTACCAGTTGCCAGCCTCTCAACCCTTTCAAGCATTTACCTTCACTCGTAATCCTCTCTACTTACCTCGAGCCGATTACTTACCACCCGTCGGTAACTTGCCCGCATATAGCTTACCATATGCATTCACACAGTCTCGAGAGCGCATTCTCTCACTCACCTATATATATATATATATATATATATATCTACACTCATTGTACACGTGCACATATGCTCCTACATCTATACGCATATGCACACGTCATATTATTAATCAATCTTAGTTAACTAACATTTAATTATCTTAAGGAGAAGAATGCGTAATTCATTATTATTTGCCATGCCTTCCAAGAACGCACGTGCAGAGCAACACGTTTTATCTTATGTACACACATTCTTTTCTCGCCGTATGTAAAGTCGATCCGCCGACAAAAAAAATAATCTCAATACATTAGGCACGTCCGTCCTTCAGACGCACTGCCGAATTATTATCCGTGTGACGATAGCCATTTCTTAGAATCCTCGTGCAAAGCATTGCACTCGCAATCTTATAAACACATTCTTTTCTCGCCACATCGAGGCACCATTCAGATAAGAACGGGCACGTCCGCTCCTCAAGCGAACTGCCGCATAAGTAAAATAGAGCAATTAATCATCAGATATACAGTACAAAGGCACGTCCGCTCTTCAAGCACCGCCAACATACCTAATCTATAAGCTAAACACCTTCTGTAAGCATTACATGCTCCAAGGCACCCTTTCCGCGAAAGAATGCCCATTAAGATAAATCAAAAGCATCGAATGCCAGAACTCTAGATATAAGCGTCATTGTGAAAGCATGCTCTTTCCAAGTAATCAGTGTGATTACGATGTGTCCCAACTGATTATCGAATGAGAATGCTTAGGCAGATAAAAATATCGGGAGTAAGCCGAATCTCAAAGCAAGCCGACATGATGGCGTCACCAACCCATGCCAAGCAACGGCGTCCCCACGCCAAGCTGAATGGCATCATCAAGCAACGGCGTCCCCAAGCCAAGCCTAGAGCGGGAGAACCAACCAGCGTAAACCACGCCCACCGCTCGACCAATAGGAAGGACGCCCCACTATAGCCGGAGCGCTCCCACCACTCGCTCTCTCTTCAGCAGTTAGTCAACCTCCACCATCCGACTAGGGCAGTCCACTCGTGAGACGAGCTCTCGATATATATTCACTCTGTAATTTTTATCCATTAAGATCGTTTATACTTTTATATTTTTATACTTTTATATTTTTCTCAATATACGTGGAGCGTCTCCACATTTTAACATAAAATCAATCGTCTTTTGTCTTATTATTTATCCACGGAATACCTACAAAAACGTATCGCAGTCTTCCTAAAAGCATAAAGAGTCAAAAGAAAATTCTTCGAAGTAAAGAAATATATTTCGTCCGCGCCGCGACCGAAGGAATCTCCACCACGGGCCGACGCTGGACCAGAGAGGCAGCCAGCCGAGCAAACGAGGGTCTTCCTGCCAGCCGATCACAGGGAGTGGTGACAGCAGCCCACGAGACGAAGGACGCACGTCTCCGTCGAGACGATCCTCGCACAGCCAGCCCGCGCGTAACGCCATCATCGGGGCCTACCCTAAGGGCCGCCGCCTCGACCGCAAGCTAGCCACGCAGCTCAACTACCTTGCTTAGCTAAGTAGAACTTTCGTTAAAAGTGCGCGATCGTGTAAAATCATACCTTTAAAATCTATACACGAATCGGGACGTAACAACTGGTGACAGCGGTGCTGATTTTTACCCAGCGCAGGGCAATTTTCTTAGGGAACATAATTTTAAAAATCAGTGCGAAAAAGAAAACTCTCGTGAAATATTTTAATTAGAAATTGGAAGTGATAACTGGAATTTACATGACAAAAGTAGGAAAAACGATAGACTTGCGAAAAACGGTATTAAAACTAAAACATTGGTACGGAATCCGAGATAGACCAGAATACCAAAGTATATTAAAAATTAAAAGCTTAGTCGCCGCAGAAATCGAAAAACTTCAAACAGAACTTAAAAATGGCACATAGTCAAGATCCTGAAACAGAGATGCGTCTCAGGGAATTAGAACTAAAAGAACGACGACTGAACGCGCGCGAAGTAGAATTAGAAACGAGACTTAGGCAATTACGCGAACGCGAAGACAATGACGCTATCGATGAGCAGATGCACGCGCGCGCGGAAGACGCGGAAAGACTATTAAACGAGGAGCGAGCGCATCGTATGCAACTAGAGGAGAGATTATCTACAGAAATTCGGGAAAGAAGGTTAGCAAATGAAGCAATCGCACGGGCGAACGCCGAAAAAGAAGCAAGAACGCGAAATCTAGCAAACGTGATAAATGCGAATAATCAACAGCGCCCGCAGCCGAACGAAACCCCGCGTAGAACTTCTCGCGAAAGATCCGCGAGTCCCGTGTCCTCCGTAGGATCCCGCGCAACGCACGGACCAATGATGCCATCGAATGCCATAATAAAAGAAAGTCTTGCCGTGATACCCAGGTTTGACGGAACAAACCTGTACAAATTCGTGCGCGCCGTTAATAGAATCAAAAGTCAGTTCCCCATACGCGCGCAATCAGAAATAACGAGACTATTGAAGTTTAAATTAGAAGACCATGTCGCGGTGGCTATAGAATACGACGAATTCGATACAATCGACGATTTCCTCTCGAATCTAAAAAAAACATTTTCTAATAGACACTCTGGAAATTACTACCGTGGAAAACTTGCTACTCTCGCGAAAGGAGAGAACGAATCGGTACTAAAATTTATTGATCGCGTTTCCGAAATATACATGGCAATTATTGATTGCACGTGCCTCGACGAGGACATTGATGAATTGGTTCCGTCGCAGCGAAAAAAGATAGAAAAGGAGGTTACAACAGAATTTTTCTTGGCATTACCGCCATTTTACCGCCTTTATGTAAATCAGCGCGTCGAGACGTTAAATGCCGCATTTAACGAAGCCATTCAAGAGAAAAAACGTATCAATATCGATTCGGAAAAATACGGCAAGAACAATATGTATGGGGATTTCCTTAATCGAGACCCGCGAAACCACGGCAACGAAGTAACGAAACGTGAGGATAGGAAAGAATTCAGGCGAGGCAATGATAAACGCGACGACAGGACTAAAAATATTAATAATACAGAGAATATTAAAAAGGGAGACTCCGCGCAGCCAGGTCAGAATAGGGAAGATAGACCCCAACGCGACCCATCGAAAACATGCGCGTATTGTAAAAGAAAAGGACATGCCATAGACACGTGTTTTTTCCTCAAAAATAAAGAGGAAGCTGTAAAAACAACGGGAAACGAGCAAGCTCTCCCGGCGAAGGACGGCGCCAGGAAAGAGAAAGCGGCCCGTCCAGTAAACAATCTGGAAATCGGGGAAACCCTAGAGTCCCCCGAGAACACAGAATTTGCATTACAGCAATAAACGTGCTAGGGGCCATCCCCGTCATTAGCCTTAGGTCCCGTAATTTGCGAGGAAACCACGCCGAGGTGATTTTCCCCGACATGATTGTCCCCGAACATCACCGCGTCAAATATAATGAAAAAAGGGAAATATATCCCAACGTCTACATCGGAGGAAAAGATGTCATTCCGGCGGACGACATAAAAATCTTTGTCCCGTTAAAAAACGAGAATGATTACGACATTCAAATAAGAGTTCCGAAACTCACCCCGGTAGTGGCGAATTACGTCGAAAAGGGGGAAACTGTTCAAAAAAATAGTATAGAAAGTGTAAAATCGAAAGTTTCATTTCCGCCATTTTCATTAATTAGCAGCGAGAATCGGCCGAAAAACGTGACCGACTCCGTGATACATAGCAGCGCGAATGAAACGGAGGAAAAAGATAACACTATCAAGGAGACAGAAAACAACTCCTTACCCACAAATCATGTATCGAAAAAACGAAAAGCTAATGCGGACGAGGTTAGTCGAGAATTATCAAAAATGATCGCGATAAACGCATATTTAAAAGACGAACTCGCGAAGGTGACTAACAAAAACTTCGATTCAAATATTAGCAGCGCGAATAGCGTGATCGGACTAGATCTAGTCCTAAACAACGCGAGTGATTCCTGCCAGAAGGAAGATGCTCGCGCGATAACATTAAGTAGTAAAGACAGCTCTCCAAGCGTCATCTACGAAAGAACGGTAGTTATAGAAAACATACCGGAAACAATCAGCTCCGACCAGAGCCTGGTAATAAACAACGTGCGAGACAACCGCGATCACGCGAGAGCCTTATGCAATGTCGAGCACGCGATTTGCAACAAACATGACATAAAGTCTACTAGCAGCATCGCGAACGTGATTTTTGATAACTACAGTAGCGCGACCGATGCCATTAAAAATAAATATGATCGCGAGTCAATTAGCAGCCCCGCGAGCGTGATTTTTCCTAATCGCAGTAGCGAAGTTGATGCCATTTTTAATAAAAGGGACAATGAGCCCACTAGCAGCATCAATGACGTGATTCTTAACGATTATAGCAGCGCGAGCGAGGCCATCAAAAATAAACAAGACCGCGAGTATAATAGCAGCATCGGAAGCGTGATTAATGAGTACAGTAGCGCGAGCGGTGCCATTCAAACAAGTAGCGTCAGCGCCGAAAGTGTGATAAATAATGAAACTAACAGCACGGGCGACACGCGAAAAATGAAAAATCAAATAATGGACTCGGGACCATCGTGCCCCGACGATTACGAAGCATATATTGGTTCATTTTTTAACTCATTCGAGAAAACGGATTTTTACGATCAAAACATCCCAACGGATCAATTCACGGATGAATATTGTACCTCGGAACACGACGACGCGACCGAGCGCGATATTTATTCAATATTGGCCTGTCTCGATGAAGAACTCGATTTCGATAGGGAAACCATCTTTGCTTACGATGAAGCAGAGCTAGACTCCTATAACATTTTTAATCTAGAGGAAGTCCCGAGTTCGAACTTACAGGAGCGAAGCGAATTAGTGAAAACACTAATAAACATTGACAAATGCGATGAAGACATGCGCCCTAGAATAGAGTCTTTATGTGATCGACACGCGGATATATTTCAATTGCCGAGTGAAAAGTTAAATGCGACGCATATGGCGGAACATAGGATTGTAACCACCGATAGCGTCCCTGTAAATGTTAAACAGTACAGGTACCCACCGATGCTAAAAGACGAAATAGAAAGACAAGTAGGGAAAATGCTTCGAGAAGGCATTATCGAACCTTCTGATTCGCCATATAACAGTCCGCTTTGGATTGTTCCGAAAAAACCAGATAGCTTAGGAAATAAAAGATGGCGACCGGTAATCGATTATCGCGAGTTAAACAAAAAAAAATTAGTGACGCGTACCCGATTCCTAACATTAACGAAATTATAGACCAATTAGGAGGAGCAGAATACTTTAGTATCCTCGATCTCGCGTCAGGTTTCCATCAGATCCCCATGCGAAACGAGGACAAGCCGAAAACTGCTTTCTCAACTCCTTACGGTCACTTTCACTTCACTCGAATGCCTTTCGGTTTAAAGAATTCACCAGCGACATTTCAGCGTCAGATGGACTCCCTGTTCCGCGGATTACAAGCGCGGGAGGTTTTCATTTATGTAGATGATTGTATCATATTTGCTAAAACCATCGAGGAACATGACGCGAAATTCAATAAAGTTGCGGAAAGACTCCGAAACGCCGGCATGCGCCTGCAACCGGATAAGTGTGAATTCTATAAGAAAGAGGTAGCATATTTAGGCCATGTAATCACGCCAACAGGAGTCCTTCCAGACCCGCGTAAAGTAGTCGCACTAACGAATTTTCCGGTTCCCAAAAACCAGAAAAATATCAGACAACTCTTAGGTTTAGCAAATTATTACAGGAAATTTATACCTTTTTACGCGAAGGAAACAAAGGCACTATCTACGCTGTTGAGGAAAGAAACTGTATTTTATTGGAAAGAACCACAACAGGGAGCACTCGATTATCTAATAAAAAGCCTTACCAATGCACCTTTGCTAAAATATCCGACTTCTCTAAACCTTTCCTTGTAACGTGTGACGCTTCATTTTACGCAATAGGCGCGGTACTTAGTCAAATTTATTTAATGGAAACAAAGAGTCACGATTTACCCGTGGCATATTTTTCGAGACATCTAAAAAATGCTGAAATTAATTACTCGACCATTGAGAAAGAACTCTTGGCAATGGTAGCAGCCGCGTTTCAATTTAGATACTGTCTCTACGGAAGGAAATTTACCTTCTATACCGACCATAAACCCCTCGTTTGGGTACATAACGTTAAAGATCCGACATCCCGTCTCAAACGATTTTATTTCAAACTGAGCGAATTTGATTACGACGTCGTCTATAAAGAGGGAAAGACGAATTTTGTGGCGGATGCATTGTCAAGGAATCCGTCAAACATCGAGAATGACCGTATTTTCATAACGTCTACTAGTTCAGATGAAACGTATACGCCACAAGCGCGTAGCGGTCCCATTATCGCCGAAATCCCGAACGAAGAAATTCCATCTACCAGTAAACAGGATAAACATTCCCCGAACGTTAATATAAATAACGATACGGATGAAAGTCACGCCGACGACGATGACGAACAAAGCGATAACGACATTTCGTCGCTTCACAGTTATAATAACAACCCACCAACTCTCGCCTCTGATATAATTGACACCCCGAGCGTGCCATATGACCACAATGTGCGCGAACCCGGCGAGAATGTTATCGAAATAAGAGACAGCCTTTTTACACATAAAGATAATGTGCTTTATTTCGTGACAGGCGACAACCAACCACTGTGCTCCGGCGCAGTTGAAATAGCCGAGCGCGACGGCCTACCTCTTCAGTGTAGTCCGGACCCCGGTTCTGTCAAGACCTTCTTAGTCTCGCGAAAACTTTACATCGCAGTTACGCTCAAAACTGATAGACACTCGCGTGTTGACGAGGACTTACTTATTTTCGCGTTTGAAAATTTAGCCAAAGTCCTCAACGAAAAGAATCCTAAAACAATACGAGCCTCAATTACACATTCGATTGATGATTTCTCGGTTCGCGTGTTCACACATCGATTAAAAGGTGTGCTTTCTCACGTAAGGACAAAAATATTATTGTGTAAAGGATTAGTGAAAACTCCTGAAAACGAGGAGGAAAGAAAAAGGATCATTTCCCAAAACCACTCACATCCAGTAAACGGTCACAAAGGTGTGAACAAAACCTATCACCGTATTCGCCAAG
Organism: Torymus aiolomorphi; assembly: GCA_036365515.1. Classification (NCBI taxonomy): domain Eukaryota; kingdom Metazoa; phylum Arthropoda; class Insecta; order Hymenoptera; family Torymidae; genus Torymus; species Torymus aiolomorphi. The sequence goes on along the minus strand of CM070875.1, from coordinate 133,418,770 downwards.
AGTACTACTGGCCTACGTTAAAGAAGGACATCCAACTACACATAGGCCGCTGTGAAGTTTGTCAACGCAGTAAATTGGTAAGGAGAAAAATACATCAACCAATGATCCTCACGGATACTCCGGGCCAGGCTTTTGAGAAAATCTCTATGGATATTGTTGGTCCTTTGCCTTTAACGAAAAATAAGAATTCCCATATATTGACAATGCAGTGCCTACTAACAAAATACGTCATTGCAGTACCTCTAAAAAAAACAGACTCGATTCAAATCGCGACAGCATTTTTGAATGAATTCGTTTGCGTATACGGATCGCCGCGAATTCTGTTAACTGATCAGGGTGCAAACTTCACTTCCAGCTTAATGAAAAACATAGCAAAATTATGTAGAACCACGAAATGTACAACTACTGCTTACCGCCCCCAGAGTAACGGATCAATCGAGAGAATGCATCATGTCTTGAAGGAATACTTTAAATGCCACGTTAAGAATGAGCAATTATGGGATGAATGGTTAAATTGCGCGACTTTTGCGTATAATACAAGCGTACACGAGGGCACTCGATTAACTCCATACGAATGCGTGTTCGGAAACATAGCCCGCACCCCTATAGATAGACCATTGCCGCCCGAGAGCAACGAATCTTACTTCGAATATTTATTAGAATTAAAACAGCGAATTAATAAAACGCAATTTTTGGCACATGAAAATTTAAAAAGGGCCAAAGCCAAATCTAAGGAATATTACGACAAACGAAACAACCCTTGTAAGTTCGAAGTCGGAGACAAGGTTCTCCTTTTGAAAGAACCCAAAAAGGGACCATTCGATCCAGAGTATACCGGTCCTCACACGATCATAAAAATCTTCGACGACAATTGTAACGTAGAAATAACTTATAAAAATAAAACTCGTGTCGTACACACGAATAAATTGCGACCAACAAGTCTCGATATGCAAGAGGCGAGTATTGATTAAGAACACGCCTTTTTCAGGAAACCACAATGAGGACGACACGCCCAACAACCAGAGATCTTCGGAATCTTCTGCTGATCTTCGCAACACTCTTATCATCGGTCCACTCGCTAACCGGATATGACTGCAGCTCATCAAACGCACCAAACGTCACGACCATCTCGCTGAGAAGAGTGGGTGAGTGCAATTTCGAGACGATTAGGGTAAAACGCGAAGACACTTTTATTCAAATCATCCAAAAATTAGAGCACTCGGAAGTCCCTATAAAAGAATGTAAAATAAAATCGACCCGCAGGGCTCGTTATTGCGGTATGCATTCTCATGTATCCCTTTCTCCTCTATCCCAGACGAGACACGGTACCTCCAACTAATGCGAGAGATGTGTGACTCTCTAATAACCACGAATCGAATAAAAATCGGTGATACAATAATCGAAGATCTTGTCTCGGAACAGACAAATTTTAGAACAATTAAAATAATCGGGATCATAGAACACAATTCTTACTGCAAAGGAGGAATCTTTCGGGATAAAGAAAATATGATAGTAACCGCCGAACTCGAAATTTATTACACGAAAGGTGAAGCCACTTTGAAATTACCCGCAAACATTCTCTTACTTCCTTCCGGAGTAAATTGCGATTACGAGAAGGAAACTTGTCGCGACACAACGGAAGCGTTTATATTTTGGGATAAAACCTCACGCGGCATGTGCGAACTAGATACATACGCAATTATTTACGAGGGACATGCAGTTAAAACTCGAGACGAAGAACTCGATACCGCGACAGTTTATTTTTCAAATGCTACCGACGGAAAGAAATTTGCTTTTGCGGATCACGGTAGTAAAACGCTATATGGAATAACTTTAAAAACGACCGAACAAAAACAGATTTTTATTTATGAGACCACGGCTAACAACCCATTCCCTACGAAAAATTACAAAATAGGCGCGAAAGACGTTATGCTCACAGCATACTTCAACACGAAAATAATGTATATCGCGAATCACTTCAAAAACGAGATAACATCGCTATACAAAGACATCATAACGCATCGCTGTATTTTGGAGCAACAAGTAATTAAAAATTCTCTGTCTCAATCATCGGTCAATCCCGATGAATTTGCATTTACTATCATGAAAGAACCGGGCTATATGGCTGTGTTCGCCGGCGACGTAGCACACCTAGTTAAATGCTCGGTCGTTAACGTAAAACTGAGAAACACGAACAACTCTTGTTTCGTGGAGTTGCCCGTCTCATACAACAATCAATCGTACTTTCTGACAACAAAGTCACGCGTTCTCACGACTCACGGTACGGAACGCGATTGCAGCCGAATACTTCCAACAGTGTTCGAGATAGATAACAAATGGTATCAATTAAACCCACATCCGTCAAAAACCGATGCTCCTCAAATACTACAGCCATTAAACAAACCTACATGGCAATACCAGGAGCTAGGCGAGTTAGTCGAGAGCGGTATATATTCAGAAGCCGATCTCGAAGGCTACCGGAATGCTATGATGTTCCCCGCGGATAAGCCAGCGGTGCTCAATCAAATAGCGCGCGGAGCAACAGGACACGCGGTAGCCGATCCTAGCCTAGATCTACTCGGGTTTTTGAGTGAGGATAGCCTTAACAAATTCACTGAAAGAGCCGCCACCAAAATATGGTATTATTTTATCACTTTCGGTTCGGCAAGCGCAGCCATTATGGCAATAATATTTATTTTCAACTCATGCAAATACGTAATAAATACGATAATACACGGATATACGCTTTACTCAATTTACGGAGCAAGCATTAAACTCTTAGGAGCCTTTTGGGGAACAATAGCAAATATATTCGTGCATTTAAGTCAGGGGCCTCTACCAAAACGCTCGCGTAAATCAGAAAACATACCCGCGGATATAGAAGTCGAGGAGAACCGCGAAAAAGAACCCGTAGCCGAATGCAAACCATCACCTGGATTCTCACCATCACCTCCTCCACTCCCACAGAACCCACCTGCTACCGCACCTCCACACATCCCGCCAAGGACTTCCAACCTACCACCCCAGCGTATTTATCCTGAATTAACGGAAAGTAGATCCGCGTTCAATTACTCAGCTGATTCAAGTCGAAATCGTTCAGCTCCCGACTTCAATCTTAACCAGGGGGGTGTAACGTCTGAACGCGAGTATGCACTCCGATCTTTTTCATTTCAAGATAAAGAGCAGAAGATCTAATTAATTCTTTTACCTCGAGCCGGCACCTTACCAGCCACCGGCTCTACAACCCTTTTACCTCAAACTGGCACATTACCAGTTGCCAGCCTCTCAACCCTTTCAAGCATTTACCTTCACTCGTAATCCTCTCTACTTACCTCGAGCCAATTACTTACCACCCGTCGGTAACTTGCCCGCCTACAGCTTACCATATGCATTCACACAGTCTCGAGAGCGCATTCTCTCACTCACCTATATATATATATATATATATATATATATATATCTACACTCATTGTACACGTGCACATATGCTCCTACATCTATACGCATATGCACACGTCATATTATTAATCAATCTTAGTTAACTAACATTTAATTATCTTAAGGAGAAGAATGCGTAATTCATTATTATCTGCCATGCCTTCCAAGAACGCACGTGCAGAGCAACACGTTTTATCTTATGTACACACATTCTTTTCTCGCCGTATGTAAAGTCGATCCGCCGACAAAAAAAATAATCTCAATACATTAGGCACGTCCGCCCTTCAGACGCACTGCCGAATTATTATCCGTGTGACGATAGCCATTTCTTAGAATCCTCGTGCAAAGCATTGCACTCGCAATCTTATAAACACATTCTTTTCTCGCCACATCGAGGCACCATTCAGATAAGAACGGGCACGTCCGCTCCTCAAGCGAACTGCCGCATAAGTAAAATAGAGCAATTAATCATCAGATATACAGTACAAAGGCACGTCCGCTCTTCAAGCACCGCCAACATACCTAATCTATAAGCTAAACACCTTCTGTAAGCATTACATGCTCCAAGGCACCCTTTCCGCGAAAGAATGCCCATTAAGATAAATCAAAAGCATCGAATGCCAGAACTCTAGATATAAGCGTCATTGTGAAAGCATGCTCTTTCCAAGTAATCAGTGTGATTACGATGTGTCCCAACTGATTATCGAATGAGAATGCTTAGGCAGATAAAAATATCGGGAGTAAGTCGAATCTCAAAGCAAGCCGACATGATGGCGTCACCAACCCATGCCAAGCAACGGCGTCCCCACGCCAAGCTGAATGGCATCATCAAGCAACGGCGTCCCCAAGCCAAGCCTAGAGCGGGACAACCAACCAGCGTAAACCACGCCCACCGCTCGACCAATAGGAAGGACGCCCCACTACAGCCGGAGCGCGCCCACCACTCGCTCTCTCTTCAGCAGTTAGTCAACCTCCACCATCCGACTAGGGCAGTCCACTCGTGAGACGAGCTCTGGATATATATTCACTCTGTAATTTTTATCTATTAAGATCGTTTATACTTTTATATTTTTATACTTTTATATTTTTCTCAATATACGTGGAGCGTCTCCACATTTTAACATAAAATCAATCGTCTTTTGTCTTATTATTTATCCACGGAATACCTACAAAAACGTATCGCAGTCTTCCTAAAAGCATAAAGAGTCAAAAGAAAATTCTTCGAAGTAAAGAAATATATTTCGTCCGCGCCGCGACCGAAGGAATCTCCACCACGGGCCGACGCTGGACCAGAGAGGCAGCCAGCCGAGCAAACGAAGGACGCACGTCTCCGTCGAGACGATCCTCGCACAGCCAGCCCGCGCGTAACGCCATCATCGGGGCCTACCCTAAGGGCCGCCGCCTCGACCGCAAACCAGCCACGCAGCTCAACTACCTTGCTTAGCTAAGTAGAACTTTCGTTAAAAGTGCGCGATCGTGTAAAATCATACCTTTAAAATCTATACACGAATCGGGACGTAACAGTAGTTAGTAATTATATATTTCTCTGTACCAAATAAATATTTGTTTAAGGACGTTCTCCGGCTCAACTTCACCAATATCGCAAAAATTGTGACCTAAAAATATTATTTATGATGGGAACCCTTCATGAGTCTCTATACACTACTCTAAAAATAATAAAAAATGACGACGTAAGAAAAAAGATGTCAATACGATATTTTAAATAAATACCACTTACACGGTGTGAATAGTCTCAATATATAGATATGAGGCGTTTCGCCTCAACTCTCCCAGCGCGGCGCGCGAGCGTCAAATCATGCTATTTTCAAGTCGAGTTTTCGATATCAATATGAATTTCAAAAAATTATGTGATAAGCGTTTCCGACGTATTTTTTCCTCAGCTTTCCAATGGTGTAAGTGGTTTTTCCGAAATTTTCCATTTTCACCTTCAAAAAGTATAAAACATACTATATCACGGAAAGTATATTTTTAATATTTTTTTTGATCATCTAGATCGAAAGCTGAGCATTTTTTACGTCGGAAAGGATTTTTTGCAAAATTTGCTCGAATGTTTTTCTTAGAGAAACAGAACGCGAAAGAGCAGACGCAGCGTCTCCTTCGTGCGCGGTATGCGGCGCGCTGTACAGCGCGTGGACTAGATGTATTTCGCTCTCTAGTAACCTTATTATTTTTATTTATCATTTTTAATTCTTTATGGAATATCTTTTTGCACTTCGAATTTCACTTATATGCACGATTGACATTTTCATAGGTTATTTCGCAAAAAAAAAAAAAAAACCGCTGCCAATTCTTTGGCACTTAGCTTCCTCAAACTAATTCATCGTTTCCTAATTAAAAATTGAAATTCTGAAAATACATTTTTCATAAAAAGGAATGCTAAAGAATTTCAATAATACTTTGAACCGATGCGTCTTATACCAGTTTCTTGCAAAATAGTATATTACGTACCTATTTTAAAAAAGCTTTGACAGACCACCAAGTTTAAAAAAAATTGAGATTAAAAAGAGATAAAAGAAGGGGCTAAAAATGGCACTATTAATACGTTTTGATATTTTAATTTACTACATTATATAAAAATATTAAAATGATAGTTCTCGAAAATAAATTTATAATATATATTCATATAGATAATCACTTAAAATTGCAACACAATATTGCCACCAACAAGTGTAATAAGTAACAGTTAAAATTTCAAGTCGATAAATAAATTATTTTTTGAGATATTAATTTTTTAAATATAAAAAAGTTTTCATTAATAACAAATGACAGAGTGAAGATATTTTAAATTTTAAATTTAAAAAAAAGAAAATGTAGGTAATTTGAATACCTTTTAAGAGAAGTATATTATTTTATGTAATAATTACTGTAAGATACGAAAAAATAAAAAAAAACTAAAAATTCAAAATCGTTTTTTGGTTATAAAACAAAAGAAAATCAATAAAATCCCAAATCCATCAGGGTACTTTCCTTTTGCCGCAAGACGAAGCGAATAAGCTTTACCCGACGAAAATCGGTTGATTAGTTTCGGAGATATTAAGAGTTGAAATATACACACACACACACGCACACACACACATACATACATCCACGAAATCAAAAATCATCAAAATCAAATAATATACACATATACCACCATAAAACATCTTTTTGAAGACTTTTTTTTCGAAAATTTTTTTCACCGTTACAAAGCTTCCTCTTTGAGGAAGCAAAAACATTACAATCAATTTCAAATAGCAGACGCAACGCTTCTCACTTACTTTTTACCCGATAGGTGGCTTGCGTATAGAAAATTTTTGCCCGAGAGTAATTTGTTGTATCCAATTATATAAGTCTGATGAATTTTCGATCTTTGTTATCCTTGAAATTGTTTAAGAATTTTAACGCTGTTTCCGTTATATTTGTGTTCTTCGTGTGTTTGCTGATTAAATCATAATTTATTTTTGGTTTATTTATTGCATTTATTTTCTCGCTACTGAAATGGATCCAGCTTTGAAGCTGAAATGCATAAATCCTTTTAATAAAATTAATCACTCTGTGCGTAAAAATTTGTCGAATTTTCCTTCAATATTTAGGAGTGCGTATCCCCTCGTACCAGAAAACGCGAAAATTTGTTCCAACTGTCAACGTCAACTTTATAAACATAAGTTAGATTTACCTTCATGCGATGCCAAAAAAGCTAAAATTGAATGTACTGATGAATATCATAAAGCAGGCGTGGCAGTTCTCAACCAATTAAAAAAAAATTTTTAGAATCACCGGGTAAGGAAGATAAAATTCAGCTACTCACGCTTGCTCCTGATTTTTGGTCTCGCAGAGACTTAATCAGAGAGTTCGGTTGTACTGAGTGGGAAGCTCGAGAAGCGAAAAAGTTAGTAACTGAAAGTGGAATTTTTTCAAAACCTGAAAAGAAAAGGGGCAAAATATTTCCAGTTGAAAGTGTAGATTCAGTTAAACGTTTTTATGAGAGGGACGATATTAGTCGTGTAATGCCCGGATTAAAAGATTGTATATCTGTTAAGCAGGATAATGGTAAAAGAGAACATGTACAGAAAAGGTTACTACTTGGTAATTTACGTGAAATTTATTGTTTATTTAAAAAAGAGCATGAATCTGTTAATATTGGCTTCACTAAATTTACTCAATTGAGGCCGCCGCATTGTGTTCTAGCGGGAAGCAGTGGTACGCATAATGTATGCGTATGTGTACACCACGAAAATATCAAACTGATGTTAAATGCTATTAATTTACAGAGTTTAACTGAAGGTACTCGACTATTTCTTAAAAACTACCACGATTGCATCCAAGCAATCGTATGTAGTAATGCTAGTTCGAAATGTTACTTGAGAGACTGTTTAGATTGCCCCAATATGCCTGTATTACGGAAACATTTGCTTGAATGTTTTGAGAGAAATGATATTTTTCAAATACAGTATGAGTCATGGCTTCAGACAGATCGTTGCACAATAGTATCTACAACTGTAAATGTTTATGAATTCATGAACTAACTGGGAGAAAAATTAATAAAATTTAAAACTCATGACTTCTTTGCGAGAGAACAATATCTTTTCTTAAGCGATTTGAAAAAAAAACCTTCAAAAAGGAGAATTCCTTGTTTGTTGTGATTTTGCAGAAAACTATGCGTTTATAGTGCAAAATTCAACACAATCGTTCCACTGGAACAATAATCAAGCAACAGTTTTTACAACAGTGGTATATTATAACGAAAATCAAGATCTTAAACATATAAGCATTGCTATAATTTCTGATAATCTAAATCACGATACTGTTGCTGTTTATGAATATCAAAAAATTATAATATCGTATTTAAAAAGTAATTTCATAGTCAAGAAAATTTATTACTTAACTGATGGAGCAGGTCAGCATTTTAAGAACAAGTCTACCTTCCAAAATCTTCTGTTTCATCAAAAAGATTTTGGAGTTCCTGCTGAATGGCATTTTCATGCAACAGCGCACGGTAAAGGTGCGTGCGATGGTATAGGCGCAAATTTGAAAAGAGGGGCGAAAAGAGCAAGTCTTCAACTCTCTTCGAGTAATCATATTTTAACACTATAAGACCTTTACAACTGGGCTTTACGTAATTGCAAAGAAACTAAAGTTTTTTACAGCACTAAAGAGACCTATGAAAAAGCCGTTTTGAAACTAAAATCAAGGTTAAGTAAAATTAAATCTATACCGGGAACATTACAGTACCATGCCGTTATTCCAATGAATAAAACAACATTAATACTAAAAAAAACGTCAATGAGTTCAGAATATCAAATCTTCCCTAAAAAACCCGTAAAACAAAACAAAATAAAATTATCTACTTTAAAAAAAAAGAATTATTAATATAAATACTAGTTTATTGTTGCTATTATTAAGGAAATCAAAATTTTAAGTGGTTGTTAGAGAGCGAAATGCATCTAGTCCACGCGGTGTACAGCGCGCCGAAAACCGCGCGCGAAGGAGACGCTGCGTCTGCTCTTTCGCGTTCTGTTTCTCTAAGAAAACATTCGAGCAAATTCTGAAAAAATCCTTTCCGACGTAAAAAATGCTCAGCTTTCGATCTAGGGGGTAAAAAAAATATTAAAAATATACTTTTCGAGATATAGTATGTTTTATACTTGTTGGGGGGGAAAATGGAAAATTTCGGAAAAACCACCTACGCCATTAGAAAGCTGAGGAAAAAATACGTCGGAAACGCTTATCACATAATTTTTTGAAATGCATATTGATATCGTAAACACGACTTGAAAATAGCATGATTTGACGCTAGCGCGCCGCGCTGGGAGAGTTGAGGCGAAACGCCTCATATAGATATACAAATAACATGGTTGTTTTTCTTTATATCGCTATGTCTCCGAAATTAATACTGCTTGCCATATTGAAAATTATACCATATTATTCCTCTCGATTTCTAGTTTTATATCCCATGGTTGAAAAAAAATCACAAAGAAAACTTCTTTTACAGTAAATTAAAATGTATTTTTCCAACGAGCTTAGATAGGGATCCCATGTTAACGCTAAAACTTTGAAATCAAATATTTTTATTTTGAATACCGCTTTGGACGTGGGGCTTTGAAGCATGTACTAAGGACTAAAAATCAAACATTTTCTTCAAGTTTCAGGAAAATCACAAGAAAATCGTTTTCTCGGGGAACGTCCTTAATACATAAAATTGATTATGTGTAAAAGCGGACAATTATTTATTTATCTAAATTTTAATTACTTGACTTGAGTATATATTAATCTACATTTATAAAATATTGTATTGGTTTCAATACATAGATTTTTAGAAATGAATACTCATTTATTAGTTATACAGTTTGTGAACTTAACAAATATATATTTTGTAAGTATTGTAACGGGGTGAATTTACAAGAGAGTATGAATCCCTCCCTGGGGTGCGCGAAGGTATTATGCGGGCGTCTACTACGCCCGGGGCAGTTACGGGTTTTCTAGTGTCGAAAACTTAGGCCGCCTTCTACTAGACCCGGCGCTGCGCTCTGCCGCTACCGCTAACTTCGGCGCACAATTCATCGGCGGCTAGCTATGAACTAGCCTTACTTACTCTCGCCGGTGTTCCCGTACAACGCCGCTCAGGTTAACCTGAGCGACTTTCACTTACAATTTCCCCGTTGACGTTGCTCCTCTAGGAGGTGATGCCTCCGACTAGCTGCAGCTGCTGAAAAGGTAGAGGGCGGTATTCGGGGAGATAGGGAACGGCTACTCGCGAAATGACAGACTCGACACGAACGAAGTAAAAGTAAAATAAAGAAGGTTTATTTTCCAAAAAAAAAGGATCGCGCTAAGGGGCGCGAAGCCCGAACATCACCTACAAAATCTAACGCGCAGGCCGAGACTTACGCGGAGCCGGCCGGTCGCACGGCCGGCGTCACCGCGCCGCGAGGCGCCACAAAATGGCCGCCGTGCTCTCGAACACGAGGCCGCTTGCCTCTACGCAGGCGGCGTCGGATAGCCGCGCAACACTACTTACGCGTGGCCGCTCGCACGCAAAACCTACGCGGCAAAATACAAAAGGAAGCGCACACTTACTTTGGCGCAGGCCAGCGCGTCGCCCGAGGTCTGTCCCTCTCTCTCTCTCACGCTCTCGCACGCTCGCCTCCTCGCGGCGAGGCGTTGGGCCTCGTGGCTGCTCGAGCCTCGGCTGCCGCCGCTCTCTCTCTCTTCCTCTCACTCTTCCGCTGGCGGAGTGGCCCGGCCGGCGAAGGCAGCCGGCGTTGCGTCGCTGCGGGACTGGCGGCGGATCGGAGGCGCGGAGGGCACTTCCCGCAGGGCGTGGTGCGGCACTCGCGGGGCACTTGGAGGCACGGCACTGGTGAGGCGGACTGGCACGTGCGCACCTGTTGCGCTACAGGACTAGACTGCCACATCAATGGCCGCGGCGTCCCTTCGGAGCGTCGCGGCGGCGTCTTCTTCTTCTTCTTGCTTCGCCTCCCGCGCGTCCCGCTTGGCGCGCGGCGAGCCGCTGTACGTGCAAGCGCGCGCAATTCAAATCTCGCGGCGCGGTACACGCGGCTCTTTCGCCCTTATTGCATGCACCCGTTACACCCCCCACCCAGATTTGGCGTACTCCGTACGCGACATCTGAAAAGAGGAAGGGCGCAGAAATAAGGTGAAAACAACAGGTTAGGTGGAGGCTCTTCCTTTTATTTCAGCCTCTCGGGCACATCACCTATACACTATGTACAACAAAATATTTACAAAGAAAAAAAAACTATATACAAAAAAAAATTTCAACCAAAAAAAACTGTACGGTTCGGACCCTCGAAGGGAGGGCCTGCTGAACCGAGAGCGTCCCTCCCCGGGCTAGCCACGAGGAGGCGCCGTGGTTTTTGGCGGATGCGTGGCCGCTCGGGGGCATTTGCGCGGCAGGCGCACCCCCGGCCACCTGCATACGTAGCAGAAGCGGGGGCGTCCCGCTCCTGGCGGGTTCGGCCGGACCTTGGGGGCGAAGCGGGGCACGCCGGGGCTTGTACCCGCCCGGATCTCCTCGTGGGCGTCGGCCTCCTCTAGGAGGGGCTGCTCCTGCAGCCGCTCCCTAGCCTCGTCCTCGAGGCGCTGCCGACGTTGGCGCAGGAGGTGGAGTACCGCCTGGGCCACGCCCTCGACGGGTTTGCCCAAGTCGAGGGTTATCAGCGCGGCCATGGCCTCCTCCAACGTCTGCTCGGGGATCTCCAACATCTGGAAAAGAACATCTCAGGTTAGGCCAGTTTCACTATATCCGCGCGTAGTTTATCGCACGTCTCGGGGGGGGGGGGGGGGGAGAAGCGCTAGGCACGCAACGCTACGGAGGCTTGCGGGGACGCCGCGCGCTCTCCCTGTCCCCTGAGGGGCGGGTGGTTCGTTCGCAGGCGTTCCCCTGGGGTCGCCTTCCGCGTCGACTCCATTCGACTCAGGCGACTCACCGCGGTAGGGCTTAAGCTGGTCAGCGGCCACTATCTCCTCAATTTGGCCCCCCTCACCTACCAATCTGTAGGTGTTGGAGCCTAGCACGGCCGTAATCCAATACGGCCCGTCAAACCTAGGCGCTAGTTTCGCCGCGACGCCCTTCGCGGCCGAGGAGAGTGTGTGGCTGCGCTTCCAGACCCTGTCTCCCGGCTTGAAATCTGGCTCTCGCCTGCCGGCGGCATAATAGCTGGCTTGGCGATCTTGAGCCGCTCTCGCCTGCGAGGTTTGGAAGGGCGTCGAGCCGCTCCTTCCAACGAGCCAAACTTTCTTCTTGTGCCGGGGTCTCTGCTGCGACCTCTTGCAGCCTACGCTGCGTACCAGGGGGCTCTGGCTGCCTACCGTAAAGCAACATGGCGGGGCTGACTCCGGTAGAGCTATGCACCGCCGTATTCATGGCGAAGAGAAGTTTCGGAAGCTTCTCGTCCCATGTGGTGTGCCACTCCTTAAGGTAAGAGGCGACCATCGTTTTTAAAGTACGATTGGCGCGCTCCACCGGATTAGCCTGCGGGTGGTAGGTGGGAGTGTTGGTGTGATGCACACCTCGCTCCCTCAAGAATTCCTCTACGACACGGTTCTTGAACTCTGTGCCGTTGTCAGAGAGGAACACTTCTGGGCAACCGAACCGGAGGAAAACCTTCCGGTCCAATTCTCCTACCACCGTCTTTGCGTTAGCCTTACGTATCGGCGAAGCCTCCGCCCACCTGAAGAAAAGGTCTTGAAACACCACAATGTATTCAAAACCTTTAGAGGTGCGAGGCAGCGGTCCTATTATGTCTCCAGCGACGACCTGCCAGGGTCTGTCGACGACTCGTCGACCCATGAGGCCGGCTGGAGCTCTTTGTTCCACCTTAAACCGCTGACACGTTTCGCAGTGGCGCACGTACTCTTGCGTTTCCGCGTAGTAACGTGGCCAGTAGTAGCACAGGGCTACTCTGGCAAACGTCTTTTCTCGTCCGCGATGTCCAGCGGTGGCGTCGTCATGGCACTCTTGCAACACCTCGCGACGATGCTCTTCTGGTACTACCAGCTTCCAAGCATCCTCATCGTCGCCGAGGGCCGCGTCAACGTCCGGGTTCGGTCGGTACCGGTAAAGGTTGCCCGCGACAAGTTTGTAGGTTGGAAAATCGTTGGGTTGCTCTCGGACTTTGGCGCTCCACTCTCGATACCACGCGTCCTCGGTGTCCGTTGACCAGGACACTGCAGCCACCTCCGGGCCTTCCTCATCCTCGTACATCCGGGAGAGGGCGTCGGCCACGTGGTTCAAGGCGCCTTTTCGATGCTCGATCGAAAACTTGTGGCCTTGCAACTCCAACGCCCACCGAGCGAGCCTGCTCGTGGGATTTTTCATCTGACAGAGCCACCGCAGACTGCTGTGGTCTGTCACAACCTTAAACTCGTAGCCTTCGATGTAAGGGCGAAACTTCTGTATCGCCCAGACCACCGCAAGGCACTCCCTTTCCGTCACGCTATAGTTTCGCTCTGCCGGGGTTAACACCCGGCTCGCGAACTCGATCACCCGCTCTTGGGTCTCTACTTCCTGTAGCAGCACCGCGCCAAGGCCTACATCGCTCGCATCGGTCTGCACGATGAAAAGGCCGTCTGGATCAGGGCGATGTAGGACCGGAGCGGTCATAATCATCGCCTTCAATAGCTCGAAGGCGCCTTGCTGCTCGTCGAGCCACTCGTACTTCTGGTTCTTCTTCGTCAAACTCGTGAGCGGCTCGGCGATCGTGGCATAGTTCGGGATGAACTTCCTATACCACGATGAAGTACCCAGGAATCGGCGCAGCTGCCTCAGATTCCGCGGCTGCGGAAAATTCTTGATTGGCTCGATCTTGGCCGGGTTCGGCCTCGTGCCGTCCCGGTTAACCAAGAAGCCCAAATATGCCACCTCTTGCTTGCAGAAAACACATTTTTCTGTGTTGAGGGTTAGTCCAGCGGCGACGAGCCTTTCCAACACCCTTTTCAAGCACTTCTTATGCTCCTCGAACGTTTCTGCGACTACGATGATGTCGTCGAGGTAGGCGTAGACGTAAGGCTCCAGCTCGGGTCCGAGTACTTGGTCAATGAGCCGCTGGAAGGTGGCCGGCGCGTTCGTCAGTCCGTACGGCATCCGCCGGAACTGGAACAGGCCCAGCTCCGGCACCGTGAAAGCGGTGATGGGCCGCGCCTCCTCCGCTAACGGTATCTGATGATACGCGCTCTTGAGGTCAAGCGTGGAGATGAACTTCGCCTTCCTCAATTTCCGCAGAATATCCTGCATATTCGACAGAGGATAGGCGTCGGGTTCGGTGACTGCATTCACCTTCCGCAGATCGTTGCAGAACCGTCGTGTGCCGTCACTCTTCGGCGCCATCACGACGGGGCTCGACCACCCGCTCTTGGAGGGCTCGATGATGCCTTGGTTCAGCATTTCGCAAACCTGGCGATGCATCTCCTCCTGCACCTTATCCGACACTGGATAATGGCGCTGCTTGATTGGTCGAGCGTTTCCTACATGAATCTCATGCTCCACGCCTCTGACGCAACCTAATCCTGGCGGGAGCTTGCCTAGGACCTCGTCCACCATGGCCTTCAGCTCCTCTCGCTGAAGGTCTGTAGCGTCCTCGAGCCCAATTGCCGCTACCGAGCTAGGATCGGGGGTCAAGCTGGCTACTTCCAGCTCGACGTAGGCTTCCGTCTCCTTACAGAATAGCCTATCCGTATCCGGGTCTAGTACGGCCCTGAACGCTCGTACAAAGTTGACTCCCAAGTAGCAGTCGGCATCTAAATTCGGCATTATGACGACTCGGATATCGCGAGTGAGGCCAGCCACAGTGATGGGCAGCATCACGTGGCCTAGCAAGGGGCTGCGGCTTCCATCTGCTAACCTTACCCCTCTCTTCTCGGACGCTACAAACTTCCGGGCCTAGCAAGGGGCTGCGGCTTCCATCTGCTAACCTTACCCCTCTCTTCTCGGACGCTACAAACTTCCGGTCCAGCGCTGTAGCTAGTTGGAGTCCGACAGAGCCCATCACCGTCGTGGATGCTCCCGGATCCAACAAAGCGCGGAGATTAAACTCGCCGACCTCAATTCGCAGCCACCACCTTGTTTCTGCGTCGGTCGGTTGCTTCGCCGAGGCCTCTCCTCGGTTCGCAAATGACGAGGGTACCGCGGGCTCTTTCGCGGCAGGGCGGCTATCGCACGCGGCCAAAACATCTTCGGTTTTGGGGACCTCTTCGGGGAGGGGGCGGTAGTGATCCCCTCTACGCGCTCCCTTTCCCGTTTCCCGCACAATTAGGGCAGTAGCGCGCCATATAGCCGACAAGGCCGCATGAGTAGCAACTCAGCGGCGGCCTTGGTCCTTTCGGGGGGTTACCCTCGGGGCTGGCGGAGGGCGCGGAGCCGTCCGGTGGGCTCGTCGCCTTTGCCCCCTGCCTCGGTTCTGGGGGCCTCCTTGCCCCACCACGCCCAGATGGCTGGTTACCGCGCCCTCTGCGCGGTCCAGGGGGCGTATTTCGCCCGGAGCGCTCTCCTCCGGAGCCTCGCCGGTCGGAAAGACGCTCGCTTAGCACTCGCCGAAGCATTTCCTCCAAGCTCTCCAGCTTGGCGTCCTTCTCGACCACCGCGGCAGCCACTTTGCCTTCCTTGGCATCGCCTTTCGGCTTTCGTGGCGCGTCGGTGATTGCCGGCGGTAAATACGCCATTTCAGGCAGTAGCGCCGCTGTTGGCGGTGGTGGAGGTCGGAACGTCTTGGAATTCTCCAACGTTTGCTCCGCGTCCACTGCCAACTCCAGTAGCTCCTCTACTGTGCTGAAGTCTGACCTACGGACCATCGCTTGCAGCTGGGGCCGTAGGTTTCGGTGCAGCTGATCCAGCTGTTGCTCCGAGCTGGGGGGCGGCGATATTTTCCTCACTATCGCGATGAGGCACGTGATATAATCTCTCACGGCCTCGTCCGCCCCTTGGGTGCGGTTGTTCGCCTCTGCTATCAACCGCTGCTGGTACCTCTTCGTCGTCCCGTACCAGCGTTTCGCTGCAATCACGAAATCTTGCCACGTGGCCCATTTCTCTTTCTCATTACGGTACCACGTAGCCGCCGTGTCAGTGAACAGCTCTGACAGCAACGACAACACCTCTTCTTCGGAGAGGTTTGCCAGGACTCGACAGTCCTCCAGCCTCGCTAGGAATACGTCGATACTCTGGCTCTTCGCCCCAGAGAATCGAATTTGCCATTTCCTCACGATTTGGCCTATGTCTCGCGAGTGAAACATACTTGACCTCGAGAAGTTCCCTGTCGCGCCTGGCGCGCCATATGTCGGCCAGCTCGAGCCTCTCGCCGAACCTCGGCGGTCACCCCCCACCCAGGCTGCGTTAACTCCTTGTAAACCAGCCTGACCATCACGCCGAGCTAGCGGTGGTGTCGATGGCGAACCGATCCACGCATCGTTGCCGGTGATGGTGTACGTGTCTTCAAACTACACGTTGTGATCTTGCCTAGGTTCCGCTATATGCGTGCTGGAAGCGGCGTGTCGCTGTTGGTTTAAAACCAACTCCTCCAGCGATCTTACTTTCGCTATTAATTCCGCTAATAGCGAGCCGACTTCCCGAGGGATGTAAAACTCGGAGCCATCCTTTGCCAGGAGGCGAAGCATCTCTCCTGGCTGCGCTTGCTGGTCGTCGCCGCGAGTTTCTTCTTCTTCGCTGTCCTGCTGCTGTAGAGGTAGTTGTGTGCGTTGCTCCTTTTGTTGTTGCGCAGTGTCCCGGTTACTGACTGTGGCGTTTGGGGGTGTGGTGAGTGCTGGGTATCGGACACGGCCTCCGCCGTCGTCCTACGCAGTATCTCCAATATCTGCTCGCTTTTGAGCACTACGTCCAGGGGTGTAAATCCCAACTGGACGCTTCGACGAAGGAGCCGTCGTCTTCTAAAAGGATCCTCCATAAGAGGTTTTCCCTTAGTGCCATCCGCCGGGGGATTAGATCCCCCGGCTCTTCCGGCTCCTCGAAGTCTTGGGGCGTATAGTTACCCAGCACCCACTGGCTTAGCCTGTGCATTCTCAAAAATGTGGAGTCGTGTCGCCTCAATTGCAACCCCGACAGGTGGCTATCGATCTCGCTTGGCGAGATCGACCACACCCAATCCTCCACAGCTTTCTGGATGTTGTACGACATCGTTCGCTGGTTGTGCGTGTGCAAGGGGATTCCTCTTCAATCCCGTAATTTACAATGCTTTTGCACGGCCAGTGGTATCCTTCACAAGGTACCTACCGGATTACCACTGGCTCAGGAAGTAACGATCTTCCCAACTGGTGGTTTGGTATTTACGCTATACCGAGGTTAACTCGCTTTTACTCACTTGCCTGGAGGTTATGTCGCTTTTGGCGTATTGCGCAAGCGTAATAGTCGCCTGCGCAACCGATTCCCGGTCAAAACTGAAATTCGCGATTTTCGGGCGCTGCGCATGCGCGGCACTAAAATCACTATATGTATCAGTACCGCCGATGCATGCGCAGACGATTCCGCGTGTAAAAACAAAAATTTTATCTTTCGACCTTTTGCGCATGCGCAAAACCGAAATTAGTGAATGCGCCCACCTCCTCGTGGGATGGGCAACCGAATTCGCGATGGTGATTTTTCACTTTTTATTTTCGGATTCTGCGCATGCGCGGGCCCAAAATTACTGCGCATGCACCTTACGGTATCCCCCGCGCAGGCGTCTTCGCGAATTAAGCCTTAAATCCGAAAATCCAAACGAAATCCCAATATTTAAATATTGGGTGCGTAATCCGTTAGTTTACTCCCCGGTGTGCACGTGTGATGACGAACAAAGAGATAAAACGCTAGGACCTATATAAAACAATTTTAATAAATCTTATAATATAATAAATAATTAATAGATAATTGCTACCTAATCTCTTTGTCGTCCTCGCTAAATACTTTAACAAATGCTCGGCCTTCACAAGCAATGTTCCTCACTAAATACGTGCAGACCAGGTAAATTCCTCCAAGCAAGGTTAGAAACTACCAGTTGGTTACCCTTGCACACACTGTACACTTTGTAATAATTAATTATCACCGCGATAATTAATTATTCGCAACGCGCGTCTCGACCTGTTTCGACGACCAAACAATTACTGTAAAATTCGCCGTTCCCTGATCTAATGTGCTGCAACACGATAATGGGCGCCAGTTGTAACGGGGAGAATTTACAAGAGGGTATAAATCCCTCCCTGGGGTGCGCGAAGGTATTATGCGGGCGTCTACTACGCCCGGGGCAGCTAGAGGTTTTCTAGTGTCGAAAGCTTAGGCCGCCTTCTACTAGACCCGGCGCTGCGCTCTGCCGCTACCGCTAACTTCAGTGCACAATTCACCGGCGGCTAGCTATGAACTAGCCTTACTTACTCTCGCCGGTGTTCCCGTACAACGCCGCTCAGGTTAACCTGAGCGACTTTCACTTACAATTTCCCCGTTAACGTTGCTCCTCTAGGAGGTGATGCCTCCGACTAGCTGCAGCTGCTGAAAAGGTAGAGGGCGGTATTCGGGGAGATAGGGAACGGTTACTCGCGAAATGACAGACTCGACACGAACGAAGTAAAAGTAAAATAAAGAAGGTTTATTTTCCAAAAAAAAGGATCGCGCTAAGGGGCGCGAAGCCCGAACATCACCTACAAAATCTAACGCGCAGGCCGAGACTTACGCGGAGCCGGCCGGTCGCACGGCCGGCGTCACCGCGCCGCGAGACGCCACAAAATGGCCGCCGCGCTCTCGAACACGAGGCCGCTTGCCTCTACGCAGGCGGCGTCGGATAGCCGCGCAACACTACTTACGCGTGGCCGCTCGCACGCAAAACCTACGCGGCAAAATACAAAAGGAAGTGCACACTTACTTTGGCGCTGGCCAGCGCGTCGCCCGAGGTCTGTCCCTCTCTCTCTCTCTCTCACGCTCTCGCACGCTCGCCTCCTCGCTGCGAGGCGTCGGGCCTCGTGGCTGCTCGAGCCTCGGCTGCCGCCGCTCTCTCTCTCTTCCTCTCACTCTTCCGCTGGCGGAGTGGCCCGGCCGGCGAAGGCAGCCGGCGTTGCGTCGCTGCGGGACTGGCGGCGGATCGGAGGCGCGGAGGGCACTTCCCGCAGGGCGTGGTGCGGCACTCGCGGGGCACTTGGAGGCACGGCACTGGTGAGGCGGACTGACACGTGCGCACCTGTTGCGCTACAGGACTAGACTGCCTCATCAATGGCCGCGGCGTCCCTTCGGAGCGTCGCGGCGGCGTCTTCTTCTTCTTGCTTCGCCTCCCGCGCGTCCCGCTTGGCGCGCGGCGAGCCGCTGTACGTGCAAGCGCGCGCGATTCAAATCTCGCGGCGCGGTACACGCGGCTCTTTCGCCCTTATTGCATGCACCCGTTACAGTATTTAAAAATTAGTATTTGAATAAATACTGTATTAAAATTTAATAAATTTTAGTTGAATTTATGAAATATATTTTCAGTATAATTATTTTGGAAGTTCTGTGAAGTTAATATTTTCTCAACTGAAACAATTACTCAGTAATCTGTGTACTTATTTGCAATAAATGTTTATTAATATTATAACAATTTAGTTGCATTTGCATGTATGTGCAAAAATATTTATTACTATTAAAATCATAATTATTATTGTTAAATGAATAATTATTTAAGAAGTGAGCTGTTTACGATTATTTTGAATAAATATTTATTATGTCAGTGTATTTATGTAGTTTAAAATAATTTTTTTATTCAATGAAATAAATATTTACTTATATTTAGAAATAACTTTTATCAGAGACATTGAATAAAATTTTTTACAATAATAAAGCATTTATTGCAAATAGGTACACAGATTACTCAGTAATTGTTTCAGTTGAGAAAATATTGCAGAAATTCAACTAAAATGTAGTAAAATTAAAAAAAAGTATGTCTAGAAATAGTACTATTTAAATATATATTTAAATTTTATATATATATATATATATATTCGTTTCTAAAAATACATGTATTAAAGGTAAAAAAATATTTTATCAATGTAAATTGATATTAGCACGAATGTCCAAAAATATTTATTAGTATTGAAATCATAATTATTACTATTAAATGAATAATTATTTAAAAAAGTGAGTTGTTTAAGATTATTTTTAATAAATATTTATTATGTCAGTGTATTTATGTAATTTAAAATAATTTTTTTATTCAATGAAATAAATATTTACTTATATTTAGAAATAATTTTTATGAGACATTTAATAACATTTTTATAATAATAAAGCATTTATTGCAGATATGTACACAGATTACTCAGTAATTGTTTCAGTTGAGAAAATATTTACTTAATAGATCTTCCGAAATAATTATACTGAGAAAATATTTCAGAAATTCAACTAAAATCCTTTCTTAAAAAAGTGATGGATGAAATCTGTCATCACAATAAGACTGTTTTGATTGGTTGTTGTAGACTCATTTGATTGGTCTAAGCAGATAAGCGCCAATATAAGCGCTAAAATCTAATATGTTTGAATTTTCAGGATTGAAATGCTCGAGTTTTTGTTTAGTAATAAAAAGTAATATTTAAAACTGAATAATATAATTGAATTACTAAATAATAATTTTTTTTTTAATTTCATTAATGTATTATACAGAATTTTATGATTTATAATTAAAATTGTTATAATTATAAAAATGTTAGCGCCATGTAAGTTACATGGGTCGATGTAAGTATGGATTGTGCAAAATTGAAACCTAACCCTTAAACAGTTCACGCATGCACGTCTCTTCCTGTCACATCCACGTGGATAATAGCTGCAAATTTATAATTGAATTCTAATTTTGCAAATTAAATCCATTGACATCTTAATAATATTGGGAAATATTTTGAAAATCATCGTACAAAAGGTAAATATAATCTTCTATTTATAATATGCAACTATTATTATTATTTTTTTAATATATAAAATATGCTTTTCTTTGACTAATATTTATAACTGACTTTTTTTAGGTTAAATTCATTATATTATTATATTATTCATTAATATTTAATTTTTATTATTAATTTTTAATTTCTTTTAATACATTAACTTTCTTTTATATGTACTACAATTTATTTTAGTTTGGAAATTTAAGTAATATGGTCTATTTTTACTTTAATATTTATTTTGAAGTCAATCTCACAGTAAAATAAAAGGAAAATCAAGTAACGATACTTCTATTATTCATTATTGAATTATTTAGTTTTATATGTTAAAATTGTTGAGAAAATTATTTTATTGTTTTTCTTCTTTAAATCATAGATTTTCTTCATTAAATCATAGATAGATTTTGTGTTATATATTTACTTATTTTATTTTGCATGTTTAGATTGTAGTGCTGAAAACTGAATTCACAATGGTTCCCATTAAGTATTCAAGCGATGAAGCTTTCGATTCACTGGTCGATAAAGACCAAACTGCGTAAGATTTGACATATATACAATTTATATTATATTCCTAATATGTCTGTTTTCTAAATGAACTATATTATTTTATAGTAAACTAATTGGTGACATTGATGAAATCAATGGAGTGCAAGAAGTGGGACAGAGAGTGAAATACAAACTGTTCAAGTTTTTCTTGAGCAATAGAAATGGCGCAACTGGTACTAAAAGAATTGTGTGCCTAATCTGGGGGGACCAGCTCATTTCACAGTATAAAAATGACATTACTATTCATCGGGTGAGATTATTTATTTTATAATCAAATCAGATATACGGATCAATGATCCATTACAATCTATTTCATCTTATTTAAAATATCTATAGATTATTTAATTGTTATATTCATATATTCATACTTATTTAATATATTAATTGTTATATTCATATATTCCTTACTTATTTAATATATTATTATACAGATTCTTCACTTTGATGGGGGTCATACAAAAGCTCTGCAAATGATTTTTTGCAAGAACGATGAATTTTTAGTACCATTCGAGTTAATCATTCAAAAAAATACTGTGGTTAAATATTTGGGATACCATACTAATCTAACTGAAAATTTAAAACCTGCACAAAAGGTTACTTTTGAAGATATTGGAAAATCAGAAGGATTAATAGGTAAGTATTTTACATATAAGATATTTAATACAAAATTATGTATTGATAATTAATATTTCTTTTAAAATGTTTACAGTTATTTCTGGCTATGTAAAGACTGAATTTGTCCAAACTACTGATAAGTTTGATAATATTAGTTACGGTTGTGGCTCAATTACTGATAAGCTTCATAAGGTAACTGTCAAAATATCCCACTTCACTCCCATCAACGCACCAAAAGGAATTTATGTGACAGTGACAGGAGAGCTTAAATCCAATGGTAAATATAATATATAATACAAAATTATTAATTCAACAATCTTCTTTATGTTTTTGTTATATTTTTTATCTTTTTTATATAATATAATTTTATATTTTTAGCTGGACCCATAACCATTTTATGTAAGGACATCTCATGTGTTGTAATAGATACAGAAACACCTTCATTAAATGATGATGAAATTGCTGAGCTCTTCAATACAGCCATTAAAACTCCAAAAAGAGGAATCTCATCGGTTGCGTAGTATTTTTCGTATTTTGACATATATATTATATTGTTCAAGTCTTATTTCAAAATGGCATCATAATATATTTATGTAAAATGTAATTACTGATAATGACTGATGTAAATTAATATATATTTTATTTTTATATATATTATTACTAAATTTAGATAGGCAGAGATAATTTTTGTTTGAAAGAAAGGAAGTTATATTGTGCTATTTTGTAATAAGACTTTAGAAAGAATTTATATTGTTTCTGTATAAGACTATAAGATAGTAGTTACTTAAGAAGAAAATAGCTTTTTAGATTGTTTAAGAATCCGTAAGGATATTTTTTCATTTATATTGTGTACAATTTTCTTCGATTAAGACTCCAGGTATTTCATACCTTTAAATATTCAATGTTTTATTAGAAATGATTTTGTGAAATGCGATTTTATAGTAGTAGTTTTAAATTAATGATTTTGAAATTATATCTTGTAGAGAAAATTGCTATGTTGAACGATTTGATGTATAAAACTATAGAGGTGAATTTTCATATAGTACGTAGCTAATGCAGTTTAAGTCCTACTTCAAGGTAATATCAAGATGGCAAGTCTCTCTTAAAGCCTCTCTTAGTTCTATTTACAAATATTATATTTAATTATTTAAATTAAGTTGAGTTTCAAAGAAATGTTACTGTTACTGAGATTATTGGTATAAGTATAATTATATAATATAATAAACAGTATTCTCATGTAATAATTTTCAGACTAATCGAAATATGTTAAATAGACATAAGCAATATTATATCAATTATAATTTCAACATTTTCATTTAATATTAGTAATGTTTCAATGTTTTTAGAACATGAATAAATAAATAAATTTTGTATAGTTTTGTTTTCTTTTTTTAGCTCGCATTCCTTATATATTTATTTCATTTATTTTATAATAAAAAAAAAATTTTGTGGATTCTCATATAATTTAGTTCAATTAAATTTTTCAGTATTTCGCTAAATTTAGTGTATGTGTATATACTATATATACATACACACTAGCAGCTAAATTGAAATGTATTGTTTTCTTATTTATTTTTTTCCAAAGACGAATAAAAAGTTTATTGTGCGATTTTGTTTCATTTCTTTTAAAATGAATAATAAAATAATTGGATAATTTTTATAAAAATACGAAATCTGAATTTCTTGTTGCTATTTTCTTTAATAATATGCTGAAGTTTGATTTTTTTTTTTTTTTAATTCAAAGATAGCTGATTTTGGCGCCAACTATTTCATACGGACCAATCAAATTTAATCTTTAAAATTAATGATCTTCATTAGAGCTACTTCCGCTTCCGCTCATTACAAGTTTTGTAACAAGACGGATATAACGGAATAATTTTTTATGGTTATTAAGAGCCGTTTGATTTGATAACTAATAAATATTCTGTCCTGCGTACATTATTTATTACGTAAAAATATTTCCGTAAGCAAGAATCTGAGTTTGTGACCTATCTTGGAATTATTAGAATACTGGTTGCATTGATTTCAGCAATAAACAATCGTGGTTTTTTGCAATAATTATTATCGCCATAAGTACTGATTCACGTAAGGACTGTTGTCATTTCACGTTCACGCATGATTTTATGTAAGTAAAACATTGAATAATTAAACTATACCAATATGTTCAATTAAATTTGATTATATTTGAGGTTAAGTTTGCTTAGTTATTATTGGAATATATTGTGCCTTCAAAAAATACACTTACAAAAAATGTTAATGTTATTTTTCAGTTTTATTTTGTATTTTTAAGAGTTATACTTATATCAAATAATTTTTATTAGCATCATCAACATTTTTATTATTAGTAAAATGTGATTACACGGAAAAAAATAAACAGTAAATCTTGCTGTTTTTCACAAGTTAAATCAATTTGATAAGGAAAAAGTTTAAATAGCATTGAATAATCAGTAAAATCAATTTTTTTAAAAAGTTTTAAAGTAAAAACTACTGTTTATTTGAAATGTATATCAAAACATACTGCCAATCTTACTTTGCTAAAAAATAAATTCTACTTGCTGTTAAAGCAGTTTCTACTGATTCTTATGAAAGTAAAATAAACTTGCTTTTATACAGTTAAATCAAATTTGTTAAACGTAGAATTTAGTGTTTATTTTTTCCCGTGCATTAATATTGATTATCTTTTATATTTGAAAATTACAAAATTTTGAAATGGTTTTACTTTCATATTTACAGATTGATTGAAATCATTGAATCCTTGAAAACCAATTATCAAATCAATCTACTGGAGTGAGCATCGGAATCAAAGTTCTGTTCCTCCAAAATCAATAAATGTACTGGAATGAGCATCGGAATCAAAGTTCTGACAGGTAAAACAAATAAATAAATGTTACTTGCTTATGTATAATATTATTTAGTGCAATACACATATATTACACGTGCATTAGTGCAATCATTTACTGTAATAGTATATACTATATAATGTGTAGTGATACATTTTCATTAATTAAAATTTGATTTAACTTGAATATAATATAGTACCCAATAGCATATTTATAGCTATTTTCATCATAATAAATTTTGTTGTTTATATAACTACATAAAATATTGTTATAGCTAAATATAACTATATTTTATAGTACTTTTATGTAAAAATTTATGTAAAAATATAATATAATTCAAATATCTTTCTACAATTTTTTCATAGAATATTACTAATATTTACTAATTGTATTTTTTTTTTCAGACTTTTTGGACCAACGTTCGGTACATTTGGGAACTGAAGAATAGAAGACCATAATAACATATTAAAAAATTATAGATTTGTCGTTCTATACTAATAAAATCCAAGAAATTGTTCTATTCATCCTAACGCATGAATTGTAATATATTGATATTGTATTGATCGATCTTGTATTAAAATAATTGTATTGTACGAATAAAAAGATTTTTTTTATAATCTTAAATAAACCTATTAAATATTGAAACTTACATAAACCTACCAAATAGATCAATTTACAGAAACCTATCAAATATATAAACCTACATAAACCTATCAAACATATAAACCTATATAAACCTATCGAATATATAAACCCACATAAACCTATCAAAGAAATAAAACTTAAATTAACCTATTACATAAATAAATAAACCTAAAAAACTTATTGAATACATTAACCCACTAATCGACAATAAGCCAATCTATCAACAAAATTGGATCTCAAGTTGAAATATTATCGATAAATCGAAAAAAATAATGCTAACTATATATATAGTAACATGAACAAATAAAGTTAATAAAACAATATTTGTTTATTCTTACATATTATTATTATTATTATTATTATTATTTTTATTATTATTTGTTTTTTCATTTTTTATTATTATTCTACGTAACCATGCCACGTCGAAGACGAACTCTGGACGAACAGGAGTCTTATGTCGTTCAAAGGCGTATGCGAAATTCTGAAATTCAAAGACGTCGTCGACAAGTTGTTCGTAATCGTCTAATCGACGAACGTAGACATCAAGAAGATTATTTAGGGGAAATGAATGTTTTATGTTGTCATTGCAATGCAAAACACTTTGTTTCTGAAAAAGTAGCAAATAAAAAACTTTCGTTTAATGATTGTTGTAGCCATGGAGTGGTTGCCTTAGATCCAAGACCTATTTTTCCTGAAGAACTTTCCGGAATGTTTAATGGAACGCATCCTAAATCCAATGAATTTTTTCTAAATATTAGATATTACAACAATTCGTTGTCATTTGCATCATTTAATGCTAACTTATATAATTTTCAATCACGTCGTCAGGGACCTTATTGTTTTAAGATACAAGGACAAATTTATTACCAAATTAACACAGCCTTATATCCATCTGAAAATGAAAGTCCTGTATTCGGACAGCTTTTTTTTGTAGATCCGGAAGAAGCACTTCATTTTAGAATGAATCAAAGTACTCGATTCGATTATGAAACAATCTCAATCTTAGATAGGGTAATTAGAGAGCATAATGTGTTTGCTCAATCTTACGAAATGATGAAAAAGAAATTGAGACTCAGCGGTTACTTTTGGGACAAAATGAAAGCGAACCTGAATTACAACTATTGTTTACGTTAAAACCAGGAACTGATAGAAGAAGGTATAATTTTCAACGAACGAATGAAGTGGCAGCTATTTTCGCAACAACAGCTGATGGAGAGATTCCTGAATCATATGTAACCATTCGAAATAAAGGTACTAAAACTTTACAATGTGTCAGTACAATGGACCCAAATGTCGAGCCATGGATTTATCCTCTTTTTTACCCGTATGGTTCCAGAGGATGGCATAAAGACTTACAATGTGTTAATACGCCTAATAATAGATGTCGGCGTGTAACTCGTATGGCCTACACTAAATTTCATATAGCTATTAGACCTGATGAATTTAATCCTTTTTTATTAGGTCGAAGATTATTTCAACAATGGATTGTAGATTCGTACGTAAAAATTGAAAAAGATAGAATCCAATTCTGTAAAGATCACCAAAAAGAATTAAGAGCAGATAGTTACCAAGGATTACACGATTACATTCAAAATTCAGCTAATGACATGAATGGACAAGTAGGAAAAACTATTATTCTTCCATCAACATTTATTGATGCTCCTAGACATATGCAACAATGTTATCAAGATTATATGGCTATAGTCAATGATAAAGGTAAACCAGATATCTTTTTGACCATGACATGTAACCCTAAATGGCGAGAGATTCAAGATAATCTTCTACCTGGCCAACAAGCCACTGATAGATCAGACATTGTAGCACGCGTTTTTCATCTAAAGAAAGATCGTTTATTAAATAAGATACTAAAAGAGAAATTATTTGGTGAAGTGTCAGCTTACGTATATGTTATTGAATTTCAAAAACGAGGATTACCACATATGCATTTACTAATTACTTTACAACACAGTTATAAAATGACTACACCTGAAATTATTGACACATTTATATCGGCTGAAATTCCGAATGTTGAAGAAAACCCTCTTCTGCATGAAATAGTTATGAAAAATATGATACATGGTCCATGTGCTGATTGGTGTATGGTTGATGGCAAATGTTCCAAAAGATTTCCGAAGCCTTTTCAAGATGAAACAACAATGGATGAAAATGGTTATCCCAATTATCGTCGAATCAATGATGGCACTACTTACGAGTTACAAAATGGTCATACGCTTGACAACAGATGGGTTGTACCTTATTGTCCTGTTTTATTAGAAACTTTTAACTGTCACATCAATGTAGAAGTAACGGCAAGTATCCAATCAGTGAAATATTTGTATAAATATGTTTATAAAGGACATGATGCTGCTAATGTTACCATTAGTGAGAACGGCAATGAAAGAGTTATTAATCATGATGAAATTCGCGATTACATAGAAACGCGGTACGTTGGCCCTGTTGAAGCATGTTATCGAATTCTTAGTAAACCTTTACAAGATAAGAGCCATGCCATAATTAGATTACCAGTGCATCTACCAAATGAACATAGTATAATTATTTCTAATGATCCAATTAACATAGAAAATTTGAATCAATCGAGTAGCATGTTGCTTGATTATTTCAAATTGAATTTAAATAATGAAGAGGCGAAACAATATTTTTACAGAGAAATCCCCCAGTTTTTTACTCATAAAAAAAGTAAACATGATGGCATAAATATATCAAACTGGGAGAGCCGAAAAAAACATTTTAATTGTATTGGCCGCATGTACTCTGTTAGCCCTACTAAATTAGAACTTTTCCATTTGCGATTATTATTATTACATGTTAGAGGAGCTACAAGTTTTGAATCCCTAAAAACCGTTAATGGCATTTTACAACCATCGTTTACATCTGCGTGCCTAGCATTAGGGCTTATTGAAGATGATGAAGAATGGCGTAGAGCAATGGACGAAGCAACTACGTGGATGATGCCTCGTACACTTCGTCAATTATTTGTTCGAATTTTGATACATTGCCAACCAATACATCCTGATGAGTTGTGGGATGAATTCAAAAATGCAATGTCTGAAGATTTTTCACGTCACCATGATATTGAACTGAGCAATCAACTTGCTTATGCTGATATTAATTGCATTTTGAATAATGAAGGAAGAAATATATCCGATTTTCCTGCAATGGATCAAAATGTAGAAATACCTATTGTAAGAGTTTCAGATGATATTGATGATATATCACAAACGCAATTAGCAGAAGTTGGGCGAAGACAATACGAACAATTAAATGGCCAATAAAAAGAAGTTGTTAATAATATTCTTCGAGCAGTTGAAGCTAATTTTTATGAAAATAATTGTATATATATTGACGGTCCTGGAGGATCTGGAAAAACTTTTATATATACAACTATCTACAATTTATTAACATCTAAAAACATTAAAGTATGTTCAATGGCATTTACTGGAATAGCAGCAACATTACTACCAAAAGGTCGGACAGTGCATAAAACGTTTGGCCTTCCAGTTCCATTGTATAATGATTCATCATCAAGTATAAAAGCACAGTCTAAAGAAGGTATTTTCTTGAAGGAAACGAAAGTGTTTATTTGGGATGAGGCACCAATGGCTCCCAGATATGCTTTAGAAATAATAAATAGAACACTTCAAATGATTATGTGTAATGAATTGCCATTTGGTGGGAAAATTATTATTTTGGGTGGTGACTTTAGGCAACTTCTTCCAGTAAAAGTTAGAGGAACTCGAAGTGAAACCATCAATTTATCAATCAAGTATAGTGAACTATGGACACGGTTTTCCAAGTATAAACTTACGGAAAATATGAGAGTTTTGCCGAACGAAATTGATTTCGCAAAATTTTTATTGTCAGTTGGTGATGGAACGTTAAATGATATTGATGATTGTGTAATTCTTCCTTAATCCTGTATTTTGAAATCGGATGATAACTTGATTGGTACTGTATTCGGACATTTGATAAAACAAAATAATTTTGAACAAATGACTCAATGTGCTATTTTAGCAGCCCGAAATGTTGACGTTAACGAAGTTAATAAACAAGTTACCGATCTCCTAGATAAAAATACTGAACACGTATATACTGGAATTGATAGTACCGATAATTGTAATAATGGTGAACTGAATGAAGTTATTTTACCAGAATATTTAAATTCTTTAAATCCACCCAGTTTACCTCCTTATGAATTACGTTTAAGAAAAAACTGTATTGTAATGCTTATAAGAAATATTAGTCTAAATGAAGGGTTATGCAATGGTACTCGATTGCGAATAATAGATTTTTCTAATCACTTATTAAAATGTCAAATACTAACAGGGGATAATGCAAATGGTGTAGTATTTTTAAATCGTATAACGTTATATTGCGAAAATGAATATCCATTTAATTTTAAAAGAAGACAGTTTCCTGTAAAATTAGCATTCGCAATAACAATCAACAAGTCTCAAGGTCAAACATTTCATAAAATTGCTATTGATTTGAGAAGAGATGTTTTTAATCATGGTCAATTATACGTTGCCATGTCCAGAGTACGATCATGGGATTCTCTTAAAGTTTATTTAGGAAATCATCAAAGAGAAAATTTAAAAGTTAAAAATTATGTATATAAAGAGCTTTTTTTGTGAAATATTTTATTATATGATATCACATAATTATTTTATTTTTCATTCGTGAAAAGAAAATTCATTACGTTATCTATATGTATATATATATATATATATATATATATATATATATATATATATACACACACACATACACACAAATACACACGGTTTTTAAATATTTTAATAGAATGAGCCAATTTGGAAAGATAGCGCGCGCGTAGCGCGCTGAGAGATGCTAGTGTATTAAAATCAAAAAAAGTATGTCTTGAAATAGTACTATTTAAATATTTATTTAAATTAACAAAATATATATGTAATCATTGCGAATTTACTTTTAAATCCAGATTTTTCTAATTCAACAATAGTATATTACGATACGTGGGCCGGAAATTGGATTTCCGGGCCGTGCGTGGTATGACGCCCGAGGCGAAGCCGAGGGCGTCATAACGCACGGCCAGGGCATCCAATTTCCGGTCCAAGTATTGTATACTATTTTTCTTACTCCCCGGCCGAAAGTACGTTCTGTAATTGTTAAATAATTGATAAAATTGCGTTGTCGTCTGCTAGCTGTGTTTGAGTGTTAGTTTTTCTTTCGGCCCGCTCGATAGTAGTGCCTCTGTCGACCGCTTTGGGTAGCTCGGTCGATATTACCGACTGTTTTTTCTTTCGGCCCAGCGTAGAGAGCTGGTTTTTTGGGCGTCTGCTACTTTCGCTATTGTACAGATGGTCTGATGCCCGCCCGACATTTGCAAGACCGAGGCGAAGCCGAGGTTTTGCTGGTCGGGGCGGGCATCAGAAACACATTCATTAAAAAAAGACAACACCACTTTTTATTTCAATTAACTCTTTTTTCTCGTCACACGTGCACTTTCCTCTGTCTATTTCGTACGTGCCTAACCTTCACACCGCACAAACATATTTTTCTCGGACGCTCCCGTCTATACGTTTAAAAAACAATAACCACGATCAAACAAAACCACTTTTTATTTCAACTAACTTTTTTCTCGTCACCCGTGCACTTTCCTCTGTTTATTTCGTACGTGTCTAACCTTCACACCGCACAAACATCTTTCCTCGGGCATGCGCGCGGGCGCTGAAGCGCCGCGGGTCAGGAAATTTCGGCAGCCAATCAGAGCGCGCGGTTGGTCTAAAATAGGATGCGAAAGTTTCTCTTTCGGCCCGGAGATGCGGGCCGAAAGTACGTACTTTCGGGTGGGCGAGTAAGAAAAATTATGTTTCTGAGTACTAATAAATAATTGTTCGTTTCTAAAAATACATGTATTAAAAGTAATAAAATATTTTATCAATGTAAATTGGTATTAGCACGAATGTGCAAAAATATTTATTACTATTGAAATCATAATTATTATTATTAAATAAATAATTATTTAAAAAGTGAGCTATTTACGATTATTTTTAATAAATATTTATTATGTCAGTGTATTTATGTAATTTAAAATAATTTTTTGATTCAATGAAATAAATATTTAATTATATTTAGAAATTAATTTTATCAGGTATAGTTAATAAAAATATTGTTTTCACAAATTGTTTATTTGAACGTAATAAATGTTCTACTTTATTAATTAAATATTGTGTAAAATTTAATAAATATTTATCAATTTTAATCATCCGTATACAAGTAAATGATCAATCATTTAGAAATACGTATTCGGTATGTTATAATAAATTAGTTATGAATTTTAAGTAATTATTTATTAGAATGTATTTATTTCTTTTAAATAAATTGGTTTATTACATTTAAAAAACTCGTTTATGTAATTTTAGCAAATGATAAATTTAATTTTATTAAAGCTTTAGTTATTTTTAATAAATTTTATTTTTAATAAATGATCGAGATTTTCTAATAAATATTTATTAAACTTGAATATTTAGTATTTATTTCAAGAACATATTTATTTAAATTGACTGAATGGAATTCAAATAAATTTATTTAGTTGAATTTACGAAATTTTTTTTTCAGTGTACTTTCTTTATAATTTCTTGAAGTAATAATATATATAAAAAATATATAACAGTATGAAACAAAAGAACTTTTATGAATAAACTGTCCGCAATCCATTTTAATGAATATTCAGTTAAATCGACATTTTATTCAATGTTCCTTCTACTTCATTAAACAAAATAATAATGTCAGATTTATACTCAGCGATGTCGAAATAGTATATTACGATACGTGGGCCGGAAATTGGATTTCCGGGGCGTGCGTGGTATGACGCCCGAGGCGAAGCCGAGGGCGTCATGACGAACGTCCAGGGCATCCAATTTCCGATCCAAGTATTGTATACTATTTTTCTTACTCCCCGGCCGAAAGTACGTTCTGTAATTGTTAAATAATTAATAAAATTGCGTTGTCGTCTGCTAGCTGTGTTTGAGTGTTAGTTTTTCTTTCGGCCCGCTCGATAGTAATGCCTCTCTCGGCCGCTTTAGGTAGCTCGGTCGATATTACTGACTGTTTTTTCTTTCGACCCGGCGTGGAGAGCTGGTTTTTTGGGCGTCTGCTACTTTCGCTGTTGCAGAGATGGTATGATGCCCGCCCGACATTTGCAAGACCGAGGCGAAGCCGAGGTCTTGCAAATGTCGGGCGGGTATCAGAAACACATTCATTAAAAAAAGAAAGAAATAAGGTGATGAAATAAGTACATTAAAGTTTGATCAACTAACTCTTTTTTCTCGTTACCCATGCACTTTCCTCTGTCTATTTCGTATAACATTCAATGGACATTGATTCGTGTCGAACGTGCCCGTTAGTGACCGTCACGCATAACCTTTTGAACGTTAACATACATAAGAAAAGATAAAACAATTGAAAAGGTTATGCATGACGGTCACTAACGACACGAATCAATGTCCATTGGGTGTACGTGTCTAACCTTCATATCGCACAAACATCTGTTCCTTGGATGCTCCCGTCCGCACGTTTACTTAATTGTTTCTACACGACTCGTAAGTACGTGTAGAAAACAAGAGAAAAAAACAATGACCACGATCAAACAACACCACTTTTTATTTTAACTAACTCTTTTTTCTCGTCACCCGTGCGCATGAGACAGAGTGACTCATGCGCGCGGGCGCAGAGGGTCAGGAAATTTCAGCACCCAATCAGAGCCGCGCGGTTGGTCTAAAATAGGGTGTGAAAGTTAACTTTCAGCTCGGAGATGCGGACCGAAACTACGTACTTTCGGGTGGGGAAGTAAGAAAACATTAATTAATAGTGATTCTAGCGACTGTTAGCCCGTAGTCTAAAGCGCTCTTAAGGATGTTGAGAAGTCTCGGCGAAACGCAGAGATCGACTTGAAAATTTTATATGTTATTCCTTAGTTAAAAACACGATTAAATGAATTTTTTGAGAATTTTTGTCTACGTGGTTTCCGAGAAAAAAATTGTTGAAAATCGAATTTGTAACGTAGGCTTTTATGGAAGAGAGAGGTTATAACGTCTTTAAACACAAAACTCTATTATAAAAAATCTAAATGTATTAGTTTTCGTCCGAAATTCCGAAAATGTGTTATTTTTGGTCTGAAATTATTGAAATGTGTTAGTTTTATTCCGCAAAAAACTTGTGTTAGTTTTCGTATGGCACGTCGACATGAAGTCGTCATTGAGAAATTACGATTTTAAAATAAACAGTAAATAAATTTTAACCTTAAATATCTCTAAAAATCATGAGACAATTCTTTTACCTAAAGAACTTATACGATAATATATAAACTCTACATCTCCACAAAATTTCAACATGATTAAACCAATTTTTGTTTTCTCTAGTTATCATGCGACAAAGAAAATGACTTTGTAAAATATGTAAAATATGGAAAATGTAAAATTTTTACGCCGGGAGGGAATGTGGTACTTTCGGTCAGGGTATGGCGAAAATTATATTTTCATCACAAAAAATTGCAGAAAATCGTTTTGTTGTGATACAGCCATAATTTGTTTAAGTAATTCAGAAAATACAATTGAAGATCGTGCAGATATTTCTGTAAGAACACTGAATTATGATGAAATAGAACAATATGTATCTACGAGGTATATATGTCCTCCTGAAGCAATGTGTCGGATTTATAAGTTTAAATTACACAATCAATCACATGTTATATATCGATTAGCTGCCCATCTTAAAGATGAGCAGTATGTATATTTCAAGCATAGTTCTGAGAAAGAAATGATCGATAAAAATCTTGGTACAACATTAACGGCATGGTTTGACTTAAATAACACTGACCATGCTGCAAAACAATATTTATATAACGAAATTCCTAATCATTATGTTTTCGATAAAAATTCCAAGACGTGGAATGCGAGAAAAAAGTGTGGAAACCAGTTTTAAGTAGAATGTACTTTGGCAGTCCTAAGGATCGAGGACGTTTTTATTTGAGATTACATGTGTTACATATTCGTGGCGCAACGTGTTTCAAAGATTTAAGAACTGTTGACAACAAAATTTTATCGACGTTTTATGAGGCCGCCATCGCTCGTAAATTAATAAAAACAGACGATGAATAGAATCATTGTTTACGAGAAACAGTAAATTGTCAATTTCCAAATGCATTGTGTCAACTTTTTAGTTTCATTCTGATTTTTCACAATCCTATTTACTCCGTGCGTCCGGTTGAAGAGGATAAGAGAATCGATCTAAGCGCCCATGGTGGCGTAAAGTGTCAGTTTTGCTTGCTATTGAGTGTATTACTATATATACAGAAAATAACCTCAAAAATACATAGAAAAAAGTGTTTAAATATATATAAATTTACTTTTTGATACTTGTCTTCGTGAAATAATATTATATTTACACAACTACATATATTATACAAATGGCATTATGAATTATATATGTGGTTACGCAGTTATATCGATTATTCAATTATTCCCCATATAAGCTAATGCTAATGCGTCCGAGAGCTGTGATCGATTGCCGGCATCAGATGTCACATCCAGGGGTCGACACGGTGTATGCACGGAGCGAATAAATGCACGAGAGTTATACGATAAATATAAATTGTATTTTATAAATCCAAAAATACATGAAATAATTGCTGAAAGGAATGCATTGAAATTAATTAACAATACATTATTACTTCATGGTTTTTCTATACAATATTTTGGATTACCAGATATTTCTAATGAATTGATGAAATATAATGATGACATAGAAGATGACATACGTACTCATACTCTTATTAATGAAGATGAACTTGTGAAAAAAATTCAATCGTTAAACGATTGTCAACATAAAATATTTATGGAAATAACAACAGCGGTTTCTGGCGATAATGAAAAAATAGTGCATTGTGCAACAAGGAGAGAAAATAAGCTATTTCTAGCGAGGGAAGGTGTTCAGCACGAGTCGGAGTCGAAGGCGCCCGAGATAGAGACGAGTGCTGAAAACACCTCGCCCGAGTCTGAAATAGCTTTTCTTCCCGTGTTACACACCGTAACGAAGGCATGACAGGGCCTTTTTAACGAAGGCATGACAGGGCCTTTTTTACGTGTGTGAGTCGGAGAGAGGATTGGGCATTTCGAGTCGTACACAACGCAGTTGAAAATCAAATTAATTCAAAATGAATACACAAAAAATATAGACTATTAAATATATAATTAAATCTCAATTACATTTATTTGACCGAAAATACATATTAAATAACAAAAAAATCGATATTTTGTTTAATAACGTAAAATCAAATTACATAAATAATATACCATATTTAATTTAATGATTATACTTAAACTAATTATATCCCCTAAAGAAAGGCAGACATTTTCATTTCTCACTAGTTTTTCATTTCTCACCTGTTTTGGGGTAGAAATAGATCTTTCTTACCACTTTCACAAAATACGCTTGAAATGCGAAATTTTCTCTCCTACTTTCACATGTGAAAAAGGCCCAATTTCATGTCTGAGTTGAGAAAAACTATTTTTTATTGACGGTCCTGATGGAACTGGAAAAAGTTATTTATTAAATACTTTGATCATGTTTTTAAATAATAAAAATTATCAAGTATTAGCAGTTGCTTGGACTGGTATTGCTGCTAATTTGTTAATTAATGGAAACACGGCTCATACTGCATTTAAATTATCTCTTAATATAAACGAACAATCAACATGTAATGTTACGCAAAATTCAACGTATGCAAATTATATTAAAAGTATGGATGTATTGAGCTGGGATGAAATTGCTATGAATAACAAATATGCGTTTGATACTGTAGATAGATTGTTTAAAGATTTATGTCAAAAAAGCAAACCATTTGGTGGTAAAGTAATAATTGTTTTTGGCGATTGTAGGCAAACATTACAAATTGTGCGTCATGGTAGCCGAGCTCAAATAGTAGAATCTTCCGTAAAATTTTTTAAAATATGGCAACAATTTCATTATTTAAAGCTACAAAAGAATATGAGAATATCTAACGATGACATTTTTTTTTTATAAAATTTGGCTTTTTAATATTATAATAGTTATCGCTCTATTTGTAAAACTATTGCACCTACGGATATGAAACCAACGCCAAAATATGCTATTTTTAATAACGAACAATTTCCTTTTTGGTTTGTTTAATTATCTTTATTCGTTGCCAAGATATTTAATTTTCAAGCAATAAAAGTCGTATTTTTCAAGGCGCCCCATTCAATGTTTACTATTTTTATTTATTTCTCGGTGGTTTTTTAAGATAACAGGTCCGTCAACCACTCAATTTGGTAGAATAAGCATTTTTCTATCTTAAAGATAGCAAATAAAATTATAAAGTTTAAAAACATGAAGAAAAAAACAGCATTTCAATTGCTTAAATGAAATTTTCCATGTTTCAACATAAAAATACCCACATTTTTAGCAAATCACACGCTTCAGAAAGTCTTTAACAATATGTAAGTACTTGTTATGTTAAAATCCATTTACAATTTATCCTGGTATGAGCAATTGAAGAACTAAATTGTTAAATGTACGGTCACCGAGACCTCGTCGTGGCAGCTCGCATTGGCTCACGCTGTCTTTTCCACTGTGTATTGCACTTCTATAGATATCTCTCTATTATTATATTTATATTAGCAACATTAGAAACATATAAATAATTTGTAATGTTGCAAATTTTTTAATTTATATGCTATGAATAATACTTTTCTTTTCATTTATAAAACTAGGTTCCATTGAAATTGACATTACGCTAAATCATGAATAAGAAGTATATTTATGATTATATAAATAAAAAACTATATAAATTATGATTCTGTTGAAAATTATCCCATGTATTTAATTCAATTGAATTTGTATTCCACGGCGGAAATGACACGTTGAAAGAGCACAACACATGTGACAATCCTATGAATAAAGTTATTAAATAATTCATTATTATTAAATTACTTACATGTTATACATTCAATAGATCAGTCAGATCATTCTGTACACATTCATTATTTATATAATTCTTTAAATAATCATAAAAATACTTCTTATTTCTGATTTCGTTTAATGTCAATTCCAATGGAACCGAGTTTTATACATGAAATGAAAAATATTATTCACAGCATAAAAATTAAAAAAACCGCTGCCAATTCATTGGCCCGTGGCTTCCTCAAACTTAATTTGCTTATTCCTTTAATGAATTTTTAGTAACATAATTTACAATTTTTGCAACAATTTATGACATAATTATAATTAAATTCATTTATGAAGAAAAATTATTAATTTTTTAATTATGTATAAAATATGAATAAAATAATAGGTACGATTTTTTTTTAAATTATGTGTGAAAAATAAATAAAATAATTGATTGTAATATTATGGTCAAAACCTTTTAAAATTCCTAAATAACATTTACTTCAAATTATATTTTCTTTGTGAAATTTCACACATAGGGCACTTGTCTCTAGTAGTATGCCTGTCCGTATTTGTGTGGTCTTTCTGGAATTTCCGATGTAAGAAAAAGGTTCTAACCTTAAAAAAATAAATGGCTATTACAAAAC
Source organism: Torymus aiolomorphi (assembly GCA_036365515.1). Lineage (NCBI taxonomy): Eukaryota > Metazoa > Arthropoda > Insecta > Hymenoptera > Torymidae > Torymus > Torymus aiolomorphi. The sequence continues at coordinate 133,380,684 of CM070875.1, read as the reverse complement.
AAAAGCAGGTATACAACACGCGCGCATCAGCGCATAGCGCATAACGCACATCATTTCCATTTTCTAGTATACATAAATACATTCCCGAATAATTACGATTTTAAAAGAGGGCTAAAATAGTTTTAACCTCAAATATCTCTGAAATTCATAAACGAATTCTTTTACCCTGAGAACTTTTCTAATAAATAATATACAAATTATACATCTCCACCAGATTTCAAAGAAATTAAAACAATTTTAATGTAGTTATATTGTGCGACAACAAAGAAAGTCATTTTCAAAAAGACTAAAATTTTAAATATCAAATATCTCAAAAAATAACCATATAATCTGGACGAAACTTTACACAGGTATTGCCTGTATTGCATACAAAATAGTCTATAAATTTCAAGCTGATATATGAAGTCGTCATTCAGATATTACGATTTTGAAAAAAACCGTAAAATAATTTTAACACTAAATATCTCTAAAAATCATGAGACAATTCTTTTACCTAAAGGACTTATACGATAATATATAGACTCTACATCTCCACAAAATTTCAACATGATTAAACCAATTTCTGTTTCCTCTAGTTATCATGCGACAAAGAAACTAACTTTGTAAAATACAAAAATTTCCAAAATCAAATATCGCAAAAAGTAATCGTACGATCTTGATGAAAGTTCGCACACATATTATCTATATCACATACAAAATGGTCTATAAATTTGGAGCTGATACATGGAGCCGTTCTCGAGAAATTACGATTTGAAAAAAAGGTTAAAAAAATTTTAACCTGAAATATTTCTGAACTTTATGGACTAATCATTTTGCCCAAAGAACTCAACCGAGAGCTATCAAAAATCTACCGCTATAATGAATTTCAAAGCGATTATATCAATTTTACTCCGTAATCGTTGGACATACAAAACTCATTTTTTTCCCATTTCAATTTTTTTCTCAAAAACTAGTCGACAAAATGAATTCAAATTTTTACAGATTACAGCTATTTATATTCTACACTACGATGATTTTTCTCAAGAAAATTGACCTTTTAATTTAGAAGTTATAAGCTTAAAAAAAAAAACAACACGATTTTGTTAATAATAAAAGAACCGTGATAGCTAGAGAAATGTTTTTTTAAATATAGGTATTTTATTGCTCTTTCGAATGCTATCTATTCGATTCAAATATACTGATCTTACCATTAAAAAAAAAAGCAAAAATCAATTTTGAGAAAATCGAAAATTCGAAATAAAACAAAAACGCGTCGGTGAATCAAAAAACGAATTTTTGACCCACCATGGCACAAAAAAAGCAAAAAAAAATGAGACCTGTCTGGACAAAATCGATCGAGTAGAAGCTGAGATCCAGGCGTCACACACGCACGCACGCACGCACGCACGCACACAGACACACACGCACACGCACACACACGCACACACACAAACATTTTTCAAAAATCATGTATATTGAGTCCTAACACCTCCAAAAACAATTATAACATGTTTTTACAATAACTCACAAAATTACTATCACAAAGCTTGCTCTAGGAGGAAGCAATTTGCAACATTACAAATTATTTATATGTTTCTAATGTTGCTAATATAAATATAATAATAGTGAAGTATCTATAGAAGTGCAATCCACGGTGGGAAAGACAGCACGAGCTAATGCGAGCAGCCACGGCGCGGTCACGGCGACTGTACATTTAACGAATTAGTTCTTTAATTGCTTGTAGCAGTATAAATTGTGAACGGATTTTAACAAAACAAGTATTTACTTATTGTTAAAGACTTGCTGAATCGTGTGGTATGTTAAAAATGTGGGTATTTTTATGTTTAAATATTGAAAATTGCATTTAAACAATCGAAATGCTGTTTTATTCTTCATTTTTTTAAACTTTATTCGTCATACAAATTGTTGTAATCATTAAAGTAATTTTATTTGCTATCTGTACGATATAAAAATGCTTCTTCTAGCAAATTGAGTGGTTGACAAACCTGTTATCTTAAAACCCACTGAGAAATAAATAAAAATAGTAAACATTGAATGGGGCGCCTTGAAAAATACGACTTTTATTGCTTAAAAATTAAATATCTTGGCAACAAATAAAGATAATTAAACAAAACAAAAAAGAAATTGTTCGTTATTAAAAATAGTAAATTTTGGCATTGGTTTCGTATCCATAGGTGCAATAGTTTTACAAATAGAGCGATGTAAATAACAAACATTTGTTAATAACAATTAAACACCTTTCGAAAAAGTGCCCGAGAAATTCGTTAACTATATGCAAAAACCTTTCGATTTCCCATGAGTATGAAACTGGACAAAAACTTTATACAGAATGCATTGTGGGCGCCCGGTACATAATACCCTAGTAAAAATTCAGCAAAAAATATGTTTGCTTTCAACATGAAAGGAATGTATAACCAAGATTATATGGCTGCTAGCTAGGTTGCCTACATAATTTTTTAGATAAGTGCTCTAATTTTTATGGTCGATATTAGAACTTTTTGAGTTTATAACTTCATTAATTTACTTGTAATTGTATAATTACTTACTCTTTCACATCATACATGAAAAGTAGGTTCAATTATAAATATTTTGAGAGTAAGTAGACCTCAAACAATTAAAAATTGATGTAGTTAAAGTAAATTTAAAGAAAAAATTGATTTGGAACATAACTATACACATAGTCTTCAATTTATCAACATAATTTTTAGATATACTTTAGCCAAGAGAACATATTTCTACTCAAAAAACTCAACTTTTTCATCCTTACTTTTTTTTAACTTCAAAATTCGAATTGAATCACATACACATAAAAACCACTAAAAATTGCCTTTTTGTCAATGTTCCATTTAAAATACACGTATGTATAAATTTATCACATGGTCGGCACAAAACTGCAAAAAATCGTATTTTTCTCCATCCAGGTAAAAAATTATAGAATTGGGAAATCTGGTTAAAAAAAAAAATTGAATTACTCCAATTAAGGGGTGAATTTGAAGACAATAAGAAAAAATTTTTGTTGCATTCAGTTCAAATGAAAAATAAATTGAAAGAGTACAATTATTCTCTACTCTCCCCTATAAACTATTTCAACAGTAACAAGTTCTTTATCCTTTAGATTTTACTTATTCTTAACAAAAAGAAATTAATATTTAAAATAATATAAATTCATTCTTATTCAAATAAAAATATTCATTTTGAAAGATCAACAAAAGTTAATTTAAAAATGGATAGTCAATCAAAGGCGGTGACAAAAAAAAACATTATTATAGTTTTTTTATATAAAATTCGAAGATCTTATCTAAACCAAGTGTGGCTTTTATTTTACTGTATTTCTAAGATACTTTTCATTTTGAAATCAATCTGTATTAAAATTAAATTAATCAAAACAAGTCAATTCTTAAATTAATGCATATAAAGAAATATGTGAAAAAATTGTTATTGTGACTTACACAACAGTTTTTACAGTATTTAATGATACTTCTGTTTTATAATTATCAAAAACAGTAGACAAAAAACAACAGAAAGTAAGACAAGCTGAAACACTTAAAGTGTACGCTATAATGGCATTTCCTTTTGTTAAAAAAGTGTGCATTTTATAAGTGCAACAGAACAACAATGAACTATAAATTAAAAAAAAAATTTTTCTTTTTTCGCAATTAGCAAGTCGATACCAAATATATTTTGAATAACTTATTTCATGAAAACCACTTCAATTTTATAATTTCATCTACATACATTTTTTTTTTCTTCCTTATGAGGTATCAGCTCCAGACAAAGTCCTCAACATCTACTTATATGCCACGTAAGCTGTGTACAAGACGTAATCTAAGGCTGATTTCATATTGTACAGATTAGAGCCGAAGAATACGGATCACCGTCTCGGAACGAAAAAAGGATACAGATATATAAATATGAATATTAAAAGCCTCGATTTTGGCATATTACACGCAAAAAAGAACAGTTACAGTTACAAGAATGGTGACAAAATAACATTGGGTAATATATCTATGTATATGCGGAACCGGAACAGCTAAAAGGAACACCTTGTACTGTTCCTGTTAACTGTAACTGTTCTTTTTGCGTGTAATAGGCCTTATCGTCCCGGTAAGGATTCGGACACTTGAAAAGGAACATAAAAAGAACAAGAATTACATGGGTCTCTATACCTACATATATGAGTAACAGCGAGATACAGAAGGAACAAGATGTGAGTGTGTGTATATATATATATATATATATATATATATATATATATATATATATATATATATATATATATATATATATATATATAGAAAACCATGTAATTCTTGTTCGTTTATCTGTTCCTTTTTAAGAATTCGAACCCTAACTAAGGCCCATTACACAGAAAAAGGAAGAGCACACACAGCATATAAATATAGGATTTAACATGGGTTACTATATCTATATATACAATCAATTCTTATTCTCTATATCTGCTCCTTGTATATATAGATATAGTAACCCATGTTAATGGCTCGGACACTTAAAAAGAACAGATAAAAAGAACAAGAATTACACGGTTCTCTATATCAATATATATGAAGAACAGCGAGATACAGAAGAAAGAAAGTGTGTGTGTGCGTGCGTGCGTGCGTGCGTGCATGCGTGTGTGTGTTTATCCTATATCTGTGTGCTGTGTTCCTTTTTCTGTGTAATGGGCCAAAGAGGTCACCCTATAGCACTGAATATTTGAGTTATATTCCCTCAATATTCATTTCCCATTTTCTCAATTTTCGCTAATATTTCTTCAACGTTAATAAACATGAAAGAAACCCTTAGGAAATATTCCTGCAAACCTTGATGACCGTTTTTCCAATCCTTTTCTAAATGATCAGGTAAGCTACCTATTATTGTAATATTATTGTATATTGTAAGGTAATTTTTTCTGTATAATTTTCTATTGCCATAAGCTATAAATGTATAAGAATTCGGACAACGATTTTTTTCGCGCTTGAGACATGAGACAAGAGACAAGGCACATGAGACGCTATATGGACAGTCCCTTAACACTAGACGAATTTATAATTAAGTTTCACCAATATTTCCTCGACTAAACAGTATTGCAGCAGTATTCGTACAAAATTCATTGACGCGAGAGGAGCATTCAATATATTCCCCTATAACACTCAATATTGGAGAAATATTGCTTCAATATTACATCGAAATATTCACCATATTCGCTAATGTTCCCTTAACATTAGTATATAGGTAAAGCTAGTATTTAAGTTATTTATTTCATATAGATAAGGCGTAAAATGTTGAGTCCCCATTCCCCCATTGTAAACGGGATATGAAAAAGAAGGCAAGCCTTGTAATTCGGACTCTTCATAAAGTCATTTGAATGGTTGAATTATGAGGCTTATATACTCTCGGCCATCCAGTGTAACCACAGAAAGCGCTACCGGCGCGCCACATGGCGGATAAATAGCCGAAGTTAGCTTATCGAGAGCCACCCACCACACATTCCTCTTTATCACCGCTATGCGGGATGCGGCGTGCAGATAGCACTTTCTGTAGATACACTGAATTCGCCGGGAGTATATAAAACCGAATCCATCTCAAATCGAACAGCCAGAGTATGCCTACCACACCGATCATTTTGGATTCAAAGTACTGCCGTTCTCCTCGACAAATGATTCGACACGTATTTTTTCATTTTTCGATTGCACTAAAATGACATACGGTTGGCAATGTCAAACACTTTTTACAAAATCTTATCTTTCAAAGGACCCCGCACACAATGTATGGGAAAAAATCATTCGGTCAAATTTTGGGGGGTTTTGCCCATGAGAACTTTTGTTCAGGACCTCGAGATCTATCTTTTCCCCAAGTTCGATCCAATTTGACCGAATAATTATTTTCCATACATTGTGTGCGGGGTCCTTTTATTTTTCAAGGTAATTTTCAAACAGCTGCCAATTTACGAGTTTTTTAAGTTTTTAAGTAAACTATACGCGATCTTACTCACAAGGAAAGCACCCGAACTGTCAAATTCAAAAAAATTCCAAACCCATATTAAAAAGTAGACCTCCATGCGAGATTCACGAAACCATTTTTTTTATCGGCTGAGAAGCGCTTTATAAGGGTTAAAATCACCCCTAAAATTTACCCCCAAGAAACGTTTTTTTGATATATCTCGGCTTCTACTTAACTTTTTTTAACGAAACAAAATGGAAAGAGATTCTTATTAAAAAGCCAAGAAATCCGTTGTAGTATGAACATTAAGGGTTGCATCCCTTATTTTTTAGAGGGTGAAATTGTGTTTTTTTAAGAATAATTTTTGTTGTGAGAATTCATAAAATAATTAAAAATAGGTCAAAACATTATTTTTACCAACTACAATAAATAACAGTTGGTGTTTTTGGGCATTCTTCGCGAAACAACCCCTTAAGAGGTGGTAAACCACCCCTAACACAAATGAATTAGGTATATTTTTTTGATCATTAAAAATATTACTTATGTCGACTGCAATTTACTATCAACTGATAAGAATTTTTCCATCGGTCTTACAGTCTTACAAATTAATTTAAAATAATTAATATTTATGGCAGTCAGATTGCCCTTGTTTATAATCACCCCCGCAGAATCTGAAATAAAAACTTAATTAAAACCTGGAAAAAACTTTATTAGCAAAGGACGATCTGACTGCCCCCCACCACCACCACCACCTTGTCCAACGTTTCGAGCCCGCTCCGGCTCCTCCTCAGGGACTGAATATATATATATTTCTGGCAATTATTTTTTTCCTTAAAATGGGTTCTTGAAGTCGTTAATCGGAACCCACAGTTAGATCCACAATAAAAATTTGAAAATAGTGAATTCAATATGGCGAAAAATTTTTTAGAAATATTGTAAATTCCACGAAAAATAGTATGTAGACCCCCTAACGGAAATTATATTATGTAAATAAGTGTATAATAATGTAACAATGTTTTGTTATGTTATTCTATTATTTATTATTTTTTTATCATACACTTGTTTATCGTACGATAAACAAGTGTATGATAATGTAGTTGTTTGTAAAAAAGTGTAAGAAAACGTAACAAATTGTACTTTTCTACTGGATTTCGGGCGCTTTTACATTTTACCACAGTTTATACCATTTTTTAATAATTTCTTACTTTTCCTTACATTTGTCTACGTTTCATTACTTTTTAATTAGTACTCTTAATTCAAATTTTATAGGCATTCTTACACTTTCGTACATCTTTTTACATTTTATTATATATTTGTACTTTTAATTACATCTTTTTACGTTTATACACAAATTTTGATACACATTTTACATCGTATCACATACTTGTACACTTTTTTCAAATAGTTCATAATTATACTTTTATAATAATTTATAATTGTACTTTAATTTAAATAAAGTTATAAATAAAATATTTTTATAGATGTAAAGAAAAAATACTAAAACGTAATAAAATGTAAATTATTATGTATTAGAAATATAATTAATATATGTTACAAAATGTAAGTTACTGTATAAAATTTAAATTTTTACAAATTCTTACAGATTTTTACAATTTATTATCTTTTAATACAAATTCTTATACAATTCTACCAATTTCTAAGCAGCACAACGACCAATTTTAAAACCTACGGGTCAGCCAACAGCAGACGGCAAGCTAGCTAATTATTCTGACGATCATGGATTATATGTTTAACAATAATGATATTCATGAAAAAAATGTTGTAAACATAGCGATTTTTTGCACCATGAACATGTTATAATCGCTCGTTTACCACAAATATCGCATGTAATAAAATTAGAATTGAAGCAAAATTTTTTTGGGTTTTCAATTTTTTCTGGCCTTTCATCAATGTAACCGGCGGCGTACCAAGCATATTTAAATAAATTTTGAAACATGGGACTTGATAATTGATTATGTACTAATGAATGCATTTTGATTATATTATTTCTATCGTGTAAGTTGAGATCCTCATGTGTTAGAAATATCATATCCGAAAACGTTCGAACGAAGTTCTTCCACATTCGAAAACCGTAAATATCAATCGGTTGAAGTTCACTTGTTGTTCTTTGTGGAATCTGTAGAATCGTTAAGGTTTTATGTTCCGGTTTTACTTTATAAATTATATCTAGGCAGTGACCTCTCCATGAATCAAGCAATAGGGTACTTGTTATGGTAGTTGATGGAAAATATACATCTTGCGCCCAAGTTTCAACATGTTCTTTAGTCAATTTACCTGATTTCGATGCCATTACATAAACATTTTCTGCTGCAAATAAATTTTTTCTGACTACAGTTCCAAACTCTCCTTTTGGTTCTTGCATGACTAAAAAGGAGGGTGATAGAAGTTTTCCTTCAGCAGATACAGTAGGTTGGATAGTATAAGAATGAGTTGTCTAATGCACTGATTGCACTATACTCTCTACACTTTTATCTCCTCTAAGATTGAGGGTTCGACCACTGTGTATTTCGTAATTAAAACCACTTTGGTCGGAGTTATAAACACATTTTGAATCATATTTTATGATGGCATTTTTTACTCTATTGCGAAATTCCTGTTTCTGTGCTGACCATTCTTCTGAATCATCTATAGATTTTTTAGTAATAATTTTTGTTATTTTTCGAGAAACGATATTAAATCGCCGTTCAAATTCATTTAACCAGTGTCTAGAAGCTTTAAATTCATTGAAGTTTAACTCTAATGCTTTTTCTTACATCAATGTCATGAATGGGTATTCTATTCGATCTGGCTACGTTAAATTTTTGTAAACAATATTCCTCAATTTTTTCAATTTATCGATCCTACTTCCTCCTATTGCCACTTGATCTCTCCATCTATACAGCTGACGTGCTGTTTTTAATTTTTTGAATCGATTTTGGACTGTTTCAAATTTTAACTTGTATTTACTACTTAACCAATACTCCACAGCTTGCTTTTTGCAGTCAAAATTAATACTCTCTGATTCGGTCCTACATTGATTTTCAGTTTTGGGTGTTATCATATCTTCTGCATCGATATCTTCATGTAAATCATCTGCAGGTATGTCATCGTAAGGTTCGTAGGTACGTATTGTAACGGAACCGTCTACGATGGGAAAATTTTTTTTTGTATATATTTTTATGCGATGAACCATAGTCATAACCCTGAACACCTATTACCCTACCGACACTATTGCACCAAGGGTTGTAGATGTAACCTGCGCTTCTCGGAGTCTCAAGCTGTCATAAAACACCGACGCGGCGCATGCTTTAAAATTTCTGAATTTTTAATCTTGTAATTTCCTTTTCCTTAAAAGGCTATATTTAGACTTTATATTAAACGGACTGTAAACTTTCTTTTCTTCTTGATGAAGAACAAACATTAATCTCAATAAACTAAAATATTGTAATCAACTATACCCACGACTACGAGTGCAGTAAACTATATTAGAAAATCTGTTACCAAATATTATTACCTTTACTTATACAAAATAAGTAATCCACTCTAGGAGAAATATTCACCAGACATTAATTATTAACATAACGAAATTATGTACTAATCTGAATAAGAAAATGATATTCATAAGCCATAAAAATTATAATAGTAAAACCTTTGGGAGAAGTACAATATTACTGATTGTTATTAACAATATTATTTTGTTTGCATTAACGCACTAGTTATAAAGTATGGTTAAGTTCCTACAAATATGTTTTAAATAATAGCTTAAGTACAAATCGCTAATTGAAATTTTACCTTTATATGTTTGACTGAGTATTTTTGTATTTTTATATATAAATTAAGTTTCTTCTGACAATAGGTACAGTAACCAATAATTAGCAACCGTTCAGGCGTGGGATGAAAAGTATAACATTGTAAAATAGATTTAAGGTTGTAATAATTACTTTCAGACACATTCATGAAAGAATATTTTCCCTAATCAAATAATAAAACTTATTCAACTTTTATTTTTTCTTCCGTTATGAATAAATAAAATGTTTCTATTACATAAACATTTTGGATTTTAAACAATTACATGTGAGATGGAAATATTCCTTCAAAATGTGAAAGTAGCTTTAAGGGACGCTTGCTTCGAGCGGATACACTATCTTGATTGTTGTAAAACACATGGCCCTACTAAATATAGATATGACGCTTTCCCACGCGGGGACGCGCTTTTCCGAGTTTTGAATACACGACATATACTATATACTGAAAAGATTATTTACATTATTAGACAATATCTCTCACACCGTTAAAGATAAAATTATTTTAACAACTTTGAATATTAAATATAGCAGTAAGGAAATTAGGAAAAATAATACTAATTCCATATTCTTTGTTAAATTGCAATCAACAGCTTTTGCTTGTTTCCGTATTAATAATATTAAGATCTATTAACAAGAACCCAAAAATATAACTCTATAACTAACCATATGCATTTTGTAAACGCAACCAATAAACATGTAAAGAATCTTTTTTAACAAACGATAAATGATTACTATAATACTTAATATATTACATAAAGCAATAAGTCATGTTTACCACTAGTTCATTTTATATAACCGACCGTTTGTAAATTTATCGAATGTAATTACATTGTAAATTAGATCTTTAAGTATTAATAAATTTAATATTGTGAATAATTACCGGCAAAATAATCACAACGTTTTCATTCAAATTTGTAATAATTCTCTACACAATTATCTAATAAAGTAGATAACCTTATACTTGTAAAATATTCAGGATTATTAATAATAAGAAAATGCTGAGAGGAAAAGAGGGTGTCTATCTGTACAATCTGTCTCACGCACATGGCGTATCTAAAAATAGATTTCCTCAGTCTTCCTGCGTGGAGACGCGTTTTCCAGCATCTTTTGGGACTCAACGTACTGTAGCATAAGAATATTATGTTAGATTAACGACAAATATCTCAATAACTATAATTAGGAAAATAATTCTGTTTTAAGTAACGGTTGTATTATGCTAAATAAAAATTATGAGCTGATAAAAATCATTATCATATTATATTTTTATAGTAAATAATAATCCTTTGTTTTTTTTTTCTGGATTAATTAACTAGCTACTAAGTTCAAATAATAAACCTGTTCGAAATTTGAATAATACACTGTAATCTGTATGTTTCTTATTCATTAATTAAACATTAACACTATTAATAAGGGATTTCCATTTGTAAATGCAAATTTTATGAACTATATACATTAGATAAATATTTTTACTAAACAATAGTTGTATTCTGACACATTGATGTTCAAAGCAATTAATTAAATTTCAAATATTTTAAATAAACAATAGAAGACCTAAGAAAATGTATTAACTTAATAAAATAATTTAGTAATATAATTGAAATATTAGCTAGAATGAATAGTCTAATGTTTTTATAAAGTTTGCATAAGAAATTTCATTGTTTAATGTATAATTAAGTTTATAAAATTTATAATGCGTTTAACTCCTGTTGTAATAGACCGATAACTTCCGTTCAAATTTGTATTTTCATTTTAGAACGAAATGTAATAGAAAAACATATTTTATAATTTATAAACTGCCAACATTGTATAATTTTCAGCAAGTAACAGAAAATTGATCATTTTTGACTCGAAAGAAAGAGAAGGATATATCTTTTGTCTCTCTCATCTCTCTTTCTCTGTCGCACATATATTGTTCTCTCTTGCTCCTTAAGGAAGATACGAGCCGCCGGAAAATACCCTGGAGAAGGGATGAGCGACCGCTCTCTGCCGCTCCCTGTGTTAAAGCATAGGATTTTCCCCACTTTCATAAAAATCGACGTTTGGAAGGGATGCCACCCCCGCACCATTGGATACCGTCTTCTCACACCACTAGCCTCAATTAACATTACAGGATATATGACTATCAACCGCCGTCACACTTGGCAACCAACGATTCGTTAACGCAAGATGACGCAACTACCCGATTCGACACCGCAGTTTTTCCAGCCGAAGAAGAGGAGGAGCAACGCATTTAAATACGCTGAACGCGCACTGCTCGCCGGTCAGTCAGATTTACAAGCCTCACAAGCTTTGCTGACTGGTCCAGGGTGCAGTTCACCACAAGCCTCACAAGCTTTACTGAACTGACCAAGCAGTCAGATCAACACAAGCCTCACAAGCTTTGCTGACTGTACGGGCAGTCAACAAGAGCCTCACAAGTTTTGTTGATTGTACTGAGACAGTGCTCTACAAGCCTCACAAGCTTAAGACCTGTACAAATTTATAAATAAACATTCAAATTTTACACAAATTCAAATTCTTTTCAAATTTATTATTTAACAAAGAAAAAGAAATTTAAAATTCCAAATCAAAATTTCAAAAGGTAAATAAAAAGGTTTAAAATACAATAAATATGTATTTAACTTTGATCTTCGAATAAAAGTGTTGGCCTGGGTCTTAAGGACTCTAAGGACTTGTTTATTCAAAGAAACGGGTCATTTAGTGTTAAGCCTTAAGGGCTTTTATGCAATTTGACCTAACAAAGAAAATATTATTTATTTTTCAGACTTATAAAAAAAAATATATATATATTTAACTTTGATCTTCGAATAAAAGTGTTGGCCTGGGTCTTAAGGACTCTAAGGACTTGTTTATTCAAAGAAACGGGTCATTTAGTGTTAAGCCTTAAGGGCTTTTATGCAATTTGACCTAACAAAGAAAATATTATTTATTTTTCAGACTTATAAAAAAATATATATATATTTAACTTTGATCTTCGAATAAAAGTGTTGGCCTGGGTCTTAAGGACTCTAAGGACTTGTTTATTCAAAGAAACGGGTCATTTAGTGTTAAGCCTTAAGGGCTTTTATGCAATTTGACCTAACAAAGAAAATATTATTTATTTTTCAGACTTATAAAAAAATATATATATATTTAACTTTGATTTTCGAATAAAAGTGTTGGCCTGGGTCTTAAGGACTCTAAGGACTTGTTTATTCAAAGAAACGGGTCATTTAGTGTTAAGCCTTAAGGGCTTTTATGCAATTTGACCTAACAAAGAAAATATTATTTATTTTTCAGACTTATAAAAAAATATATATATATTTAACTTTGATCTTCGAATAAAAGTGTTGGCCTGGGTCTTAAGGACTCTAAGGACTTGTTTATTCGAAGAAACGGGTCATTTAGTGTTAAGCCTTAAGGGCTTTTATGCAATTTGATCTAACAAAGTTTATTTATTATTCATTTCAAAGTTTGACGCGAAATAATTTCATTTTTGCCAATTTCATTATTTTATTAGTTTGACGACTTGCAGCCCAAATGCGTATTTCTTTGCTATTTAATTAATTAAATTAACGCAGTGGCTTATGAGCATCAGCTCTCGGGAGGGAAGGGTGAACCTGAGATTTCCCTGAGATTGGGTAAAATTAGTTCTCCTTGAAACTCATACTCCTGGGCTCTTAACCTTATTTCCTATCCATACAAGGGACGTGTGCAATTGTTCTTAAGGGACATATGTGCCGTACCTGTTGGTCCTGGTAAACATCCAAACTTCCTATTATCAAAAATATTTTAACTCAGTTTAAGCGCCTTATACTTCCAACTCAACAGCTCAACCAAGGTTGAATAGCTAACGCAGCTAAGGCCTGAAAGAGCGTAACTCTTCACCGAGTTAACCATCCCAGTCGTGTTGTGTTCTCGGACGTGACAGTATCATCATAATATAGAAATTCTTCCGTTTCTTCGTAAATACTACGATCATTTATACTTGATATTATAATATTATATACCATATTAGCAACATTTCTTTCAGCGTCATTAACAGGTAATTTCTTTTCTTGATCTTGAAACATACTGTTTAAAATAAATAAAACATTCATCGCATTTACCAAATTCATATTTATGGAAAATATTTTCTTTCTTCTTCTAGATACGTTGAGTCGCAGTGTAAACCTGTAAAAGTTTTAGTTATTATAGCCTTTTTATAGCCATAACAGTATAGGAATGTACAATAGTATGAATGTACAGTAAGTGTAAAAAGTATTCAGACATCCAAAACTTTTGAGGAAAACATTTTACTAAATTTCTTTGTAAGTGCATGGGAATTCGTTATTGTTTGTCAATGTTTTGTCTACAAGATACACTATTTTATTAGCATTAAATAGTTGCTAAACGTTATTATTATAAATAAAGTACTACTTCTATTCACTCGTATGAATATTTTTTTACACTTAACTTAACTGATTAAGTCGTCAGTATGTCATATTTTATATATTAGAATAACAGTAATGTAACAGTAATTCTAAAAATTAAAATCAAAACATAATTTTTACTATCATAAAATAATTCAATGCATGTATTAAGAGTAAAGTTTCACTATCAAAATATTTACAATTGGTACAATAAAGATTCTATAATAGATTTTTACTGAATTTGACTTTCTTAACTTCGACCATTTGTTCAAAATTTATTGTATATTTTGACGAGTTTTATATTTAAAAATGCTGCATTTTATTTAACTTTTCAATATTATATATATTATATCCTTCTATTAGAAATATTTTGAATAATTATGTAGAAGAAAGAAATTTCAATTATATGGTTACTTACGACTATTATTATTGTTGTTATCATTCAATTCAAATAGGATTTCGTACTCGTAAAATGTTTACTTGCCATTAAAAAATATGATACAAGTACCTCCAGACACTTATATTTTCAATTAATACCCATAAAATAATGTTGACATTGAATATTAATTTAACACGAGCGTAGAAAAACGTTCAGTAAAGTATATTTGTTTTCGACTGACCGATGTTTCACTTATTTATGAATAAAAGAGGAGGAATCGGGAGATAAGCCATATCAATGCAAGTGTACGTAATCTTGTATATTGCGCAATAACCATGAATTGCTATAATTATCATTATATTAAAAATTTTGTTCATATTAATTTATATTAATAAATCATAAATAAACTTTTCTTATTAAAACCTATCATAATTTCAACAAGCATGAAAATCTCTCCTAGCTGAAATTATAAAATATGAAAGAAAATAAGAAAATACTTATAAAATGGAATAAATTGTCGAAAAATGTAAGAAATCATACGATACTGGATTTCGGGCATATTTAACAAGTTGTTAAAGTTTCTTACATTTTCTTTCAATTCCTTACGTTTTCTAAATATTTCCTTGTGTAGCTTATTTTTATGAAATTATAAGGAAGTATTTGTTAGAAAAATCTGTAAGAATTAATTTGTTAGAAATATCTGTAAGAATTTGTAAAAATTTAAACTTTTATACAGTAACTTACATTTTGTAACATATATTAATTATATTTCTAATACATAATAATTTACATTTTATTACGTTTTAGTATTTTTTCTTTACATCTTTGAAAATATTTTATTTATAGCTTTATTTAAATAAAAGTACAATTATAAATTATTATAAAAGTATAATTATGAACTATTTGAAAAAAGTGTACAAATATGTGATACGATGTAAAATGTGTATCAAAATTTGTATATAAACGTAAAAAGATGTAATTAAAAGTACAAATATATAAAAAATGTAAAAAGGTGTACGAAAGTGTTAGAATGCCTATAAAATTTGAATTAAGAGTAGAAATTAAAAAGTAATAAAACGTAGACAAATGCAAGGAAAAGTAAGAAATTATTAAAAAATGGTATAAACTGTGGTAAAATGTAAAAGCGTCCGAAATCCAGTAGAAAAGTACAATTTGTTACATTTTCTTACACTTTTTTACAAACAACTACATTATCATACACTTGTTTATTGTACGATAAAATAATAGCACCATTGGAAAGAGCAGGAAAAAATCTATCGATATATGTCCTTAGTTCTTTTTTCAGAGACTTGGTACACGATTATTAGCGAATTGAATAGAGCGTGCACTTAAACGTGCAGTACGCACGGGCGCGAGGGGCTCGCGCGGACCCTCGGCGCTGTCTTTTTCATGTTGTTACTTTTATTTCTCCAACTTCTCCCTTTATTTCTCCAACTTCTCCAAGATAGGGTTTTGAAGCTTAAGAGTTGTACTTTCCAATGGTGTAGTTTACTTTGAAAAAAAACATGATATACTTTGAGAAAAATGGCTTTCAATATTCAACTCGAGTTTTCGTCCGGAAGAACGCGTTTCGCAATAAAAGCAATGGCGCAATTGGAAAGAGCAGACAAAAATCTATCGATATAGGTCCTTGGTTTTTTTTTTCAAAGACGCAGCATACGATTATGAGCGAGTTAAACAGAGCGCCTTTTACGCGAAAAAAGGCACCGCGCGCGCTCGGTAGCCCGTTTCTGCTGGACGCTCCCATATACACATTCGTATTTACACGCTATAGCTGTTTTTCATTTTCTCATTTTCATTTTTCTGTATTTTTTATTTTTATGACTACCTTTGTTTTTATTTTGTTTTGTTTTAACTTTCGTTAATAAATGATCCGCAGTTTTTGCTATACAACAATATGTTTTATTATTACATGTTTCTTTAACCTATAAATGAAATTTTGAATTCCAGGATACTTTGGAGTTGTAAGCCAATCAATATTTTTTACTTTTCTGAATTGTTCTATTTCAACATCTTGTAAATGTATTATTTTAATTGCATCAGTATATTTTTGAACGTACTCTACGAAAACATTAGCATTTTGAATAGATTTTTCGTGAGACTCTAGAAGATTATGTGAAATAGCATAAAGCTTTGTAAGTCCACCCACATCATCTACAGCTCCTTTGCCGTGCTCAGTAGCAGGGAACAAGTATTTTATATCATACGGGTGCTCGTTTTAATTCATATAATTGAAAGCAATTTTTAAATTGGCTAGCGGTACCGTCTGATACAATGGTAATTTTGTTTGTTGAATCACAACAATTTTCTTTTAACTAACCCGATAAGCACACTCTGAAAAAAAAGTATTCATAAAATAATCTTAGTGAACAAATTTTTAAAAATATAAAATGGTATCAACCGTAAGCAAAGCATTTTGTAATTGTAATAAAAGGATTCATAAAGTATTCATTATAACAAAATTATGAAATACAAAGTGGCTTCAACCATAAGCGAGGTATTTCACGGTCGCAGTAAAAGTATTCATCAAGGAACGCGGGAGCGTTCCGAAGGCAAGTATAGAAGAGCCTTAGGACGACCGCGTGAATATATACTTTGAAATGGATGTACGAGAAATTCAATGCGATTATATACCTATTGCGTTAGTTTCAACTATATAACATATCCCTCTTAATCGAAAGCCATTTCATTGCTCTACTCAAATCGAAAGGTTTCATTTAAAAAGATTGTCTCATTCAAAAGATTTAGAGATCTGAATATTTTTATGTACGATTTCCTTTCCGATTTTTTCTCCACATTCTTCAGTCTGCACAAACTATACATTTTTGTCCGACCGGTACATAGTATAGCATTTTTGTCCGACCGACTAGAAGAGAGAGAGGGAGGAAAGAGAGAAGAGCGACGGAGAGAGAGAGAGAGAGAGAGAATCCGTATATGGTATATATATATATATATATATATATATATATATATATATATATCTGGTCAATCAACCTAACCTTGTTACTTTATGTATACATACATAATAACTTTCAATATTTACGCATTAGTTCCGTATACAATCATCATCATTTATACAAGTCATTTATACAAGTTATATTGAAAAGACTTTTTACATCGTTGAAATTCGATTTAAATTGACTTGGTGTATATTATAATATATATATATATATTCAGATATATTTTCAGATAAGTAGCAAACTTTTATTATAAAATAAAAAAATAATGTTCTTAATATAAGTATTGTTACTTTGTGAAATCTTTTTTTTGTTACAGATTATATCAGAAAGAACAAGGATAATTGACAAGTAGATTATACATAATAACTTTCAATATTTACGCATTAGTTCCGTATACAATCATCATCATTTATACAAGTCATTTATACAAGTTATATTGAAAAGACTTTTTACATCGTTGAAATTCGATTTAAATTGACTTGGTGTATATTATAATATATATATATATATATATATATTCAGATATATTTTCAGATAAGTAGCAAACTTTTATTATAAAATAAAAAAATAATGTTCTTAATATAAGTATTGTTACTTTGTGAAATCTTTTTTTGTTACAGATTATATCAGAAAGAACAAGGATAATTGACAAGTAGATTATGATTATGATTAAATAGTTTGCAACATATATAGAAGAGTTCAAAATTATTATTATTATGCATTATACATTAAGGCCACTAAAAGATTATTTTCAAGTCTGTCAAAGAATGCAACCACCTGTAATAGAAAAAAAAGAAATACTGTTGCAGATAATATTTCTCTAGCAGAGCCTCGTTCTACTTTATGGTGTTTTAATTATGGATGCTTTACTGGCCCTACGATTTCTAAAGGTAAACTAGCATTATTAAAACCCGGAAATAGTGATATATAAGATCAAAATGTTTCAGAAGAGTTCTCAGTAAATTGATAAGAATTTTTCCATCGGTCTTACAGTCTTACAAATTAAATTAAAATAATTAATATTTATGGCAGTCAGATTGCCCTTGTTTATAATCACCCCCGCAGAATCTGAAATAAAAACTTAATTAAAATCTGGAAAAAACTTTGTTAGCAAAGGACGATCTGACTGCCCACCACCACCACATTGTCCGACGTTTCGAGCCTGCTCCGGCTCCTCCTCAGGGACTGACAAGGGCAATCTGACTGCCATAAATATTAATTATTTTAATTTAATTTGTAAGACTGTAAGACCGATGGAAAAATTCTTATCAGTTGATATTAAATTGCAGTCGACATAAGTAATATTTTTAAGGAGTTCTCAGTAAATATTGTGAAAATGTCTACAGATAAAAGTGCTCAGTTAATCTAATTTTATAATTTTCTCACGGTGGGAGACGTCAAAATGTTTCAGAGGAGATCTCAGTAATTTTTCTACACAAGATTCAGATAATTATTTCAAAAAGTATACAAGAATGTTACGGAAGCTTTTATTATCAGAAATTCTTAGTTCATAAACTGATACAAGATGTGTGGCAATCATGAGTTTCTACTATAAAAGAATGTCGAGAAAGCTTTCTTTTCCCAATGATTCTTAGTTCATAAACTTTTGTTTTTAATTTTGCAAGATGTATCTGATTGCTTATTAATTCAAGTGGTTTCTAGTTAAAATTTAAACGAATCTAAGTGTCGAATATAATGTAATTATATAGTGATTGGCTTATGGCAATGGGTGCCTATAAATAAAATAAAGTATCGGTATGATGTGTTAAATGAAGTGTTGATAACAAATTTCTAACCTCTACTTAAAATCAGAATTTAAAATATTGGTCAGAGCCTTGGTTAAAAAAAACATTTTTTGTCTATACTTCAAGAAACTTTGTTGATATTGGCGCTGTGCATATTTATTTACTTAAACATCAATTAAAAGATTATGTTAAGTGAACAATAAAATAGAGAAAAAGAAAAAAATGACGTGTTATTGTTGTGAATAAAAGTGCTCAGTTAATCTAATTTTATAATTTTCTCATGGTGGGAGACGTCAAAATGTTTCAGAAGAGTTCTCAGTAAATATTGTGAAAATGTCTACGGATAAAAGTGCTCAGTTAATCTAATTTTATAATTTTCTCACAGTGGGAGACGTCAAAATGTTTCAGAGGAGTTCTCAGTAAATATTTTTCTACACAAGATTCAGATAATTATTTCAAAAAGTATACAAGAATGTTACGGAAGCTTTTATTATCAGAAATTCAAGATGTTTCAAGATGTTTTATATTTTAAAAGAATGGAGAAAGCTTTTTTCTCTCAATGATTCTTAGTTCATAAACTTTTGTGTTTAATTTTGCAAGATGTGTCTGATTGGTTATTAATTCAACTGGTTTCTAGTTAAAATTTCAACGAATCTAAGAGTTGAAAATATAATGTAATTATTATATAGTGATTGGCTTATCGTGATGGGCGCCAAATGTTTCAGAGTAGCTATCTGTTCTGTGAATTACCGTATATGAAACCATAATATATAAATTACTGTAATGGCTACTTTTTTATCTGCAACCAATATTTTAATTTGCTAGCGGATTGTGTTGCAGTAGTGTGGCTAGTTACAATGTATTTATTTTATAACTCTCTCCCGCTCCCCTCTCTTTCTTTCCCTCAACATATGTCAAACTCTGTACCAAGAACTTTAATGAGAGCCTAAATATTTTTTTTTAAACAATCAGTAAAACAAATAGTGGCTAAGGCAAATGTATGAGTTTTCTCTGTATAATTAATCAACATCTGTCACACTCTGAACCAAGAACTTTAATGAAAACCTAAATATTTTTTAACACAACCAGCAAAACAAATAGTCTTATTAATGTAACAACACAATTTGTCTAGTCCTTTTATTTTTTCTAGTCTCATCTATTCAATAAGCACTCTCTACAAATGGTAATAATTTTTTTCATGACTGTACTAATAATAATAGTGTTGATATTTAAAACTTTCTACGAAAGTGTAAAATAACGCAAGAATACAACGTTTTTCTGTATACTCTACGTATAATCTAAATATAAAACTTTCTACGAAAGTATAAAATAAGGCAAGTATAGACGTTTTTTCTGTATAATATACTCTTCCTCTCTCTCTTGCCCCGCCCTCTCTCACCCTCTCTCCCCCCTCCCCTTTCTTCCTCTCTCTCTCTTAACATCCGTCAAACTCTGTACCAAAAACTTTAATCACAGCTTAAATATTTGTTTAATACAATCAACATGTTTAAAAAAAAAATAATTCCTTAAGTACGTTACGTACGTTAATTAAACACAAGAAAGTACTGAAATCAATTATATTGTAGTCAAGTACCCATAACTTAACTTGACTGACATAATACAACTTTTCGTACCTACTCAAAAATATTCAGCTAGCAGGCATGAAGTACTATTTAACACCCAAGAGGCGTAATAGCTCTCATACTCCTACAAAACTTTATAGAACCTACGCACTTTACGTCCGTGTGGGCAAAAATTATTTAAATTATATATAATTCCCCCGCCCTCTCTCACCCTCTCTCCCCCCTCCCCTTTCTTCCTCTCTCTCTCTTAACATCCGTCAAACTCTGTACCAAAAACTTTAATCACAGCTTAAATATTTTTGTTTAATACAATCAACATGTTTAAAAAAAAAAATAATTCCTTAAGTACGTTACGTACGTTAATTAAACACAAGAAAGTACTGAAATCAATTATATTGTAGTCAAGTACCCGTAACTTAACTTGACTGACGTAATACAACTTTTCGTACCTACTCAAAAATATTCAGCTAGCGGGCATGAAGTACTATTTAACACCCAAGAGGCGTAATAGCTCTCATACTCCTACAAAACTTTATAGAACCTACGCACTTTACGTCCGTGTGGGCAAAAATTATTTAAATTATATATAACTATCTTTTACTTCGTCGAGTAAATGTATACTGAACAAATTATATGTATGTAGATTCAAATTCTTCATTGCAAATCAAACAAACGAAAGTTGTGAAATCAATTACCGATAGTCAAGTAATGCAAACAACTCTCCGAAACAACTGTATGACTGATCTCAGAAATATATTATTCTAATTTGTTCATTCTTCTATACAAATTAAACACAAGAAAGTACTGAAATCAATTTATTGTAGTCAAGTATACCCATAAGTTAACTTGACTGAGATAATAGAACTTTTAGTACCTTGCGTGTAAAATTACATTTCACGCCCACGTTGTAACTTCAAAAATATTCACCCAGCAGGCATAAAGTACTACTTAACGCCTAATAAGCGGAATAGCTCACATATTCCTACAACACTTTATAGAACCTACGCACTTTACTCCCGTGTAGACGAAAATTATTAATTAATTACTATTATGCCTTCTTTTTATTTCTAAAATTAATAAGAATTTTATCAGATATTTACGAAGTCAATGCCTATATAAAAAAATTACATAGTTACCAACACATCCCCATTTTTCATTATTTTTTCTCAATTTTGAAATTTCTATAATATTACGCATCTTGGGAGGACACGAGAAGTCTAGAGCTGCTCTAGCAGGGGTGGTCGTCCAATCTTCCATACATACTTGGCGGGCCCGACGGTTTGCAGTTTAAGGTGTAGACATTGTCATTTTCATATGAATATTCATACGTTTAAAGATCAGATAAAATGTATAAATCAATTGCTTCTAGATATTAAATACTGATCCGTGAATATATTACTCTTTTTAAATAGAAAAGTCCAAACACAGATGAAAATTTCATATGAGATCTCATATGAGAATATCGGACATCAGATCCCATATGAGATCACATATGAGGTCCCATAATATATAAAATTGCAGATGACATAACATATATGAGTCTTATCTGATGTCATGTCCGAAATACTCATAACATGATGTCTTATCTGATCTGATGTCCGAAATACTCATATAAGATCTCATATGATATTTACACGCGGGAAAAGGATAAAAATAGGTGGCTCATAAAATAGTAAAATTTAAAGCTCTTTTGAATAGACTATGAATTTATATGTATCTTTTTATTTCATTCCCATATAGAGAAAGACGAACACAAGGAAAAATATTTTAGGTAATAAAAGTAAATCATGATTATGCACACAGTACATGTAGGGATATTATATTTAAACGGTATTTATGGTGGACTTATAGGTATATGCAAAAATCTAGTATTCTACATTTACAAAGCTCACCGGTAAACTGCAAACCGTCGGGCCCGCCAAGTATGTATGGAAGATTGGACGACCACCCCTGCTAGAGCAGCTCTAGACTTCTCGTGTCCTCCCAAGATGCGTAATATTATAGAAATTTCAAAATTGAGAAAAAATAATGAAAAATGGGGATGTGTTGGTAACTATGTAATTTTTTTATATAGGCATTGACTTCGTAAATATCTGATAAAATTCTTATTAATTTTAGAAATAAAAAGAAGGCATAATAGTAATTAATTAATAATTTTCGTCTACACGGGAGTAAAGTGCGTAGGTTCTATAAAGTGTTGTAGGAATATGTGAGCTATTCCGCTTATTAGGCGTTAAGTAGTACTTTATGCCTGCTGGGTGAATATTTTTGAAGTTACAACGTGGGCGTGAAATGTAATTTTACACGCAAGGTACTAAAAGTTCTATTATCTCAGTCAAGTTAACTTATGGGTATACTTGACTACAATAAATTGATTTCAGTACTTTCTTGTGTTTAATTTGTATAGAAGAATGAACAAATTAGAATAATATATTTCTGAGATCAGTCATACAGTTGTTTCGGAGAGTTGTTTGCATTACTTGACTATCGGTAATTGATTTCACAACTTTCGTTTGTTTGATTTGCAATGAAGAATTTGAATCTACATACATATAATTTGTTCAGTATACATTTACTCGACGAAGTAAAAGATAGTTATATATAATTTAAATAATTTTTGCCCACACGGACGTAAAGTGCGTAGGTTCTATAAAGTTTTGTAGGAGTATGAGAGCTATTACGCCTCTTGGGTGTTAAATAGTACTTCATGCCCGCTAGCTGAATATTTTTGAGTAGGTACGAAAAGTTGTATTATGTCAGTCAAGTTAAGTTATGGATACTTGACTACAATATAATTGATTTCAGTACTTTCTTGTGTTTAATTAACGTACGTAACGTACTTAAGGAATTATTTTTTTTTTTTAAACATGTTGATTGTATTAAACAAAAATATTTAAGCTGTGATTAAAGTTTTTGGTACAGAGTTTGACGGATGTTAAGAGAGAGAGAGAAGAAAGGGGAGGGGGAGAGAGGGTGAGAGAGGGCGGGGAATTATATATAATTTAAATAATTTTTGCCCACACGGACGTAAAGTGCGTAGGTTCTATAAAGTTTTGTAGGAGTATGAGAGCTATTACGCCTCTTGGGTGTTAAATAGTACTTCATGCCCGCTAGCTGAATATTTTTGAGTAGGTACGAAAAGTTGTATTATGTCAGTCAAGTTAAGTTATTGGTACTTGACTACAATATAATTGATTTCAGTACTTTCTTGTGTTTAATTAACGTACGTAACGTACTTAAGGAATTATTTTTTTTTTTAAACATGTTGATTGTATTAAACAAATATTTAAGCTGTGATTAAAGTTTTTGGTACAGAGTTTGACGGATGTTAAGAGAGAGAGAGAGGAAGAAAGGGGAGGGGGGAGAGAGGGTGAGAGAGGGCGGGGAAGAGAGAGAGGAAGAGTATATTATACAGAAAAAACGTCTATACTTGCCTTATTTTATACTTTCGTAGAAAGTTTTATATTTAGATTATACATAGATTATACAGACAAAACTTCTATACTTGCCTTATTTTACACTTTCGTAGAAAGTTTTAAATATCAACACTATTATTATTAGTACAGTCATGAAAAAAATTATTACCATTTGTAGAGAGTGCTTATTGAATAGATGAGACTAGAAAAAATAAAAGGACTAGACAAATTGTGTTGTTACATTAATAATACTATTTGTTTTGCTGATTGTTTTAAAAAAATATTTAGGTTTTCATTAAAGTTCTTGGTTCAGAGTGTGACAGATGTTGATTAATTATACAGAGAAAACTCATACATTTGCCTTAGCCACTATTTGTTTTACTGATTGTTTAAAAAAAAATATTTAGGCTCTCATTAAAGTTCTTGGTACAGAGTTTGACATATGTTGAGGGAAAGAAAGAGAGGGGAGCGGGAGAGAGTTATAAAATAAATACATTGTAACTAGCCACACTACTGCAACACAATCCGCTAGCAAATTAAAATATTGGTTGCAGATAAAAAAGTAGCCATTACAGTAATTTATATATTATGGTTTCATATACGGTAATTCACAGAACAGATAGCTACTCTGAAACATTTGGCGCCCATCACGATAAGCCAATCACTATATAATAATTACATTATATTTTCAACTCTTAGATTCGTTGAAATTTTAACTAGAAACCAGTTGAATTAATAACCAATCAGACACATCTTGCAAAATTAAACACAAAAGTTTATGAACTAAGAATCATTGAGAGAAAAAAGCTTTCTCCATTCTTTTAAAATATAAAACATCTTGAAACATCTTGAATTTCTGATAATAAAAGCTTCCGTAACATTCTTGTATACTTTTTGAAATAATTATCTGAATCTTGTATAGAAAAATATTTTAAAGTATTCTTTATGAAGAAATTAATTAAAAACGAAATTATATCAAGCAAATAAGGTATTTCAAATTTTTAATAAAAGTATTCATAAAGTATTCTTTATGAATGAATTTTTATTATCAATACTCTGGTAGAAAATAACCCAACCAAAATGGCTTAACTGCAACGGTTGGCCAATCTTTTTGGCCAACGAATAAAAAATAATATATTGATAATAATATTGATGAACGGCTGGCCAGTGGATGGTGAACTATCGATAATTAAAAGCATCGAATGCGTGGACTAGGTCTTTGGGGTGGCCGATGATGGACTCTAGGTGGTGCGATTCGTAGTTTTATGCGTTAAGGTCTCAGGGTGAATCTAATACGTGGCCCAGGTGTTCGGGGTAGCCGATCACGATGTCTAGGTGGTGCACTCCGCAGTTTTTTGCATCTAGGTGTCGGACTGCATTCCATGTGTGGTCTAAGGGGTCTGGATAGCCGATGACGGAGTCTAGGTGGTGCGCACGGTAGGCTTGTGGCCCTAGGTGTTGGAACTTATCGAATGCGTCATCTAGGTGTTCCGGGTGACCGATTACGGAGCCCAGGTGGTGCGCACCGTAGGTTTTTGGCTGTAGGTGTTGGATCTCATTGAATGCGTCGTCTAGGTGTCCGGGGTAGCCGATGACGCTGTCTAGGTGGTGCGCTGAGTAGTTTTTTGCATCTAGGTGTTGGAACACATCGAATGCGTGGTCTAGGTCTTTTGGGTATCCGATTACGCAGTCTAGGAGGTGCGCACCGTAGGTCCTTCGCTGTAAGTGTTGGATCTTATCAAATACGTGGCCCAGGTGTTCGGGGTAGCCGAAAGCGATGTCTAGGTGGTGCGCTCGGTAGTTTTTTGCATCTAGGTTTGGAACACATCGAATGCGTAGTCTAGGTCGTTGGGGTAGCCGATTACGGAGTCTAGGTGATGCGTACCGTAGCATCTTGGTTGTAGGCGGTGGATCTTATCGAATACGTGGCCAGTAGATATACTAGGTACGTTCTGGCGCAGTATGACATCATCGGCGGCGAGCCCGCGATATACTAGGTTCGTTCTGGCGCAGTATGACGTCATCGGCGGCGAGCCCGCGATATACTAGGTACGTTCTGGCGCAGTATGACGTCATCGGCGGCGAGCCCGCATAATAATTTATACGTAAGGGTGATATAATAATTTATATGTAAATTATAAAAAGATAATAATTTATATGTAAGGCTATGCATAATGGTCTAGAAGGAATCAAATAAAACACATGAACGTTTCAATTGAAAAAATTTTTTATTCATGAATGCTTTTATTAGTTTACATATTACTTTTTTAAAGTAGTCGTACATTTTTGTTTTATTACACAACTTTTGTAACATCTCCTTTAATTGGATTATATTGAACAATTCGATCATGCAGAATTAAACAGTAGGCAGCAGTATTGTCGGGAAAGTCATCTCTAGACTCAAATTCATAAAAAATTTTTTAAATAAATTTTATGTAAGATCATTTCATTTGAGAGAGAGAGCCAGCGAGAACGAATGTGAGAGAGCGAGAGCCAGCGAGTCAGCGGGAATGAATACGAGAGAGAGAGAGAGAGAGAGAGAGAGAGAGTCAGTGAGTTAGTGAGTCAGCGAGAATGAATGCGAGAGAGAGTCTGAGAGGGAACACAGTATGCGTCTGCAACCCTTTTTATTTTTTCCTCTCTTTATCCTCTCCATTAAAAAAAATCCAAACGTCGCTAGCCAAACCTTTTCTTTATCGCACCTCCAATAAATCTAAATGTCTTGCATCCGAATTTCCTTTCCTTTCCTTATCGTCAAAAAACTCTCGTCAAAATACGTCCTATAATTAAGCCTTATACCGAACGCTCGTATACATACCTTCGGGTATGTAGCCAAACCTTTCCTTTATCGAACCTCCAATAAATCTAAATGTCTTGCATTCGAATTCCCTTTCCTTTCCTAATCGTCAAAAACTCTCGTCAAAGTACGTCCTATAATTAAACCTTATACCGAACTTACGTATACCTCAAGTCATCCAGACTTTTCACTTTTCCTTTTCCTAAAAAAGATATTTTCATCTTTTTACCCCTTATTACTGTCCCCGCGAACAATATAAGAAGTGCAAAAGGGCGCCTCAAGCAGTCAGTCCAACACTGAGTCCTACGCCGCACCCACGCGTATACGAAAGCTTTCAAGCATTAGCTCTTACTGTACTTTAATCTTACTAGTGTAGCTGAAAAGTTAATAGTGTAATTTATATTTCAACTATTCACGAAAATGGAGGTATGTATATTATACATTAATGTAAGATGAGACAGAGAGAGAGAGAGAGAGAGAGAGAGAGAGAGAGAGAGAGAGAGAGAGTGAGAGAGAGAGAGAGAGAGAGAGAGAGAGAGAGAGAGAGAGAGAGAGTGAGAGAGAGAGATTTAATCTAAATTGTTATATTTTCATTTGTAGATGATTGAAAGCACCTAACTTTTTCAAGAGTTGCTGCAGATTACTCTTTACTGCCTCCGAAAAAATCTACATCAGCGAATGCCACGAAAAATTGGATTTGAGTTGATAACTCTTATTTCAATGATGGTAAGTTTTTAGTCTTTCAAATTATATTATTTTTAATATTAATTATATTTTTTAACATTAATATTCATTATAATCAATCAATTTTTTCCATTTTTCAGATGCATCGTGATTACACTAATCAACAAATCAGAGAAACTCAAGCTGCAGTCCGCGAAAAGAAAGAAGCATTAAAGAAAAACCAAGATATCGCTCGTGCTAACGCAGCTCGCAAGCTGCAAGCAATTGAGCGAAAAAAGAGCGAGCCATTAAAAAGGAAGGCTGAGGAGGATGCTGCAGAGAAACAAGAAGAGAAGGGGTTGAATAAGGTGACTGAAGAACAAGAGAAGGTTCCAAGAGAAGAGAAAGAAAATTATGGAAAATTTAGCAATTTACAAAATTTGGATTCGATGATAAAAAAAGTTGAAGAAAAAATTAATATAAAAAAATTAAGTGAAAATCCCGTTCGAAAAAGTGTGCTTTTAGATGATGATTACTTTGTAAGTAAAAAAACACGTCCATTAAAATTATCTCTAGTGAATAAGAAAAAAGAATTATTGTAACATCGTCACTTATACTATAATCAATGTAATAATTTAAATTTAATTAACAATGTAATATTTTGAATGTAATAATTTAAATAAAATAATTCTAAACTAACCAACTAACAGTAAGTATAAATGAGTTTTATTTCATTTCCTACAATCCTATAATCCTATAATCAATATAATAAACTATAGTAAAAATATTTAATATTTATTTAATGTAATTAATTTTTACATATATAAATTATACATTGAATATAAAACACTTTGTCGATAATCTTTATACTCAGTCGATGACATGGCTATCTCAAAATATTTGTTCGAATTTTTATACAAACCATAATCAACAATACATCAGTCCACCGTATCAGTTCCTTCGGACTTAGCTTGGTTTTGTCGTTCAATTAGCCATTTATTCAATTTAAAAACATTTTTCATTGCGCAGACGGGATTATAAATATTTTGATTATGTAACATACATAAAGTTTTGATATTTGAATTAATTTCAAACAATGGTGGACATCTCATTTCCGATTCAAGATCTATAATTTTATTGTTAGAAAGTATACTCTTAAGCCACTGTTTTTTTTCTAATCCTTTGACATAAATATTTCTGCTATCTTCAAAACATTTTTGTAAAGTACATATTAATTCATTATATGGAATAGTACCAGAGCTCCACGATATACCTGAAATTAAATTAAAATTTTAATATCTTTGGATAATTATTTCAAATTTTACTAATTATTATATAATGTTGAAAATAAAATAATTACCATGATAATTTTTTTCGATCCATCTATTTATACGCTGATATTTAACGTTTAGTTTAAACCAATGATGTGGTGGTTTGAAAAAGAATATACATGGTAGAGTATGATCTCCAACGATTGAGAAAGCAAGTTCCTTACAAATAAAAACATTTTCTGAGCTCTGAAAGCCTTGAATATCTACAATGTAATCCATTTAAATTAGATTTTCTCTCTCTTTCTTTATAATATGGCTAATGAAATGCTCGTCTCATTCAATTATGAGACAATTTATCTAAGAGAAGTCTATATAAATAGCAAGCTGAATTTACCCCTACCATTTCTTGTAGTACCAAATATTTTCTCTTTGACGTGATCTCCCACCACTTTATATTTCCCCACCCATTACTTGCAGCACCGAAACCGCTGCTCGTAGCGCCATCACTCACTTTAAAAGCTAAAAATTCCTTCACAAACCGCACAGTCTCTTCCAAGTCAGTTGACTAGAAACTGTGTCCTCAAATATCTTGCTTAATATAATACTATACACTATATTTTATACTATACACTATATATTGTGTACGCTATATACTATATTGTGTATACTATACACTATATATTGTATAATCAATTATAAATCTATCATATATTCTTTACTATATACATATAATTTATTTTGTATTCATATCCAATTTAATTTTATTCAATAAAATCTAATCAATTAAAACAATATGCATTCTATTGAATATTTTGAAGAAACTGTAAAAAGTTTGTGGAGAACCTATTTATTTATACCGGATGTAGAAGATTTTATTAGATGGAGAGATCTAGCAAAGCTAGCATCAGATAATATCAATGAATACGTGCAGAATAGCTCTGATTTGAGTAGAGCAATCTCGCAGAGATATCAAACATATGCAGCACACTTGATTTCTCTCGAAATTAAATTCAATAGTCTAATAAGAGTTGGTGGTAATATACAAGAGCCTCAATCATCAACTTCTCGAGAAGACTTTCAAGAGGTGGATGGTGAAGGTGTCGTATGGCGACCTATTCAAACTGCTTTCAAAAATCGAATTCAAACAGCGATCATTGTTAATCGAATTCATTTAGATATGGATACTTTTTTACTTGAATCATATAAACTTTTGAAACCACAAGTGCAAAGATTTCTAGATATACATAATACATTGAAAATAAATACTGAGATGGGAGCACAGTTTATTGTAAAAAAACAAAATGAAGAAGAAATTCAAATGAAATATTTCAATACTAAAAACGTTTGCATTTATAAAGGAACTAATCTCGATTCTTGGTTCAATAATGATATCAAAGAAGTGATATTGAAAAGTATCGAAGAATTTCAAGAAAAAGACTCTGGGTGGACATTAAAAGTAATAGTTGGATTAACAATAAATATGAATAAACATAATCCCCTTAAACCCTCGTCATACATTCCATTACCAAAATATATAGCGAATAAAAAGGCATGCATAAACGTTAAAAACAATGATAATCAATGTTTTAAGTGGTCTGTTCTGTCGGCACTCCATCTAGTTGATGATGGATATAGAGTATGCAAATATAAAGAGTATGAAAATGAACTCAATTTTGATGGTATAAGTTTTCCAGTTGAAATAAAAAGTATTAAGAAATTTGAAAAACTAAACAACATATCGATAAATGTATACATACTTAAAAAATATGGTAAAAAGTTTGAGGTGTCTCCATCTCATCTAACTCAGCTAAAACAAGATAAACATATTAATCTACGACTAATTCAAGACTCTTACATTGATGAAGAAAATGGTGAGGAAGAACAGCATATTGATAGAAATTTCAGCTTAAAATTCCATTATGTATGGATCAAAAATTTGTCAACATTAATCAGAAGCCAAATAAAAATTAATCATAAAAAAATATATCTTTGCGATAGATGTCTACACTATTTTACCGATGAAGATAAGCTTAAGACTCATGAAGCGGACTGCTCAAAAATCAATACCTGTGCAATTAAGCTACATAAAAATAATATTCTTAAATTTAATAATTTTAAACATGTAGAACAAGTTCCTTTTGTCATATATGCTGACTTTGAGTGTATCTTAAAACCTACTGAAAACAGTTATGCATTCCAAGAGCATGAAGCCTTTAGTATTGGAATGTATTTGAAATGTATTTTTGATAATGAAAGATCCAAGTACGTGTCATACAGAAAGAAAACACCTAAAGATAAGACACCTGCTGAATGGGTTATCGAGCAGTTCAAGATATTAATAGATCATTTAGAAGAAGTATATAATAATGCTGTAGAAATGGATTTATCAGATTTTGAGGAATGTGTTTTCCAATCAGCTAAAAGATGTCATATTTGTTTGAAAAAATTTGAAGAAGGTGAAAAAAGAGTTAGAGATCATTGTCATTTGACTGGTGAATTTAGAGGGGCTGCTCATAATAAATGTAATTTACATTATAGAGATGCTAGTTTTATACCAGTTGTGTTTCATAACTTTACTGGCTATGACTCGCATTTCATTATAAAAGAAATTGCTACTCATCCTGATTTTGAAGGAAAAGTAAAAGTATTAGCTGAAAATAAGGAGCGATATATATCGTTCACAAAAGAAGTTAAGGATATTCCTATTCAGTTTCGATTCATTGATTCATTCCGATTTATGCCATCATCACTCGATAAATTAGCATCTTATTTAACAGAATTCGATATCCTTACATCTGAATTTGAAAAAGATAATTATACTCCTGAACAGATCGAATTATTGAAGAGGAAAGGTGTATTCCCGTACGAGTATGTAAATAGTTTTGATAGATTGAATCAGACTTACTTACCTAGTATTGAAGAATTTTATACTCATCTAACAGACAGTAATATTG
Organism: Torymus aiolomorphi; assembly: GCA_036365515.1. Classification (NCBI taxonomy): domain Eukaryota; kingdom Metazoa; phylum Arthropoda; class Insecta; order Hymenoptera; family Torymidae; genus Torymus; species Torymus aiolomorphi. The sequence continues at coordinate 133,348,758 of CM070875.1, read as the reverse complement.
ATGAAGACGACTATAGACATGCACAAATCGTATGGAATATTTTGAAAACTATTTATAGTGATGAAATGACTCTAGGTTTATACTCTGACGTATATTTGAAAATAGATGTGCTTTTATTAGCTATTATTTTTGAAAATTTCCGGAAGACATGCTCACGAGCATATAAGCTTGATCCAGCACACTATTATACAACTCCAGGATTATCATGGGACGCAATGTTAAAGTATACGGAAATTGAACTCGAGCTTCTGGCTGATGTAGATATGATTTTATTTATTCAGAAAGGTATACGGGGTGGTATCAGCCAATGCTGCAATAGATATGCAAAGGCTAATAATAAATATATGGGTGTAGACTACAAAGAAGATGAAGCAAGTAAAATTTTAATGTATTATGATGTCAATAACCTTTATGGTTGGGCTATGACACAGTCTTTACCATATGAAAAATTTGAATGGGTTAAAGATATAGATAATAATGACTTTCTCAACATCTCAGATGATAATAATATTGGTTATATTTTAGAAGTAGACTTGGAATATCCAAGAGAATTACATGATGCTCATAAAGATCTCCCTCTTTGTCCGGAACACAGAGCACCACCTGGTTCAAAACTGAAAAAACTTTTAACTACACTATATGATAAAGAGTGTTATGTAATTCATTATCGAGCGCTGAAACAAGTTGTACAATATGGACTCAAGATTAAGAAGATACATCGAGCACTTCAATTTAATCAAAAACCATGGGTCAAGCCTTATGTACATTTAAATACTGAAAAAAGGAAACAAGCTAGAAATGAATTTGAAAAACTTTTCTATAAACTTATGATAAATGCTGTATATGGGAAGACTATCGAAGATGAACGTAAAAGAAAAGATGTGAAACTTCTTAATCGATGGGAGGGACGATATGGAGCGGAAGCTCGAATCGCGCTACCTAATTTTCATAGTAGCGCTATTTTTGATGAAAATTTAGTAGCAGTACAATTATCATGGACAACCATAGGTATAAATAAACCGATATACATAGGACTTTGCGTTCTAGATCTTTCGAAGACACTCATGTATGACTTTCATTATGGTTATATGTTGAAACGAGTTGGTTCTAAATGTATACTACTCTATACAGATACGGATTCATTCGTATATGAAATTGAAGATGTAGATATGTATAAAATTATGAAATAGGATATTGATAAATTTGATACATCAGACTATCCTGAAAATAATCAATTTGATATACGTCAGGCCAATAAAAAGGTTCTCGGAGTAATGAAAGACGAGTCTCAAGGTAGCATAATGAAAGAATTTATAGGATTACGTAGTAAAATGTATAGTATCGAAATAGAAAATCAAAAACCATTGAAAAAAGCGAAAGGAGTGAAAACAAACATTGTCAAGAATAGTATCACCCATGAAGATTATCGCAACTGTTTAGAGCAATTACAGATTATCAAACGTGAGCAGTGCAATATTCGCAGCAAACTGCATACAGTACGAACAGTTCGAGAATATAAAATTGCCTTGAGTCCTAATGATGATAAACGTTGTATATATCCCAATAATCCATATACTCTTCCGTGGGGCCATTATAGATCTATAGCAATGGCTCACCTCAAAGAGAGACTTGCACAACGAAGAAAAGCACCAAAACATCGAAAAGTTATTGCCTTAGGATACTACGACTCTGAAAATTCTGATAGATGTCGTTCAAACGAGAGCGTATGTGGTGGGGGAGACGATCCACCACTCAAAAAACGGAGACTTGAGATGGAGAGGGAAACGGTGGCGCTGGCGGAGGCTCGAGATCTAGGAGTGAGGCAATGCCAGTAGATGGAGAAGAGTTGGAGAAGAGGGAAGAACGATGGAGAGGGAAATGGAGACGGCGGCTCGAGTTTGCGGAGTGGGGAGCTGGATACAAAACCGACAGCTCGCCTCAGATGCGTGCAGTTCTCCAGCAACAGCTCAAAGAACAGTCTCTTCCTCTTCTCTAGAGTTATTCTCTTAAATACCATTATAATAAAGTAAGTATGTTCTATTCAATATATCAAATAGTGTTCTATCATATTAATTCATTGAAATTTGTATCTAATAATATGTATTATTTTTATAGAATGGATTTCTCTGCATTCAACAAAATCGACAAGGAGGCCTACCTCCCAAAAAAATCATTGTCAGACTTGGACGATAATTGTAGATATCAAGTCACAAAAGTTCGATCGCTCAACACTCGATATGGATTCAGTGTGGTCGTGACAATTGATGCAGAATTTCAAGTGTTTATCCCGAAGCGAGTTTCCGCCATCTTGGAAGCTAATAAGCCAATGCTCAAGACTTTGATTCAAAAGGCTGAAGAAGGAGAATTATTCTTACTCCACATCAAAAACAGTACCTTTGAATTTGTATAAAAAATATAACTACTAATACAATAAAATAAAACAGTAATGTAATATTATTATTATTATAACTTGAGTTTAATAATGTGTGTTATTTTATATTAAATCAAATCAAACATGCTTTTTCATTCTCAACCTAAATATTACAATTCCCAATATATAATGTGAGATTTATATTACAACTTAAATTTAACTTGAAAAAATAGTGGGGAGGAATATCTAGAAGAAAGAGAGAGCTACTTGCAGTAGATGAGAAGCTTCTACAACCATCAGTTAGAAGAATCATCTGCAGCAGTCTCTTCCTTTCACCATGCCAGCTGTAAGAAATAGCAAGCGCGTTCGCTCCTCGAAGCATGTATGGTTTTCAGGAGAAGATCGAATTCACTATCTTCCTATTGAAGACAAAGACTCTAGAAAAGGAATGTGGGAGCAACTTGCACGAGATCGGGAACGCTTTCAGCGACGTATTCAAGAACTAAATACTATGATATCACGTGCGCTATTCAGAAAACGTATTATAATGATGAATCATATTCTTGGACCTATACTAAAAAATCATTGTACAGTATATACTCTTAACAAAATGAAAATCTAAGTGGAGGGGTAAAGTTGTGAAGAGGGAGGCGGTTTCGGCGGCTTGGAAAAGTCTAGTAGTAGGGTTAGCGTTTTAAGAGAGTGAAGAGCTTGGAGAAACTCCATTCTGCTAGAAGAATCACTTAAGAGTAGTACTATCCTCCTTGTATTACCTTGTTTTTCATTCTCAATAATAACAAGATGGATTTTGAAATGTTAAATAAAATTGCGATGAAACTTGATCCACTCCCCGAGAAGGATCATTATGAGCTCGATGAAAACCATAACTATTTAGTAACGGAATTTAAGGAAGAGGATAATAGAATAATTCTTGCGCTTAATGCTGAATTTCAAATTATTTTACCAGATCGAATTTCAAGAGCTATCAATAATAATTATGAACTTTATATCCATTTGACTGAAAATGTACAAAGATTAATTTATTTATAGAATACCATGGAGGTGCCAGATTTCAATTTACTATTTAATGTAATAAAGTTTAAATATAATAAATTCATTATAAGAACATGAGTTTGTGGAGAGTTGTTAATATTCACTAAGTAATATGTAAGGAAAAACTTTATATTTTAAATAAAAAACAAAATATTCATACATATAAATTTATTTGTCTTTCATTCATTTACAATATTTTTTATCAATCCATGAATTATGAGTGTTGTCAAATCCTAGCCATTTTACATAAACTTGTTGACTGCGTTTTCTAAGCACTTTTTCCACAAGATATACATCCGGATACATCACTTTTTGTAGTTCTTGCTCGTAAAAACCTCCAGCGATGGGGTTGTGCTTATAGTCCAGTAGATGATACGTCACAGGCTTTGTCTTCGAGACGCGTTGAAGAGTAAAAATTTCCGTAGACCAATTAGGTATGTAGCCTTTTTCAAAAACGTGTTTAGATTTGCTCACTCGTACTTTATCGCCAACTCTGAATTTCGGATTCTTGAATAATCGACGATCGAAAGAGAATCGTCTCAATACTTCGAGTTCATTTTCCGCATTGACATCCTTGGGCTCCATGTTTATAGTTTGATGTTTTGTATTATTATAAGATTCTATTAAATTAGGAAGAATATTGATCCAATTGTAATTTCCTTGTAGACTAAATTTTTTCCACATATTATTTTTTAGAGTTCGATTGAAACGTTCGCAAATAGATGCCTTGAGATTGCTATACGTTGAATATAGATTTATTTTATATCTAGCCATCAAATCTTGAAAATTTGTATTATAAAATTCTTTGCCTCTGTCTACTTGAAGATTTTTAGGAACGCGTCCTTTTTTCAGTACAGATTCCATTGCACTAGCGACATCTACACCAGTTTTTTGTTTTACTGGAACTGCCCAGCTATACTTTGAAAATGTGTCTATAATAGTTAAAAGATAACGAAAGCCTCTATTCTCTCTCGAATAGCCTTGCATCTCTACAAGATCAGCTTGCCACGTCTCATCTCTTCCACGTATATCTACTTTACGACGTGGATAGTTGCGGCATGCTGGCTTGTGTAGCTCGTCTACTACTCTTTGATGTTCCATTTTTAATATACTGTCTTAGCTCTTATAATTTTTCAATTTTAAAATCTCTCCTTTTTGTTTTTTCAATTCAACTTGTACGTAATCGATACTCGTTTGAAGGCTAGATATTATACTTATAAGTGCTTTATCATCAGCTTCAGAGGTTTTACGTAGCGTTCGTAAGTTTACTACATCATTCTCCTGCTGGGGATCGGCTAGATTACAAATTCGTTTATTATCTACGTCATAATGTCCGTCTTTGGTGATTTTGTAGCCAATGCCAGGGGAGCCCTTCTTTACTCTATCCAATTTACGACCAAACACGTCAACGCTCATAATGATACTGATGATAAGTAGGCTTATTCTTCTTTTATATATTTTAAAAATTCATTATGCTGATTCTTCATATCAAACTCCAAATCTCTAATATTTGTTTGCATTCGAGTTATTTCACTCTTGATAGTATTTATTTCAGCTTCAATTAATTGAGATAGAAAATCTAAATTTACTGCGTCATTGACTTTATGAGGATAAGCAACGTTAGAAATTCTTTTATTGTCTGCATCATACTGACCATCTTCGGTTATTTTATATCCTACTCCAGGAGGACCACAAGAACCCTCCTTTTTGTCAAGTTTACGACCAAACACATCGACACTCATTTTGAGACTGATATATATGGATGTTGTTTCTAATATATATAGCCAACCTCACGAAGTTCCTCAATGATTGAATGAATTTCATTAATATGACTAGGATTGCCAGCTGCTTGCTCAGCTATTAGCAGTCTAAGTCGATCGACAAGTTCGTTTGGATCATCCCACCACACGAAATCAAATGTCGTATTTCTTCTAGCTATTTTGTGAGTAGGTAAAAGTCCAGACCCTTCAATGGACTCACGCTTTTTATTGATGTTGGGAGACAAATTTGGAGCAATGAAAGTTTTGAATTTTTTCAAATGTTTGTTGCGATATTCTCCATTTGTTTCATTTCTTTTCCTATGTGCGTTAGTGTTTTCAAGAATTTTCAAATAATTTTGTTGATCCAACGAGCTAATCATTTCAGAATCAGGCTCTTTGTGAAAGAGGAGCTCCATCAAACCGAGAGTTGCTGTGTATGTTTCATTATTCACAATCACTTTATTTTTTTCAAAATAAATAGGAGAGTCACCAATCACATAATTATTTTCCGTTAGACGACACCAAAAGTTTTGTCTAATTTACTCTGATTTGAACTAACGTCATGCAGTAAACGAATATAGTTTCCTACAATTGAATCATTTAACAACTGATTAGATACACTTGTAGAAGTTATCTCTATATTTTCAATAGCAGTAGTATCGTTGGATTCATTGATAGACGTTTCTGGATTATAGTCATCATCATCATTACCAATAGCTAATTCAAATATATCGTCAAATGGTTTTAATGTTGTATCAAACTCATTAGTAGTACTATTGAAATAGCTAGTTTTATCTTTTGAACTACCCGCTTCCTCTGACTTGAATACTTTTTCAAAAGTAATTTTATTCTTTTTTTTCTCAGATTTTATAAAATTAATCTTATCTTCACTAATTTTTTTCTTATCAGCTACCTCTACGAGTTCTTTCAATGGCTCGACTACAGGTTTGAAAGTTTCATTCAAAGTCTTTTCTAAATTGGCTTTTCCTCGTTTTATTAGCTGATGTTCTCGCTTGATTGCCTCGCGAGCCTCAGCTAATTGTCGAAGTATACTCTTCTCTCGTTCAAAATCAGTCATGTTGATGCTGCTATGATCTAAAGCGAAATAATCTATATCTCATCAGTCTATGATATTTATAGTAAAAGAATCGAATCCCTTTCTATATCTTCCATGATTAATTGGTCTGTCTCTATCGATAACTAAAAATCCATGTTTATCATCTCTCCAGCATTTTGAACAAATCTCTTTGAATTTTTCAAAAGGCATATCTGAATTAACATGATCGTTGTAAATGTGTTTTATATTTACATCATCTTGACGAAACAGTACTAGTAAATTTACGTTATCTCTAATAAGATGTTTCGGAATGCGTGCATATGACTGACAAAGATAAAAACTATCTACCTTTTTATGTCTTCCCATACAAAAGAATGCTCTTACGTTATCTTGCTTTTCAGTGGCTATATCATCAAAAATCATGATGGAATTCGCACGTGCTTCATCAGGTGAAACGACTGACTCATACTCACTAAATGCGTAGTATTGCACACCCTCTATCGGATTCAATAAATCTTACAGAAATTTATACTTAGGTTGATTAAGCGACTTCGAATACACATATATATTTTCAAATCTGAGACCGTTGGGATGAGTGATTAGCGTCAGCAAACAATTAGTTTTTCCACAATTACTTGGACCGCAGAATACCGCACGTATAGTGTCTGGTAGTAGTTCACCATGTCTTTTTTCTCGTTTTTCTGTCTCCACTACTTTATCGAAATTTATGACTTGAAGCTTGAGAGATTGCTCTTTGAAATCCATGTTGACGTTTCACTGATTCAACGACGAATGAGCCACTAGCTATAAAAGGCTGCTTATATATTTTTAACTCATTAACGTTTTGTATTTCAAAGAGGAATGATCACTCACAATCGTCGAAAAAAGTGCGGTGGCAGTCTAGTTAACAAGATCATAAATAGCTTGCCTTTCGAAGCTCATGTACCTGGTTACCAGTACTGTGGACCGGGAACTAAATTAGAGAAACGATTGGTTCGAGGTGATCCTGGTGTAAATCAACTAGACGCAGCCTGTAGAGAGCACGACATTGCTTATTCTCAAAATCGAGAGGACGTTGCTGCGAGAAACGAAGCAGATAAAATTTTAGCTAAAAAAGCCTGGGAACGAGTGAAAGCTAAAGATAGTAGTTTTGGTGAGAAAGCAACTGCTTTTGCCGTAGCCAACATTATGAAAGTTAAAAGTAAACTTGGTATGGGTATGAAAATGTCTAAGAGACGTGGTGGAAAGAAACGAGGTAAAAGTTTGAAACAACAGCGACGAAAGAAATGTAGAAAAAGTAAAAAACCAAGCATTACTTTGAAAAAACTTATTAAGGCTGCCTCGAAAAGCATCGTACCTAGTAATAGATCTCTTCTAGTTATTCGCTCGGCATTAAAAGGAGCTAAGGAAGCTGTGAAAAAGGCTGGAGGTAGACGTAAAATAAATATGCCTCGTGTTTTACCAATCCCTAGTACAGTTGGTGGAGCTCTTCTATTTTTAATTCCATTATTTGCCGCTTTGAGCGCTACTGGAGCTCTAACTGGAGGAGCTGCTTCAGTAGTGAAAGCAGTGAACAGCGCTAAAGCAGCTCAAAATGAGTTAAAGGAGGCTCATAGACATAATAAAACAATGGAAGCTATTGCTCTAGGTAAAGGCCTTTACTTAAAGCCGCATAATAAAGGTTACGGTCTCTATCTGAAGCCATATGGTGCTGGTAAGGGTTTAAAAAAAAAAAAAAAAAAAGCTCGAAGTAGCTTTACCCAACCGAGCGCTCACTAATTTAGATATAGAAAAATATGCTCAAATACTGAAAATCAAGAATTTCCGGGGTGTTTTCATGCGCAACGCTTTACCTGCTAATGGCCCTCGTTATCAAGAGTCAGCTGTAGTAAATTTAGACGATAAAAATGGACCAGGTACTCATTGAGTTGCGTATAAGAAGAAGGGTAGTGAGGTTATGTACTTTGACAGTTTCGGAGATCTTCAGCCGCCTACAGATCTGTTACTCTATTTAAAAGCGAATAAAGTCATGTATAATTATGTTAGATATCAAGATTTTAATACATTCAACTGCGGTTATCTTTGTTTGAAATTTCTATCGAATAAGCTATAAAACACAATCTTAATGAATAAACGTCATTTGTTATGTGACTATCATGGAGAATACACTAACATTGAGTCTATCAGGAACTTCATCAGTACTTGAAGCAAATTACTTCCCTCCGATTGAGCTAATCCCAAATAAAAACTACGTCCTCGGTCTAGTAGAGTTATTGATATTCAACTCAATACCTAATATTGACGTTGGATATAATAAATTTTACGTCGGCGAGGAAGGAAAAGAAGAAGAAATCGTATTACCGACAGGCAGCTATGAGATAGACGCCATCGAAAGTTTTATAAAAGAAGCATTAGCTCCTAAGGAGATATCATTTAGTTTGAAGCCAAACAACAATACTTTACGTAGTGTTATTCAGTGCAGTCAGCGAATAAATTTTGAGCCCGAGGATTCTATTGCTTTAATTTTAGAATTCACTAGGCGTGTACTTGCTAAAAATAAAACGTATAGTTCTGATTTGCCTGTGACTATACTAAAAGTTAACGCCCTACGTGTAGAGTGTAATATTACAGCAGGTGCTTACATAAACGAACGCAAAGTTCACACTATACACGAATTTTTTCCAGCAGTACCACCAGGATATAAGATCATAGAAGCACCTTCACACGTCATTTACCTCCCAGTCAGCGTTAGAAGCATTCATCATTTACAGATACGTATTATTGATCAGGACGGAAACTTGGTTAACTTTCGAGGAGAAGTCATTACAGTACGAGTGCATATAAAAGCAGTATTATAATGGGTATTATTTATAACGTTAAGAGTGGTCGAGGGTATATTAACACATCAAAATGTCAGTCAGCGATCAATCGACAGCGAGCTACCACAGCGCTCACACATCAAAACATTCAGTTCCTAAAAAGTCTGAAACTAAAAGTCGTTAAAAATAATTATTTTTTTTTGAATTTGAAAAATTTAATTAAAAAAAAATTGATATTTTTTTATTGGGTTTTGTGGCGTGAGCGAACGCTTTTTCCTAAAATTTTCGTTTAGATGTAATGAAAAAAATAAAATTCATGGGCTAATAACGTATAGGTATCTCAGAATTTACTACGAAATTGTTTAATTAAGATGATGACATAGCAGAAATAAAAAACCATTTTCTTAAAGAAAGAAAATATTTACAGAATGAAAATTTGAAAAATCTAAACTTTCTTTTAGATAGCACTTTAGAATAAAGGTAATATTTCATTTCAATAAAAAATATAGACGTTTTCATACCAAAGATTTCTACTTTACCGGCACTAAATATTTTAAGTAAATCGAATTTAATTAATTAACGTCTTATCATAATTTACTCATTTTCTTAAAATATTGTGTAAATATAAATAATTATTAAAAACCATTTAATATATTAGATGAGTAATTAAAATGAAATATTAATATTGAATAAATACGGATAATGCAGCTTAAGTAGATGGAAATGTCCAAATTCTTTCATGCGAGCGATAGCGTAACGGATAGCGTGCGTGCGTAGTAAGCCAAGGGTCGTGGGTTCGATTCTCGGTCAGGCGAAAATTTTTATATAAGTTTTTTTGTGCGATAATTAAAATGCGATTAATTTATAAACAATTTCTAATGCTATACGAAAATTTATATGAATACAATTTACAGATCTTAAAAATAATTTCTTTAAACTTTTATAGAAAGCGCACATAAAGAATTCTTTATGATTTCTTTATCAATTTTTTTTGCACAAGTACAAAATCAAATTTTAAAATTGAGAATTCTTTATGAATGCTTTAGAAGCGGACATTCGTTATAACATGAAGCTATCATTAAGAATTCTATTAGAAAACCTACTGGAAATAAGCATTCATTAAGAATTCATTAAAATCTTTATTAAATTTGCTGATGCTGATCGGGAAGTTATAATTTCTTCTACTGCTAGCAAAGCATACGCTGAATCATGTTTTCGGTAATCACTTATGACTACGAAACTTTGTGTCGAATCCCCTTGATAAGGCACTGCTGTGAAAATAGAAATTTGATCATTAACCCAATAATTTCCTTGAACAGCTTTCTTATGAATCACAGCCCAGTTTTCAGCGAAGTCTATTTGAAGAACTAAATGATGAGTCTTTTTTAGCACTTTCTCTTTCTGCTTTTATAGCTTTGCGTTGTATATTTTTTATATACATGTGAGTACTAATCTTCATGGTCCAAACCGAAAGTTCATCTTTAAAAGCAAAAATTGATAGTGTTTTTTTAATCAAGTTTCCATTATCCCACAAAGCATATGTAATTTCTTCTGTGCCTTCTACATCTTGGAGTTTTAAAACATGAAACGTAATTCCCTTAATTCCTGGACATATTTTACATTCTTGTAAATAACATAAATCAGATGGCTCAGAATACATTGTTGCATTTATTATTTGTGATCGACTTTCATCCAACTCTGTGGCGTTACTTCCTCTAAAATTAATTAAGCTCGTAAGCAAGAAATCATAATTTGCGCAATAGATACAGAGACGAACTTCTTTGATGGGGCTAAGTAAGACATATTTTGGTCGCAAACTATAAAATTTCGATTTTCCAATTCTCAATTCTGGATTATCATTTTTAAATACTTTATACATCTCCTTTAAACTTCGAGTAAGAAAACGCTTAACTTTTTTCTCTTTTTTATTGTTAACTTTAATTGTAACAACGTCATATTTATTAGGACTTTGTCTTGAACAATTAAAATCATCATTTATATAATATTCCATATCAATTTTTTCCATGTTTTCATCAATCGGATGACCTGAATATGCATCTGGTTCTGAATAAATTCCTTTTTTCTTTAACAAGATTTCTCGATTTGTTGATCATATACATTGTGATTTCTGGAAATAAAGATAAAAGTTCATGTTTTGTAAAGGATGAAGGTAGCAAAGTGAGAATTTTTATTTTTTCTGATACCGTAGAACATTTTTGTAGGGCTAATCTAATATTTTGTACAATGACGTAGAGCTGTGGTTGATTCATTTGATTCAACAGAAACGTCATAGAGTGTCTTTAACTTAGCATCGAGGGTACTAGAAAATGTTGAAATTAGTTTTGTTTTCTTTTGGTTTACGTAATTTTTGGTAGATTTTTCACGTATAAGGTTTTTTCTTTTAAGTGGTGACACATAACCTAAAAATTATGTACTCATTTCATTATCAAATTCTTTGATACGTTCTGGAGTACTTGGTAAAAAATCTTCGCCTATATCAACTTCAATATCGCCAACTTCATTCTCAGTTGCTACATCGACTTCGATATCGGAAAATTCATCGTCAGTGCCATCCACCAATTTTAAAGTAAACCTATAACAATCGTTACATATACTTGTAGACGGTGACAAAAGTAAATTAGGATAGCGATATTTCAATGGATGAACAAGATCATTCAAATGCTTGAGTCGTGTTTTATTCGATAGATAGTAAGCTTTCTTATGACTCCCAAAGAAATTGGGACATTTAATTCTATCTTTTGAAAAATACTCAGACATAATGTTTGTTTTAATATAATAGAGATATGTAATAAATTTCAAAAAACTGTGTAATGTATTAAGAGGGTGCTGTACTTATGTACTCTGTTTTATCGACAGAACACGGTGAATTATATACTATCAAAATAAATATATCGAATTTCGCCTTATAAGGAGATAGTTACCCTGCGCAACGTAATAATGTACCATCCTACGCAGTTTTGAGCCGGAATATTCACGGCACCTTAAAAAGTTTTTCGAACAAAAATAAAAGAAATTTCGTTCGAAAAATTTTTTAGGGTGCCGTTGATATTTGGGCTCAAAACTGCGTAGGATGGTAGATTATTACGTTGCGCAGAGCAATATCTCCTCATAAGACGTAATTCGATATATTTATTTAAATAATATAGAATTTACCGTGTTCTATCGGTAAAACAGAGTACATTAGTACAACACCCCCTTAAAAAATACTACAGTTATATATAGCTAAAACCATACAGTTATTAGCAAGTGTTAAACTCAACGTTCGTCATCAAGCCTACAAATGTATAAGTACATAATAAGCTCATACAAGCAAGCACATATCATTCTCCATACTGGAAAATCTCACGTGAGATCTCAGGTGAGAACTCATATAAGATCTCACGTGCATACCGCCTATACCATATACTGCCTACGCGCGCGCGCGTGTGTGTGTGTGTATGTGTGTGGTGGGTGTGTGTGGTGGGTGTGTGTGGTGGGTGTGTGTGGGTGTGGGTGTGTGTGTATACGCGCGCGTGTGTGTGGGTGTGGGTGTGTGTGTGTATTACTTTACATATATACAAATATCCGTTTATATTGTATTAATAAAATTTTATTGTATATTATTTTATTTTTTTTTTTCATTCTATGGGCAAAACTTCGACACACACGATTTGGTAGGTATTAGCATCCCCTATCTTCATCTAAATTTTCATAAAAAAAATGGGGTTTTTGAAAAAATGCATTTTTCCAAAAAGTGCATTTTTTAGTAAAAACTGCATAACATATGTATTTTTTTATTTTTATGCGAATGTCATGCAGAACATGAAAGAAGGCGCTAATCTGAGTAAGATCACGTACAGTTTACTCAAAAACTTAAAAAACTCGTAAATTGGCAGCTGTTTGAAAATGACCTTGAAAAATAAAATTTGAAAGTTAGGATTTTGTAAAAAATTTTTTACATTGCCAACCGGATGTTATTTTAGTGCAATCGAAAAATGAAAAAATACGTGTCGAATCATTTTTCGAGAAGAACAGCAATACTTTGATTCCAAAATGATCGGTGTGATAGGCATACTCTGGCTGTTCGATTTGAGATGGATTCGGTCACAAGCCGTGTAATTCAACAGTTCAAATGAGTCTTTACGAAGATACCGAATTACGAGGCTTGCCTTTATCGAAAACAAGCGATATCCCGTTTACAATGGGGACTCAAAATTTTACCTTTTATCTTATTGATGTAATATAACATGGTGTGTGTTATCGTATGAATTTATCCCTCGGTTATTGTGATTATATTGATGTGGGAATCTGTCGATCTTCCCGAGGCAGCAGGTGTAAGAGATGAAAACCCTTACAACGTGTGTATGCTTTTTGACGTTTTGGTGAGCAATGTCACCATCATCAGAAACTTTAATAAAATATAATAATATAATTTTAGAATGTACACTTCAAGAAAATATAAAAAATGATTTGTCAATATTATAATAGTTACCAAAGTTAGTTTTCTCACAATGTAATTTTTGTCAATTTTCTCCCCCCACCGCTTGACTGCGGGGAGGAGAATTTCAACAGTTCCTCTTACATTGGTTTCGGAACTCGTTAATTCTTTTAAGCCTTTAATATTTATTAAGTTTATATAGGAAATGCTAGAGAACGTATTTCCGAAATCAATGTTTACAAACAATAGGCTGGGTGTCAAGTGTGTATGTTGTTTTGATTTTATAGGTGTGAGTGTGTGTCCCCTATTGAAAAATATCGCGCGATTATCGTGCGATGAATCGCGCGATTAATCGCGCGACTAATCGCGCGATGATCGTGCCAGTTTATCGACCATTTTCTGGCGCGATAATCGTGCGATAATCGCGCGAGTTAACCGAAATTCAACATTAAAAAATAAGTTTTATTTCCACAACTGTGTACGTGCTTGCGTAATTGACAAACATTATGACTGTAAATGTATTAGTGTGTAACTACAGTGTTAATGTACACCCGAGGGAAGTTAATTCTTTCCGAACGTGCCGGGTGAATTCAAAATCTTGCAATCCCATTGGACTATTGAAGTGTTATTAATCGCGGGATTAATCGGAAAATTTTTATAAAAACAATTACACCAAAAATATGTATAAAAATTACTTTTAATAAGAACGAATTACTTCAAAAGTTATAGTTTATACTGAAAAAAATTTAGCTGATTGTAGCTGGACATCATGCCAAAACGTCACCTGATTATCAAGTGATTAGCACCTAAAAATCATGTTGATATTATCTCTTAAATAACATGGTTTTTACATTTTGCTATGAAAAATCGAGTTTTTCTCGCAGTCAAAGCAATTAATTAAATTTTTAAACTTTTATCTATGATTAACATATGTATTAAAACCATGACCACATAAAAATATTTCATAAGTTCTTACGTAAGAACTTACGTAAGCTCTCATCACTCGGTGTGCGAATAAGTAAATTAAAAATTAAAAAATAAAGACATGTAACATACCTGTATATTGGAATAATATTATCATAAATGATATTGTTCTTAATGTGGAGAAAGGATAAATGATGTTTAATGAGCAACGTGCTCGCGCTACTCGACACCGACCCGTGATATAGCAAATTTACACGAGGCCGGAGCCGAGCGCGCCCACATGTACTCGATATTAGCTGCTACCATGAACAGTTGCGATGACGTCGGCCACAGTGCCAGGAGGCGATATCTTGGCGATGATATTGCTATTAAAAGAACAGAGAAGATACTTCACGTGGGGTCAGCAGATCAAATTTTAGAATCGTTAAGGCTTTGTGAGTTATAACTATAATAATTTTTATTCAACAAAAATGTTTCTGATTCTTTATTAAAAACTATTTAAAATGTGCCCAGGAACAATATTGGTAAAACCTCTTGAAAAGAATTCTATACTTTTTAAATATCAATAGAAACCAATAATTGGTATTTTTGTCAACCCGCTGAATTTCAGATCATAATATTATTCATATATCTCATGTTATGGATCTTGCCGCTGAAGTTTCTCAAAGCATGAAAAATCCATTAAACATCTATTTTCAACAATATTTTCAACAGACTTATAAGTAATAGCACTTATATTTACTTTTCTAAATTTCCAATGGGAGCCGTTTACACTGTTAATAAACTCTCTTTGTAATCTTCATATCTATTCCAAATTCAATTTCATAAGTAATCTATTATTATATGTGCAAAAGCCAAAAGTAAAGTAATATGTAAAAAGTTGCGATCAAAGTAGTTGAAAAACGATTTAGCAATTGTATACTCCAATGCGCAGACAAATACTTCTTACTCATTAATTTTCAAATACAATATGGTGTTCTTAGTAAGTCTTGCTTCATGTGAAATTTCATAAATTATGTAAATTACAATCTTATAAATCATTAAGATCCATAATCCAATTATTTAATTGTAATTTACACTGAATAGTTTATGAAATTTCATGATGCGAAGGTTTAATAAGAAAACCATATTTTACTTGAAAATTATTGAGTAAGAAGTTCTTGTCTGGGCATTGGAATATACAATTGCTAAATTATTTTTCAACTACGTTGATTGCAACTTTTTTACATAGTAATTTACTTTTAGCTTTGGCACACATAATAATAGATTACTTATAAAATTCTGTTTCGAGTAGATATCAAGAATACATGTAGAGTTTATTAACAGTGTAAGCGGCTTCCATTGAAAATGTAGGAAAGTAAATATAAATTTTATTACTTACAAGCCTTTCAAAAATATTGTTGAAAATAGATATTTAATGTATTTTTCATTTTATGACAATATTCAGCAACAAAATCCTCAAACTTTGCAAATGGATCATAAAATAAATATAAACATATACTACAAATAAAAAGCAAATTTTTTCCTAATGCTACAAATTACAACCCACATTTTTAGTCAAAGCTAAAAGTAAATTAGTATAAAAAAGTTGCAATCAAAGTAGTTGAAAAACAATTTAGCAATTGTATACTCCATTACGCAGACAAATATTTCTTACTCAATAATTTTCAAATAAAATATGGTGCTCTTATTAAGCATTCGCTTCATGTGAAAATTCATAAATTATGTAATTTACAATCTTACAAATCATTAAGATCCATAAGTCAATTATTTAATTGTAGTTTACACTAAAAAGTTTATCAAATTTCATGATGCGAAGGTTTAGTAAGAAAACCATATTTTATTTGAAAATTATTGAGTAAGAAGTTCTGGTATGGGTATTGGAATATACAATTGCTAAATTATTTTTCAACTACTTTGATGGCAGCTTTTTTACATAGTAATTTACTTTTAGCTTCGGCACACATAATAATAGATTATTTATAAAATTCTGTTTCGAATAGATATGAAGAATACTTGTAGAGTTTATTAACAGTGTAAGCGGCTTCCATTGAAAATGTAGGAAAGTAAATATAAATTTTATTACTTACAAGCCTTTCAAAAATATTGTTGAAAATAGATATTTAATGTATTTTTCATTTTATGACAATATTCAGCAACAAAATCCTCAATCTTTGCAAATAGATCATAAAATAAATATAAACATATTCTACAAATAAAAAGCAAATTTTTTCCTAATGCCACATTTTTTGCCAAAGCTAAAAGTAAATTACTGTAAAAAAGTTGCAATCAAAGTAGTTGAAAAACAATTTAGCAGTTGTATACTCCATTACACAGACAAATATTTCTTACTCAATAATTTTCAAATAAAATGTGGTGCTCTTATTAAGCCCTCGCTTCATGTGAAAATTCATAAATTATGTAATTTACAATCTTACAAATCATTAAGAACCATAAGACAATTATTTAATTGTAGTTTACACTAAAAAGTTTATCAAATTTCATGATGCGAAGGTTTAGTAAGAAAACCATATTTTATTTGAAAATTATTGAGAAAAAGTTCTTGTGTGGGTATTAGAATATACAATTGCTAAATTGTTTTTCAACTACTTTGATTGCAACTTTTTTACATAGTAATTTACTTTTAGCTTTCGCACACATAATAATAGATATTACTTATAAGATTCAGGTTTGAGTAGATATCAAGAATACATATAGAGTTTATTAACAGTGTAAGCCGCTGAATAAGTTAAAATTCATGTATGTAAATTCTGATATTACTAGCTTACATGTTATACGTTCAAAATAAGCAATGAAGGGGCCAACCCGTTACCACACCACATCCACTGAAAGCGAAGGCCAGATCGAGGCACATATTGGTACTTAGTAGCACTACATACTGTTGAGAACATCCTCAGCCTGATGGTTGAGAATCATTCATCTCTTCTGCTGATTCAGATACCTCCAACAAGAGAAAAGTACAAACAGCCCACCCACCCATTAAAAAGGTTAGGAGTGAGAAAGAACTTACATAGTCTATGCTTTACCGCCGACTCCGCTGTCTTACTGTCTGAGAGGAGTCACCACCAAACGATGGACGTGAAGAAGGAACCAATTTACCCACCAGGACACCGTACTGCAGCAGCCGCTGTCATCGTTGCGAATACCGAAAAAGACACGTGCACGGCAGCGTCGGACAGCCTTTTTACGGACGAGACGATTATATCCCAAGCGGCCGGGAGCGCCAACAGCTGACTGAATTGTTTGTATAGGTAGACCAACGTCCGACACTGCCGTACACGTGTCTTGTTCGACATTCGCAACGATATGACAGCGGCTGCTGCAGTACGGTGTCCTGGTGGGTGTTGGTTCATTCTTCGCGTCCATCGTTCGGTGGTGATTCATCTGAGACAATAAAACAACGCAGTCGGCGGTAAAGCATAGATTCTGTAAGTTCTTTCTCACTCCTAACCTCTTTAATGGGTGGGTGGGCTGTTTGTACTTTTCTCTTGTTGGAGGTACCTGAGGCAGCAGAAAAGATGAATGATTCTCAACCATCAGACTGAGGATGTTCTCAACAGTATGTAGTGCTACTAAGTACCAATATGTGCCTCGATCTGGCCTTGGCTTTCAATGGATGTGGTGTGGTAACGGGTTGGCCCCTTCATTGCTTATTTTGAACGTATAACATGTAAGCTAGTAATATCAGAATTTACATACATGAATTTTAACTTATTCAGCGGCTTACACTGTTAATAAACTCTATATGTATTCTTGATATCTACTCAAACCTGAATCTTATAAGTAATCTATTATTATGTGTGCGAAAGCTAAAAGTAAATTACTATGTAAAAAAGTTGCAATCAAAGTAATTGAAAAACAATTTAGCAATTGTATATTCCAATACCCAGACAAGAACTTTTTCTCAATAATTTTCAAATAAAATATGGTTTTCTTACTTAACCTTTGCATCATGAAATTTGATAAACTTTTCAGGGTAAACTACAATTAAATAATTGACTTATGGATCTTAATGATTTGTAAGATTGTAAATTACATAATTTATGAATTTTCACATGAAGCGAAGGCTTAATAAGAGCACCATATTTTATTTGAAAATTATTGAGTAAGAAATATTTGTCTGCGTAATGGAGTATACAATTGCTAAATTGTTTTTCAACTACTTTGATTCCAACTTTTTTACACTAATTTACTTTTAGCTTTGGCAAAAAATGTGGCATTAGGAAAAAATTTGCTTTTTATTTGTAGAATATGTTTATATTTATTTTATGATCCATTTGCAAAGTTTGAGGATTTTGTTGCTGAATATTGTCATAAAATGAAAAATACATTAAATATCTATTTTCAACAATATTTTTGAAAGGCTTGTAAGTAATAAAATTTATATTTACTTTCCTACATTTTCAATGGAAGCCGCTTACACTGTTAATAAACTCTACATGTATTCTTGATATCTACACGAAACAGAATTTTATAAATAATCTATTATTATGTGTGCGCAAGCTAAAAGTAAATTACTATGTAAAAAAAGTTGCAATCAAAGTAGTTGAAAAATAATTTAGCCATTTATATTCCAATACCCAGACCAGAACTTCTTACTCAATAATTTTCAAATAAAATATGGTTTTCTTACTAAACCTTCGCATCATGAAATTTGATAAACTTTTTAGTGTAAACTACAATTAAATAATTGACTTATGGATCTTAATGATTTGTAAGATTGTAAATTACATAATTTATGAATTTTCACATGAAGCGAATGCTTAATAAGAGCACCATATTTTATTTGAAAATTATTGAGTAAGAAATATTTGTCTGCGTAATGGAGTATACAATTGCTAAATTGTTTTTCAACTACTTTGATTGCAACTTTTTTATACTAATTTACTTTTAGCTTTGGCTAAAAATGTGGCTTGTAATTTGTAGCATTGGGAAAAAATTTGCTTTTTATTTGTAGAATATGTTTATATTTATTTTATGATCCATTTGCATAGTTTGAGGATTTTGTTGCTGAATATTGTCATAAAATGAAAAATACATTAAATATCTATTTTCAATAATATTTTTGAAAGGCTTGTAAGTAATAAAATTTATATTTACTTTCCTACATTTTCAATGGAAGCCGCTTACACTGTTAATAAACTCTACATGTATTCTTGATATCTACTCGAAACAGAATTTTATAAGTAATCTATTATTATGTGTGCCAAAGCTAAAAGTAAATTACTATGTAAATAAGTTGCAAACAACGTAGTTGAAAAATAATTTAGCAATTGTATATTTCAATGCCCAGACAAGAACTTCTTACTCAATAATTTTCAAGTAAAATATGGTTTTCTTATTAAACCTTCGCATCATGAAATTTCATAAACTATTCAGTGTAAATTACAATTAAATAATTGGATTATGGATCTTAATGATTTATAAGATTGTAATTTACATAATTTATGGAATTTCACATGAAGCGAAGACTTACTAAGAACACCATATTGTATTTGAAAATTAATGAGTAGGAAGTATTTGTCTGCGCATTGGAGTATACAATTGCTAAATCGTTTTTCAACTACTTTGATTGCAACTTTTTTACATATTAATTTACTTTTGGCTTTTGCACATATAATAATAGATTACTTATGAAATTGAATTTGGAATAGATATGAAGATTAGAAAGAGAGTTTATTAACAGTGTAAATGGCTCCCATTGGAAATTTAGGAAAGTAAATATAAGTGTTATTACTTATAAGTCTGTTGAAAATATTGTTGAAAATAGATGTTTAATGGATTTTTCATGCTTTGAGCAACTTTAGCGGCAAGATCCATAACATGAGATATATGAATAATATTATGATCTGAAATCCAGCGGGTTGACAAAAATACCAATTATTGGTTTATATTGATATTTAAAAAATATAGAATTCTTTTCAAGACGGTTTACCAATATTGTTCCTGCACACATTTTAAATAGTTTGTAATAAAGAATCAGAATGGGTTTGAAGTTTGCAACGTTGCGATCCAACGAAAATTCGATTTTCGAAAAACCACTTTTTTCCACATGGATGATATAATGTACTACAAATAATGGAAGAATACATCAAAATTAAGTAAGTTAGGAAGCTGATGGTTCTACTGCCTAGGTAGTAATTAAATAAAAACAAAAGTTTTTAAAAAAGTTTTGGAATAAATTTTTTAAAAACTTTTGTTTTTATTTAATTACTACCTAGGCAGTAGAACCATCAGCTTCCTAACTTACTTAACTTTCTACTATGACTGCCATTTGCGACAATTAACTACATATACATCAAAATTGATTAAAATAAATCAATTCCAAACTACCCCCCACCCCTAACACGGAATTCGTAAGATGACCCAAGAGAAAAAAATTCTCTCTTCGCGGCGTTTGGTATTTCCAAACTTTTTATTGCTGGAATTATTTTCTGAGGATACAAAATACCCGAAAAAAAATTAGGAACCAAATCGACTCCCCGGAACACCCACAAAAAGCTGATTATATAGGGGTAGTAACGGAAAAAAAATTCTCTCTCCGCGGCGTTTGGTATTTCCAAACTTTTTATTGCTGGAATTATTTTCTGAGGATACAAAATACCCGAAAAAAAATTAGGAACCAAATCGACTCCCCGGAACACCCCCAAAAAGCTGATTATATAGGGGTAGTAACGGAAAAAAAATTCTCTCTCCGCGGCATTTGGTATTTCCAAACTTTTTATTGCTGGAATTATTTTCTGAGGATACAAAATACCAGCAAAAAAATTAGGAACCAAATCAACTCCCCGGAACACCCCCAAAAAGCTGATTATATAGGGGTAGTAACGGAAAAAAAATTCTTCGCGTCGTTTGGTATTTCCAAACTTTTTATTGCTGGAATTATTTTCTGAGGATACAAAATACCCGCAAAAAAATTAGGAACCAAATCGACTCCCCGGAACACCCGCGAAAAGCTGATTATATAGGGGTAGTAACGGAAAAAAATTCTCTCCGCGGCGTTTGGTATTTCCAAACTTTTTATTGCTGGGATTATTTTATGAGCACACAAAGTACTCGTAGAAAAAGTACGGAGCAAATCGACTCCCCGGAAAACCCCCAAACAGCTGATTATATAATCAGATATATAGGGGTCGAGACGGAAAAAAAATTCTCACTGCACGGTGTCTGGCATTTCCAAACTTTTTAAAGCTGGAATTACTTTTTGAGCATAAAAACTCCGTGTAAAAAAATTACGAACCAAATCGACTCCCCGGAAAACCCCCAAACAGCTGATTATATAATCAGATATATAGGGGTCGTGACGGAAAAAAAATTCTCACTGCTCGGTGTCTGGCATTTCCAAACTTTTTAATGCTGGAATTACTGTTTGAGCATAAGAACTCGCTATAAAAAAATTACGAACCAAATTGACTCCCCGGAAAACCCCCATGGGTTTAAAGTTTGCAACGTTGCGATCCAACGAAAATTCGATTTTCGAAAAACACCTTTTTTCCACATGAATAGCATAATATACTGCAAATAATGGAAGAATACATGAAAATTGATCAAAATAAATCAATTCCAAACTACCCCCCACCCCTAACACGGAATTCGTAAGACAACCTAAGAGAACGAAAATTCCATTTTTCTAAAATCAAATTTCTCAGGGAGAATGACACCAGATATTGTAAATAACACAAGAATTCATCAAAAATAATTGATATAAACCGATATCAAATTATCCCCACCCGCAAAACCACCCCAAACGGGTGATTATACAGGGTAGATGTAAAAATGCAATAAAAAAATTCTCCCTCGGCGGCTTTGAGATTTTCCAAACTTTTTATTGTAGAAATTACTTTCTAGGAACACAAGCTACATGTAAAAAAATTAAGAAGAAAATAAACTCCCGGAACATTTCCAAACGGGCCCAAAAAGGTGACAAACAGCGTGTTTGTAAGAAAAAAAATTCTCCCTCAGCGGCTTTGGGCATTTCCAAACTTTTTATCGTGGAAATTACTTTCTAGGAACACAAGCTACATGTAGAAAAATTAAGAAGAAAATAAACTCCCGGAACATTTCCAAACGGGCCCAAAAAGTTGATAATACAGCGTATTTGCAGGAAAAAAATTCTCACTCGGCGGCTTTGGGCATGTCCAAACTTTTTATCGCGAACATTACTTTCTAGCAGCACAAGTTACATGTAAAAAAATTAAGAAGAAAATAAATTACCCGGAACATTTCCAAACGGGCCCAAAAGGTGACAAACAGCGTGTTTGTAAGAAAAAAAAATTCTCCCTCAGCGGCTTTGGGCATTTCCAAACTTTTTATCGTGGAAATTACTTTCTAGCAACACAAGCTACATGTAAAAAATTAAGAAGAAAATAAACTCCCGGAACATTTCCAAACGGGCCCAAAAAGTTGATAATACAGCGTATTTGCAGGAAAAAAATTCTCACTCGGCGGCTTTGGGCATTTCCAAACTTTTTATCGCGAACATTACTTTCTAGCAGCACAAGCTACATGTAAAAAAATTAAGAAGAAAATAAACTCCCCGGAACATTTCCAAACGGGCCCAAAAAGGTGACAAACAGCGTGTTTGTAAGAAAAAAAAAAATTCTCCCTCAGCGGCTTTGGGCATTTCCAAACTTTTTATCGTGGAAATTACTTTCTAGCAACACAAGCTACATGTAAAAAAATTAAGAAGAAAATAAACTCCCCGGAACATTTCCAAACGGGCCCAAAAAGTTGATAATACAGCGTATTTGCAGGAAAAAAAAATTCTCACTCGGCGGCTTTGGGCATTTCCAAACTTTTTATCGCGAACATTACTTTCTAGCAGCACAAGCTACATGTAAAAAAATTAAGAAGAAAATAAACTCCCCGGAACATTTCCAAACGGGCCCAAAGAGGTGACAAACAGCGTGTTTGTAAGAAAAAAAAATTCTCCCTCAGCGGCTTTAGGCATTTCCAAACTTTTTATCGTGGAAATTACTTTCTAGCAACACAAGCGACATGTAAAATTAAGAAGAAAATAAACTCCCCGGAACATTTCCAAACGGGCCCAAAAAGTTGATAATACAGCGTATTTGCAGGAAAAAAAATTCTCACTCGGCGGCTTTGGGCATTTCCAAACTTTTCATCGCGAACATTACTTTCTAGCAGCACAAGCTACATGTAGAAAAATTAAGAAGAAAATAAACTCCCCGGAACATTTCCAAACGGGCCCAAAAAGGTGACAAATAGCATGTTTGTAAGAAGAAAAAAATTCTCCCTCAGCGGCTTTGGGCATTTCCAAACTTTTTATCATGGAAATTACTTTCTAGCAACACAAGCTACATGTAAAAAAATTAAGAAGAAAATAAACTCCCCGGAACATTTCCAAACGGGCCCAAAAAGTTGATAATACAGCGTATTTGCAGGAAAAAAAATTCTCACTCGGCGGCTTTGGGCATTTCCAAACTTTTTATCGCGAACATTACTTTCTAGCAGCACAAGCTACATGTAAAAAAATTAAGAAGAAAATAAACTCCCGGAACATTTCCAAACGGGCCCAAAAAGGTGACAAACAGCGTGTTTGTAAGAAAAAAAAAATTCTCCCTCAGCGGCTTTGGGCATTTCCAAACTTTTTATCATGGAAATTACTTTCTAGCAACACAAGCTACATGTAAAAAAATTAAGAAGAAAATAAACTCCCCGGAACATTTCCAAACGGGCCCAAAAAGTTGATAATACAGCGTATTTGCTGGAAAAAAATTCTCACTCGGCGGCTTTGGGCTTTTATCAACTTTGGAAGTAAAAAGTTGAACTTTGCTGGAAAAAAATTCTCACTCGGCGGCTTTGGGCATTTCCAAACTTTTTATCGCGAACATTACTTTCTAGCAGCACAAGCTACATGTAAAAAAATTAAGAAGAAAATAAACTCCCCGGAACATTTCCAAACGGGCCCAAAATGTGACAAACAGCGTGTTTGTAAGAAGAAAAAAATTCTCCCTCAGCGGCTTTGGGCATTTCCAAACTTTTTATCGTGGAAATTACTTTCTAGCAACACAAGCTACATGTAAAAAAATTAAGAAGAAAATAAACTCCCCGGAACATTTCCAAACGGGCCCAAAAAGTTGATAATACAGCGTATTTGCAGGAAAAAAATTCTCACTCGGCGGCTTTGGGCATTTCCAAACTTTTTATCGCGAACATTACTTTCTAGCAGCACAAGCTACATGTAAAAAAATTAAGAAGAAAATAAACTCCCCGGAACATTTCCAAACGGGCCCAAAAAGGTGACAAACAGTGTGTTTGTAAGAAAAAAAAATTCTCCCTCAGCGGCTTTGGGCATTTCCAAACTTTTTATCGTGGAAATTACTTTCTAGCAACACAAGCTACATGTAAAAAAATTAAGAAGAAAATAAACTCCCCGGAACATTTCCAAACGGTCCCAAAGAGGTGACAAACAGCGTGTTTGTAAGAAAAAAAAATTCTCCCTCAGCGGCTTTAGGCATTTCCAAGCTTTTTATCGTGGAAATTACTTTCTAGCAACACAAGCTACATGTAAGAAAATTGAGAAGAAAATAAACTCCCCGGAACATTTCCAAACGGGCCCAAAAAGTTGATAATACAGCGTATTTGCAGGAAAAAAAATTCTCACTCGGCGGCTTTGGGCATTTCCAAACTTTTTATCGCGAAAATTACTTTCTAGCAGCACAAGCTACATGTAAAAAATTAAGAAGAAAATAAACTCCCGGAACATTTCCAAACGGGCCCAAAAAGGTGACAAACAGCGTGTTTGTAAGAAAAAAAATTCTCCCTCAGCGGCTTTGGGCATTTCCAAACTTCTTATCGTGGAAATTACTTTCTAGCAACACAAGCTACATGTAAAAAATTAAGAAGAAAATAAACTCCCCGGAACATTTCCAAACGGGCCCAAAAGTTGATAATACAGCGTATTTGCAGGAAAAAAATTCTCACTCGGCGGCTTTGGACATTTCCAAACTTTATCGCTGGAATTATTTTATGAGCACACAAACTACTCGTAAAAAATTACGAACCAAATCGACTCCCGGAAACCCCCAAACAGCTGATTATATATTCAGGTATATAGGGGACGTGACCGAAGAAAAATTCTCTCTCAGCGACGTTTGGCATTTCCAAACTTTTTATCGCTGAAATTATTTTATGAGCACACAAACTACTCGTAAAAAATTATGAACCAAATCGACTACCCGGAAAACCCCAAACAGCTGATTATATAATCAGATATATAGGGTCGTGACGCAAAAAAAATTCTCACTGCTCGGTGTCTGGCATTTCCAAACTTTTTAAAGCTGGAGTTACTTTTTGAGCATAAAAACTCCCTGTAAAAAAAATTACGAACCAAATCGACTCCCCGGAAAACCCCAAACAGCTGATTATATAATCAGATATATAGGGTCGTGACGGAAAAAAATTCTCACTGCTTGGTGTCTGGCATTTCCAAACTTTTTAATGCTGGAATTACTGTTTGAGCATAAGAACTCGCTATAAAAAAATTACGAACCAAATTGACTCCCCGGAAAACCCCCAAACAGCTTATTATATAGGGGTCGTGACTGAAAAAAAATTCTCTCTCAGCGGCGCTTGGCATTTCCAAACTTTTTATTGCTGGAATTATTTTATGAGCACACAAACTACTCGTAAAAAAATTACGAACCAAATCGACTCCCCGGAAAACTCCCAAACAGACAATTATATAATCTGATATATAGGAGTCGTGACGGAAAAAAAATTCTCTCTCAGCGGCGCTTGGCATTTCCAAACTTTTTATTGCTGGAATTATTTTATGAGCACACAAACTACTCGTAAAAAAATTACGAACCAAATCGACTCCCCGGAAAACCCCCAAACAGACAATTATATAATCTGATATATAGGGGTCGTGACGGAAAAAAATTCTCACTGCTCGGTGTCTGGCATTTCCAAACTTTTTAATGCTGGAATTACTTTTTGGGCATAAGAACTCCCTATAAAAAAATTACGAACCAAATCGACTCCCCGGAAAACCCCCAAACAGCCGATTATATAGGGGTCGTGACGGAAAAAAAATTCTCTCTCAGCGGCGCTTGTCATTTCCAAACTTGTTATAGCTGAAATTATTTTATGAGCACACAAACTACTCGTAAAAAAATTACGAACCAAATCGACTCCCCGGAAAACCCCCAAACAGATGATTATATATAAAGATTTTTGCCATTTTCAGATTTAGCTAAAGTTAACTACTTAATATATTTAAAAAATGATAATAACTGTATCTCTTCATTTGTCATTCTTGCAGTCACCAATAAAACCACTTCGACGAATTCCAACCAAAATTAGAAACTATAAATTAATATTTCGTTCATTATGATGGGTCTGAAGTTTGCATCGTTGGAATGCAACGAAATAATTTTTTACAATTGTTTAAGTTATTAAGCAATGAAAATTTTATCTAAACCTTTGTTATTTTATACTATAAAACACTAAATCTACACGCAAAATTAATATAATTTAGTATAAACTTGAAGTAAAATGAATTATTTTTTTTTATTTCGTTGCACTCCAACATTGCAAACTTCAGACTCATTCATTATGAACGTTCGGAATTTCAAATACGTAAATAACTTACATATCTCTTTACTTTGTCATCGATAAGATTCATTTGTTTTTAATAAAACTTAAGATACATATAATGTAAATATTAATAAATTATGACTAAATTTATTAAAAAGTTAATAAATTTCGTCATAAATACTCATAATTCATTATATTCTCCAAAGGAACATTTTTTATTATCTTCTATTAATTACGAATATTGAGGGGAATATCGTAGGAATGTAACCGAATAGTTCGAAATTTTTTAGTTCTTCTCTTTTGCATTAAAAAATAGCATGTAGGTGAAAAAAATTTCTTAAGCATATGAAATTGCAATGTTTGGACATATATAAAGCTCATATAACACTTTTCATTTCATTTTAAAGTTTTTAACAATAACTTTTGACTCATGTATTTTACGAGTTTTTTTCGAGTAAAAAGTCGGAAAAAAGTTCGATTTTGAGTGCACAGACTTCATTGTTTGCATGAAGTTCATAAATGTTTTCGGAGCCTTTAAACCTTATTAGTTTACTAAATTAATGTAGTGGTTATAAAACGTGGGTGATTTTAATACATAATTCTATCATTTATATAATTTTGTTCATGTTTTATAAAAAAAATAGGCAGAAATCTTCGAACTACTCGAACCACCCCTAGAATATCGGCATGTTCTTGTTTGTGCACATAAGGATTGTGCACATATTAATTGTGCACACTTTAGCATTGGTATATATCTATATATATAGATATGTACCAATGCTATCTGCGCACAATAAATATGTGCACAATCCTTATGTGCACAAACAAGAACATGCCGGAATATCCTGGGCGAAGAAATATAATTACTTTTCTGAGAGTAGGAATCGAGTCTTCATAGAAAGAACAATTGTTTTTGAATCAGACACAGATTTAGACTGAAAAGATAATTTCTATTTTAAAAGTATAACTTGGCTTTAAATAGAAAATTATTTTATTTAAATAATAATAATACATGTTTGTAAGAAACTATTGCATCTTGTAGAAAAAATGTTCATTATGTCAATTAAAAACATTAGTAAAACTTGGTTTTCTTCTCTCTCTAAAGCAGTTGACAGACAAATTATGCTTTAGCTACACATTGGCATTACTAATTTTTTAAATAGGAAACTTGTGGAGGTTCGCTGCAAACTTACGTTTATAAAATAATTTTCTTTACGAGTAACAAATACCTATATTTAGGGAGTATCTTTGCCCACGATATAGATATCGAAAGGCTTCCCCTTGAAAATTTAATCAATACGCATTGACAAATGTCAGTAACTTTTTCCCCCTGAAATTTCTTAAAAAATTTAGAAAATTAAAAATCTTATATTTGGGCTAATTTTCACAGCACATCAACCTACCAGGGCTCAAATTAAAGGTTTTGGCAAACAAAGAAAGCTAAACAAATTGTGCAACGATCGTAAGTGTGTTCCTGTTCCCATTAAATAAATATATTGATTGGAAAGGGACATGAACAACATAAAAAATGACTGAATGTCGACCTTTTTTTTAATTTTGTGTACGTAGCTAGATTCTTTACCCTTATTTATAATTGTTTCTTTTTTTTTAAAGGCAAACATTTTGAGCTTTAACTCATTTTTTAGCGCTCAAACATTGGAATTCCCAAAAAGTTAAGAGTTCCTGAGATTTACTCATATATTAATATGAATAATTATTTATGATACAAAGTAATATTAAACATGCACATCTCTTTTTAGATGGTAAACGATAAGTAACCGTAATAATTTTTACTTGATGTTTAATTTTGTGACTATTATTCAAAATCTCTTAAATACTGAAGATTAATATTTTAAAAATCTATAACTCTTTGAATATTGGTTTTTCGTATATGTTGAATGCAACATTTTAATTTTAAAATTGCCTAAATTTTCAAGAAAAAATTATTCTGATCTCAAAAGATTGTTTTTATTTGTTTAAATGGCGTTTTTGTTTAAACAAATGCATTTAAATCAAGGTTCCTGCCATTTTGATAAATTGTAAACTAGAAATTTAGATTTTACGAATCAAAATCTATAAAAAACGATGGTTACTTTATTCAATTGCAACAGCCGGTATAGAAAGGGAAACAGAAGCGAAAACTTTTGCGGCGCCTGGGCTAGCTAGAATCGCTAGAAACTGAAAAACGGCTCGCCAGCGGCAAAGACACTCAGTCCACGCGCACGCTGACAACAACAATGCCGCCGACGCTGCAACCGCACTCGGTAGGTCCCGCCTCCCTTCTCCTTCAGTCAATTGCTGTTTGCAACTTCTGCGTGCTTTTCTCAAGCTTAATTTTATCTAATACAAAAAATTTCCTAGCGGCTATTTCAGTATATAGTTGGAGTAAAGCGCGCATTCAGGGATTTTCAAAATCATTATATTTGAAAGTTAAACCGATACTTGACAATTGGTGCGATGGCAAATCAATTTTAATGTTTACTAAATAAACAACTTATTGTTTAAAAAAAAAAAAAATGATGAACATATGACTTTTTAATACATAATAATATATTACAGTTCGTTTACTCAAAAATATAAAATTAAGGTAATGTTACGAAATAATTAATACATTAATAAAACATTAATAATTAAATTAAAAACAAATATTTTATTTAAAATAAAAAATATAAATACATGTATAAAAATGAGTAACTAAGTAAAATATAATATTATTATTGGTCCTCCACAAAAAGTTTTAATTTTATTACCACCTATAGATGATTTTGTACCGAACTGCCAATGTAAAGCATGCATCAAAAACTCATGTTGTTGTGTTCGAGTAGCAATTCCATGCTGTTCCTTCTGTTTTTGTCAGAAAAATGAAACTTGTAAAAATAAATTTGAATAATATTATATTTTACTTAGTTATGAATTTTTATTCATGTATTTATATTTAAATTAAATATTGATTTTTTGTTGGTTTAAACAATAAGTTGTTTATTTATTAAACATTCAAATTGATTTGCCATCGCACCAATTGTCAAGTATTGGTTTAACTTTCAAATATAATGATTTTGAAAATCCCTGAATGCGCGCATTACTCCAACTGTATACTGAAATAGCGCTAGGAAATATCGAAAAATTAGCTTTTGTTAAATAACGAAATAAATAGTTAATAACAGAAAACTTAAAATAATGCAAATGAATATGGTGGTTTTTATCTCAAAGAATAAGAGGAAACTTTCATTTTAAAAAAAGTTCATTTTTTTCAAAGTTATTATTAATCAAAGTTGCAAAAAAAACGTAAAAATCAAATTTCAAAAATTCATAACTTTTCAAATTTTGAGTTTATAGAGATTTTGCAAATAGACGTGTTCTTTAAAATGAGCTAAAGTTTTAGGAAAAAAAATACTCCGGGGCAAAAAAAAATTTATTATTATTTGTTTAAACAATTGCATTTTAAACAATTTCTACCACTTTTTTCGAATTTTAACCTCGATATTCGGATTCTACGGGTCAAAATCTATAAGAAACAACTGTTTTTATCCGGGGACATATTGCATACGGGACGGTACCCAGCTCCTAGACTATATATACTGTAGGCGCTTGGCTCTCCGGCGTGCGCCGCGCCGTCGCCGCACCTCGAGCACAGGCTCTACTGTTGCCCGTTGTCTGCGCTCTCTACGCCTCTGTGGCAGCTAGCTATCTCTCTCTCCGCGGCTCTCGCGCTGCTGGGCTCGGCCGCTATAGATTCTAACTATACCTATAGCTTGCGGCTCGCTCGACCGGCCGAGTGTTTATGTTTCGCCGCGCTCCGACTTTCGTCGGCTTTGTTATTGTTGCGAGCTCGTATACGTTCCGATTATAAGCGCTTTTGAAAACTATATATATAACTCTCTCATAATACATATTCCTACTCTCTAAGGCCTAATATATTATTGATTAAATGTTAATCAACAATCAAATACCTCAACAGTAAGAGTAAAATTTCCAATTATCTTACGGTGCGATAAAATTTAAAAAACATTTTTATTCAGAGAATAATTAGAATATCGCTTAACTCTATAACCGAAAGTACGATTTACAACACGAAAAAACAATTCGGCGATGCGCAAAAAAGCCGTTAATTGGTTTATTTAGACGCAAAGAAACTAAAACGACAATCTCAAGTCAAAATCCATACGGGCTAGGATGATGAGCCTAAACGATTTTACAGTTTGCAGTTGTTTGATGTAATCAGAACACCATATTCCTCTGAAATATAATTAATTGAAGGGCCGGATGCAATAAGGGGTTAGCGCTCGAAAACCCGTAAAAGTATTGTCCAAGTGACTAAAATTTCAATGTAGCCAAATTAATTTTTAAAAAATATCACCTTGTAGGGAATGAAAAGAAATATTTTTACCTAGAAGGAATTTTTTTATTCGACTTTCTTTTAATATAAAAATTAAAAACTTAAAATTTTGTTCATCTATTTTTAATAGCTTTCAAAAACATTAATCGTCCAAACTTGGTCAAATATGATCGAAATATTTTGAAATTTGACAGGGACGTGCAGAATACTCCAGCGTTGCCTATGGGATTGATAAAAGGATGTAAATCGATAATTGTTAATAATTATTTAATTGCAAATATATTGCGATCGGTAATTACGTTTTCTTAACTTTAACGGAAAAAGTATCGAGGAAGTTGAAGCTAGGAAAAACTTCCAGCGAGACATTTGTTCCTTAATAGTCTAATAAGTTTCTGTCAAAGTTTCAAATTGATTTAATAATAAATGACTTAAATAGAGCGTTATTAATAAAGACGCGCGCTAGCAACATCGGCGGCACGGCGTGAGCTAAGCCTGTGTTTACATGTTTTTGCACTGATCTATCACGTTTATAAAAATTAACGAATTATTATGTAACGATATTATGTTTTATATAACGTAAAAACACAGTTTATAAGTCAACGCACTGTACATATAATTACATTTTGTTAGTATGTTAATAAATAAATTTGTACTTTAAAATTTAATATGTTCATTAATACTATCATAAGGATATACACACACACACACATACACACACACACACACAATAACGTAATAATTCTTTAATTTTTATAAACGTGATACGCCACTGCGAAAACGTGTGCGACGCAGTCTGAGCTCACGCCGCGCCGCGCCGCCGATGTTGCTAGCGCGCATCTTTATTAATAACGCTCTATTTAAGTCATTTATTATTAAATCAATTTGAAACTTTGACAGAAACTTATTAGACTATTAAGGAATAAATGTCTCGCTGGAAGTTTTTCCTAGCTTCAACTTCCCTCGATACTTTTTTCCGTTAAAGTTAAAAAAACGTAATTACCGATCGCAATATATTTGCAATTAAATAATTATTAACAATTATCGATTTACATCCTTTTATCAATCCCCCCATAGGCAACGCTGGAGTATTCTGCACGTCCCTGTCAAATTTTAAAATATTTCGATCATATTTGACCAAGTTTGGACGATTAATGTTTTTGAAAGCTATTAAAAATAGATGAACAAAATTTTCAGTTTTTAATTTTTATATTAAAAAGAAAGTCGAATAAAAAAATTCCTTCTAGGTAAAAATACTTCTTTTCATTCCCTACAAGGTGATATTTTTTAAAAATTAATTTGGCTACATTGAAATTTTAGTCACTTGGACAATACTTTTACAGGTTTTCGAGCGCTAACCCCCTTATTGCATCCGGCCCTTCAATTATAGTCTATAATATAAAAAAATGTTATTATATTATACACATTTATTACTCTAGTGGAGTTGAAATTTTAATAATTTGAAAAATCATATTTTAGAATAGATAAATTACATAAAATAATTTTTTTAAATGAATATATTTTAATATAAAATTGCATTCTATGTGCATATTTGATTTTGCATAAATACATTATTGAAAAGTATATATAAAATTATATTTGAAAACATTTACGGGGAAAAATCGTAATTATTAAATTGCAAATTAAAAATACAAAGGTTTATGTCAAAAGTCAAATTCACAAATTTTTTACATGGTTATTGGCGCGTGAATATATCGACGGCTGCGCGGAACAAGGTTGTATTTCAGCGCGCGGACGAAGAACGTTGTATCTCACCGCGCGGACGAAGAACGTCATATCTCACTGCGCAGATGAAGAACGTCGTATCTCAGCGCGCGGATAAAGAACATCGTATCTCACCACGCGGACGAAGAACGTCGTATCTCACCGCCCGGATGAAGAACGTCGTATCTCTCCGCGCGGATAAAATATCTCGGCGCGCGGACAAAAAACATCGTATCTCGCCGTATACTAGCCGTGTACGTCGCAAGAACGCCGAGATACGACGTTCATCGTCCGCGCGGTGAGATACGATATTCTTCATCCGCGCGGTGAGATACGATGTTCTTCGTCCGCGCGGTGAGATACGACGCTCTTCGTCCGCGCGCTGAGATACGACGTTCTTCATCCACGCGGTGAGATACGACCTTGTTCCGCTCAGTCGTGGATATATTGAATAA
Source organism: Torymus aiolomorphi (assembly GCA_036365515.1). Lineage (NCBI taxonomy): Eukaryota > Metazoa > Arthropoda > Insecta > Hymenoptera > Torymidae > Torymus > Torymus aiolomorphi. The sequence continues at coordinate 133,315,238 of CM070875.1, read as the reverse complement.
ATAAATTCATTGAACTAGGATTCGTTATGAAAAAAATCTTTAAAACAAAAGTGATCATCGGGTCGGGAGAAGATTCTATCTCGGCGAATCGCGTGAAAAGGTCCTATTCTAGACGAGCGCGTAAGAAGGTGGGACTCTACTGAGATAGGACCTTTTCACGCGCTCCGTTGAGATAGAACCTTCTTCTTCCCACCCGAGGAAATATCCTCAAATTATAAAAAATTATATAAAAAATTATAAAAAATATAAATTTCTTCTTTTTTCTACATATATTTCCTACCTATTTACCGCTCTTTATGTGTGCCACGAAAAAATTATGATTTCTTCGACGAGGGCGCATCGATATCACGTTCTTTAGAAATGGGCCTGAAGTTCGCAACGTTGGAGTGCAACGAAATAAAAAAAAAAAATTTTTCTTCATGGTTATACTAATTAATATTAATTTTGTGTGTAGATTTAGTGTTTTATAAAATAAAATAACTTTCTAACAAAGGTTTAGATGAAATTTCCATTGTTTAATAACTTAAATTAATTGTAAGAAATTATTTCGTTGCATTCCAACGGTGCAAACTTCAGACCCATCTTTAGAACGTATTTTTAGAAAATTATAAAAACAAAAAATTTTTTTCATAACGGACAAATAGTATTTAATTTTAATTTTGATAAACATGCAGCATCGCGGAGATAATATTTTTGTTAATAGTAGGCACACCGTATCCAAAATCAAATTTACCGAAAATTTAACAAGAGTTGATAGCTTAAATAAATTGGTACAGCGTTTTTTACCATATTCTGGCAGTTTTTTTAGCAACGTTTAAAAGTATAAAATTGTCTTCAGTACGGAGGAAATATCTAAATTTAGGCCTCTTCTGATGTCCCATGAGCTTATCCTTGCATAATAGTAAGTTCTATGTAGTGGAACATGTTACTGGAAGTGGATTATATAAATATTTGCTTGACTTAGCTAAATATCTGAGAACCATAGATATGTCACAGTACTATAAAAGTTATTTCCCTCTTATGTCTCGATAAAAATAAAAAATTTCTTTGAAGGCACATCTACAGGACAAGGTTTTTCTGTATGTTAAAAAAAGTATGTACAAGCACATTTTAATAGTATCATTTTTCGGCGAAACTTAAAAGTCAATTTTGCAGTAATAAGAAGTTTCACTTTTTTTTAAATGACGAAACTTGGAAAAGATATTTAATTTTGAAGGCACATCTACTAGACAAACTTTCTTGTTCTTTAAGCCTTTCTGAATGCGAAAAAAATTATATACTTTTAAATCTAAAAATTAAAGATAATTTCGTCTTTTTTCTAAATGACGACACTTATAAATACTGGCATCTACCTTTTTGATCTTGGAAGAATAATTATCTACACTGAAATTATTACTTTAAAAGTTACAGTTTTCTAAGGAATAATCGTTATTACAATTATAACTTCCCATAATAATTTGTTGCAGGCGATAATTCAATAAATATCTGAAAATATAAAATATCAATATTTTTTAATCATCATATCAGCTTTACGTAATGCATATTGTAATTGAAGTAAATAAGTGAATAAGGAACATCAGTCATCCCATTTAATTTTTTATTTAAAAATTATAAGAAATACGTTAAGCTGATGTGATGATTGAAAAAAAATAGATATTTAATATTTTCAGATATTATTTGAATTATCGCTAGTAGCAAATTATTATAGGAAGTTATAATTGTAATAACGTTTATCACTTAGAAAACTGTAACTTTTAAAGTAATAATTTCAGTGCAGATAATTATTCTTGCAAAGATCAAATAGGTAGATGCCAGTATTTATAAGGTGTCGTCGATTAGAAAAAAGACAAAATTATTCTTAATTTTAGATTTCAAAGTAAATAATTTTGTTGACATTCAGAAAGGCTTAAGGAACAAGAAAACTTTGTCCTGCAGATGTGCCTTTAAAAAAATTTTTTAATTTTTTTCGAGAGGTAGGAGGGACGTAACTTTTATAGTACTGTGATACATCTATGGTTCTCACATATTTAGCTAACTATAAGTCAAGTAAATATTTATATAATCCACTTCCAGTAACATGTTCCACTACATAGAACTCACTATAATGCAAGGATACGCTCGTGGGGCATCAGAATTTAGATATTTCCTCCGCGTACTCAAGACAATTTTATACTTATAAACGTTAATAAAAAAAACAGCCAGAATATGGTAAAAAAACACTGTACCAACTTTTTTAGGCTATCAACTCTTGTCAAATTTTCGGTAAATGTGATTGGATACGATGTGCCTACTATTAACAAAAATATTATCTCCGCGACGCTGCATTTTTATAAAAATTAAAATTAAATACTATTAGTCCGTTATAAAAAAAACTTTTTTGTTTGTAAGAAACTATTGCATCTTGAAGAAAAATTGATTATATCACATAAAAACAGTAAGCAAATTAGTAAAACGTGTTTTTCTTGTCTTTATATATAAATGGGTCTGAAGTTTGCATCGTTACATCGCATATATAAAGCAGTTGACAGAAAAAAAATTATACTTTAGGTACACATTGGTATTAGTAATTTTTTAAATAGGAAACTTGTGGAGGTTCGTTGCACACTCACGTTTATAAAATAATTCTTTACGAGTAACAAATACCAATACTTAGGGAATATCTTTGGAAATGATATAGGTATAGATAAGGATGCTAGCCTTTCCCCTGAAAATTTAATCAATACGTATTGACAAATGTCAGTAATTTTTTACTAGGGGTGCACGACTACTCGAAGATCCGAACTATTTGCTCTATAAACTCAACTCGACGAACTCAAGTCGAATCAAATGTTTTACTTGATATATTGAGTAGTTAGAAATAGTTCGAGTAGTTCGAACTTTGATCGAGTGGTTTGAAATTATAGAACACTTCCAACTTCCAGTGCATAGTAGTGAATAAATTATAAAAGAATTATAAATAAAAAATTATAGATAATTATAAGTAATCTTAGGATAATTATAATTATTATCGCTAAGTAGTAGCTAAATCCAAAAACAAATTACATTCAGCTAATTAAGTATATAATATTATAAGTTACTAAGAGAGCCAGCTGGTTCTATCTAGATCGAACTACTTAATTCGAGTAGCTCGACTTCATTAGAGTAGTTCGAGTTGGTCCGAGTAGTTCAATCTGACTCGAGCAGTTCGAAGTATAATGTACTCGATTCAAGTTCGAAGAAAAAGCTCGATACAGTTCAAACACGCCAAGCCGAGTACTTGTACACCCCTACTTTTTACCCGTACTAGATTCTAAAGCAGAGCGTGCTACGCGCGCCTGAACACGAACCTATCTTACCTACTGAATTCGCAAATGAAATTTTTTGACAACGCTCTGAAGTTGGCTCTGTAAGCTTCAATTCGATAATAATCACTATCACCTTTTTACAATAGGAACTAGATTCTAAAACAGAGCGCGCTACGCTTGCCTGCACGCTAACCTATCTTGTTTGTCTTGTTTGCAGATTTGTCACTGAATTTTACAAACAAATGCATATAACTTTGCAGGTTTTGAAAATTTTTCAATTTTGATATCGGCGACTTCCCCTGAAATTTAAAAAGGAAGAAAATGAGACCTTGTAAATTAAAATTGAATGAAAAACAAAAAAGATTTGTATTTGATATTGATTTCTTTTTAATGCACAAAACATACTTTTGCAAAATTGGAAATTCTTTAACAAAAATATTTTCCGTTATGTTCAGAACTCTGCTTCGTGTCATATTAGTTTTCAGATTCGAATGTGTAAATGAATTTTTGTAAAAAATGTTCATAGCTTTAGGTCTACTAGACCGCTGGAGCCACCTTAAAAAATTTTCATAGCACACCGACCTACCAGGGCTCAAATTAAAGTTTTTGGCAAACAAAAAAGTTAAACAAATTGTGCAACGATCGTAAGTGGGCCCCTGTTCATATTAATAAATATATCAATTGAAAGAGGACATGAAAAACATAAAAAATGACTGATTATTGACCGTTTTTTTATTTTGAGTCGATTTGGTTCATAATTTTTTTACAGGGAGTTTTTATGCTCAAAAAGTAATTCCAGCTTTAAAAAGTTTGGAAATGCCAGACGCCGCGGAATCAGATTTTTTTTTTTGTCACGACCCCTATATAATCGGCAGTTTGGGGGTTTTCCAGAAAGTCGATTTGGTTCGTAATTTTTTTACAGGTACTTTGTGTGCTCATAAAATAATTTCAGCAATAAAAAGTTTGGCAATGCCAAACGCCGCCGAGTGAGAATTTTTTTTCCTGCAAATACGCTGTATTATCAACTTTTTGGGCCCGTTTGGAAATGTTCCGGGGAGTTTATTTTCTTCTTAATTTTTCTACATGTAGCTTGTGTTCCTAGAAAGTATTTCCACGATAAAAAGTTTGGAAATGCCCAAAGCCGCTGAGGGAGAATTTTTTTTCTTACAAACACGCTGTTTGTCACCTTTTTGGGCCCGTTTGGAAATGTTCCGGGAGTTTATTTTCTTCTTAATTTTTTACATGTAGCTTGTGTTGCTAGAAAGTAATTTCCACGATAAAAAGTTTGGAAATGCACAAAGCCGCTGAGGAGAATTTTTTTTCTTACAAACACGCTGTTTGTCACCTTTTTGGGCCCGTTTGGAAATGTTCCGGGAATTTATTTTCTTCTTAATTTTTTTACATGTAACTTGTGCTGCTAGAAAGTAATGTTCGCGATAAAAAGTTTGGAAATGCCCAAAGCCGCCGAGTGAGAATTTTTTTCCTGCAAATACGCTGTATTATCAACTTTTTGGGCCCGTTTGGAAATGTTCCGGGTAGTGTATTTTCTTCTTAATTTTTTACATGTAGCTTGTGTTGCTAGAAAGTAATTTCCACGATAAAAAGTTTGGAAATGCCCAAAGCCGCTGAGGAGAATTTTTTTTCTTACAACCACGCTGTTTGTCACCTTTTTGGGCCCGTTTGGAAATGTTCCGGGGAGTTTATTTTCTTCTTAATTTTTTACATGTAGCTTGTGCTGCTAAAAGTAATGTTCGCGATAAAAAGTTTGGAAATGCCCAAAGCCGCCGAGTGAGAATTTTTTTTCCTGCAAATACGCTGTATTATCAACTTTTTGGGCCCGTTTGGAAATGTTCCGGGGAGTTTATTTTCTTCTTAATTGTTTTACATGTAGCTTGTGTTGCTAGAAAGTAATTTCCACGATAAAAAGTTTGGAAATGCCCAAAGCCACCGAGTGAGAATTTTTTTTCCTGCAAATACGCTGTATTATGAACTTTTTGGGCCCGTTTGGAAATGTTCCGTGGAGTTTATTTTCTTCTTAATTTTTTACATGTATCTTGTGCTGCTAGAAAGTAATGTTCGCGATAAAAAGTTTGGAAATGCCCAAAGCCGCCGAGTGAGAATTTTTTTTCCTGCAAATAAGCTGTATTATCAACTTTTTGGGCCCGTTTGGAAATGTTCCGGGGAGTTTATTTTCTTCTTAATTTTTTTACATGTAGCTTGTGTTGCTAGAAAGTAATTTCCACGATAAAAAGTTTGGAAATGCCCAAAGCCACCGAGTGAGAATTTTTTTCCTGCAAATACGCTGTATTATCAACTTTTTGGGCCCGTTTGGAAATGTTCCGGGAGTTTATTTTCTTCTTAATTTTTTACATGTAGCTTGTGTTGCTAGAAAGTAATTTCCACGATAAAAAGTTTGGAAATGCCCAAAGCCACCGAGTGAAATTTTTTTCCTGCAAATACGCTGTATTATCTACTTTTTGGGCCCGTTTGGAAATGTTCCGGGAGTTTATTTTCTTCTTAATTTTTTACATGTAGCTTGTGTTGCTAGAAAGTAATTTCCACGATAAAAAGTTTGGAAATGCCTAAAGCCGCTGAGGGAGAATTTTTTCTTACAAACACGCTGTTTGTCACCTCTTTGGGCCCGTTTGGAAATGTTCCGGGAGTTTATTTTCTTCTTAATTTTTTCACATGTAGCTTGTGCTGCTAGAAAGTAATGTTCGCGATAAAAAGTTTGGAAATGCCCAAAGCCGCCGAGTGAGAATTTTTTCCTGCAAATACGCTGTATTATCAACTTTTTGGGCCCGTTTGGAAATGTTCCGGGGAGTTTATTTTCTTCTTAATTTTTTTACATGTAGCTTGTGTTGCTAGAAAGTAATTTCCACGATAAAAAGTTTGGAAATGCCCAAAGCCGCTGAGGAGAATTTTTTTTTCTTACAAACACGCTGTTTGCCACCTTTTTGGGCCCGTTTGGAAATGTTCCGGGAATTTATTTTCTTCTTAATTATTTTACATGTAACTTGTGCTGCTAGAAAGTAATGTTCGCGATAAAAAGTTTGGAAATGCCCAAAGCCGCCGAGTGAGAATTTTTTTTCCTGCAAATACGCTGTATTATCAACTTTTTGGGCCCGTTTGGAAATGTTCCGGGGAGTTTATTTTCTTCTTAATTTTTTACATGTAGCTTGTGTTGCTAGAAAGTAATTTCCACGATAAAAAAGTTTGGAAATGCCCAAAGCCACCGAGTGAGAATTTTTTTCCTGCAAATACGCTGTTTATGAACTTTTTGGGCCCGTTTGGAAATGTTCCGGGAGTTTATTTTCTTCTTAATTTTTTTTACATGTAGCTTGTGCTGCTAGAAAGTAATGTTCGCGATAAAAAGTTTGGAAATGCCCAAAGCCGCCGAGTGAGAATTTTTTTTCCTGCAAATAAGCTGTATTATCAACTTTTTGGGCCCGTTTGGAAATGTTCCGGGGAGTTTATTTTCTTCTTAATTTTTTTACATGTAGCTTGTGTTGCTAGAAAGTAATTTCCACGATAAAAAGTTTGGAAATGCCCAAAGCCACCGAGTGAGAATTTTTTTTCCTGCAAATACGCTGTATTATCAACTTTTTGGGCCCGTTTGGAAATGTTCCGGGGAGTTTATTTTCTTCTTAATTTTTTTACATGTAGCTTGTGTTGCTAGAAAGTAATTTCCACGATAAAAAGTTTGGAAATGCCCAAAGCCACCGAGTGAGAATTTTTTTTCCTGCAAATACGCTGTATTATCTACTTTTTGGGCCCGTTTGGAAATGTTCCGGGGAGTTTATTTTCTTCTTAATTTTTTTACATGTAGCTTGTGTTGCTAGAAAGTAATTTCCACGATAAAAAGTTTGGAAATGCCTAAAGCCGCTGAGGGAGAATTTTTTTTCTTACAAACACGCTGTTTGTCACCTCTTTGGGCCCGTTTGGAAATGTTCCGGGGAGTTTATTTTCTTCTTAATTTTTTCACATGTAGCTTGTGCTGCTAGAAAGTAATGTTCGCGATAAAAAGTTTGGAAATGCCCAAAGCCGCCGAGTGAGAATTTTTTTTCCTGCAAATACGCTGTATTATCAACTTTTTGGGCCCGTTTGGAAATGATCCGGGGAGTTTATTTTCTTCTTAATTTTTTTACATGTAGCTTGTGTTGCTAGAAAGTAATTTCCACGATAAAAAGTTTGGAAATGCCCAAAGCCGCTGAGGGAGAATTTTTTTTTCTTACAAACACGCTGTTTGCCACCTTTTTGGGCCCGTTTGGAAATGTTACGGGAATTTATTTTCTTCTTAATTATTTTACATGTAACTTGTGCTGCTAGAAAGTAATGTTCGCGATAAAAAGTTTGGAAATGCCCAAAGCCGCCGAGTGAGAATTTTTTTCCTGCAAATACGCTGTATTATCAACTTTTTGGGCCCGTTTGGAAATGTTCCGGGTAGTTTATTTTCTTCTTAATTTTTTTACATGTAGCTTGTGTTGCTAGAAAGTAATTTCCACGATAAAAAGTTTGGAAATGCCCAAAGCCGCTGAGGGAGAATTTTTTTCTTACAAACACGCTGTTTGTCACCTTTTTGGGCCCGTTTGGAAATGTTCCGGGAGTTTATTTTCTTCTTAATTTTTTTACATGTAGCTTGTGCTGCTAGAAAGTAATGTTCGCGATAAAAAGTTTGGAAATGCCCAAAGCCGCCGAGTGAGAATTTTTTTCCTGCAAATACGCTGTATTATCAACTTTTTGGGCCCGTTTGGAAATGTTCCGGGAGTTTATTTTCTTCTTAATTTTTTACATGTAGCTTGTGTTGCTAGAAAGTAATTTCCACGATAAAAAGTTTGGAAATGCCCAAAGTCACCGAGTGAGAATTTTTTTCCTGCAAATACGCTGTATTATCAACTTTTTGGGCCCGTTTGGAAATGTTCCGGGAGTTTATTTTCTTCTTAATTTTTTTACATGTAGCTTGTGTTGCTAGAAAGTAATTTCCACGATAAAAAGTTTGGAAATGCCTAAAGCCGCTGAGGGAGAATTTTTTTTCTTACAAACACGCTGTTTGTCACCTCTTTGGGCCCGTTTGGAAATGTTCCGGGAGTTTATTTTCTTCTTAATTTTTTCACATGTAGCCTGTGCTGCTAGAAAGTAATGTTCGCGATAAAAAGTTTGGAAATGCCCAAAGCCGCCGAGTGAGAATTTTTTTTCCTGCAAATACGCTGTATTATCAAGTTTTTGGGCCCGTTTGGAAATGTTCCGGGAGTTTATTTTCTTCTTAATTTTTTTACATGTAGCTTGTGTTGCTAGAAAGTAATTTCCACGATAAAAAGTTTGGATATGCCCAAAGCCGCTGAGGGTGAATTTTTGTTCTTACTAACACGCTGTTTGTCACCTTTTTGGGCCCGTTTGGAAATGTTCCGGGGAATTTATTTTCTTCTTAAGTTTTTTACATGTAACTTGTGCTGCTAGAAAGTAATGTTCGCGATAAAAAGTTTGGAAATGCCCAAAGCCGCCGAGTGAGAATTTTTTTTCCTGCAAATACGCTGTATTATCAACTTTTTGGGCCCGTTTGGAAATGTTCCGGAGAGTTTATTTTCTTCTTAATTTTTTTACATGTAGCTTGTGTTGCTAGAAAGTAATTTCCACGATAAAAAGTTTGGAAATGCCCCAAGCCGCTGAGGGAGAATTTTTTTTCTTACAAACACGCTGTTTGTCACTTTTTTCGGCCCGTTTGGAAATGTTTCGGTGAATTTATTTTCTTCTTAATTTTTTACATGTAACTTGTGCTGCTAGAAAGTAATGTTCGCGATAAAAAGTTTGGAAATGCCCAAAGCCGCCGAGTGAGAATTTTTTTTCCTGCAAATACGCTGTATTATCAACTTTTTGGGCCCGTTTGGAAATGTTCCGGGTAGTTTATTTTCTTCTTAATTTTTTTACATGTAGCTTGTGTTGCTAGAAAGTAATTTCCACGATAAAAAGTTTGGAAATGCCCAAAGCCGCTGAGGGAGAATTTTTTTTTCTTACAAACACGCTGTTTGTCACCTTTTTGGGCCCGTTTGGAAATGTTCCGGGGAGTTTATTTTCTTCTTAATTTTTTTACATGTAGCTCGTGCTGCTAGAAAGTAATGTTCGCGATAAAAAGTTTGGAAATGCCCAAAGCCGCCGAGAGAGAATTTTTTTTCCTGCAAATACGCTGTATTATCAACTTTTTGGGCCCGTTTGGAAATGTTCCGGGGAGTTTATTTTCTTCTTAATTTTTTACATGTAGCTTGTGTTGCTAGAAAGTAATTTCCACGATAAAAAGTTTGGAAATGCCCAAAGCCGCTGAGGGAGAATTTTTTTTTCTTACAAACACGCTGTTTGTCACCTTTTTGGGCCCGTTTGGAAATGTTCCGGGGAGTTTATTTTCTTCTTAATTTTTTTAAATGTAGCTTGTGCTGCTAGAAAGTAATGTTCGCGATAAAAAGTTTGGAAATGCCCAAAGCCGCCGAGTGAGAATTTTTTTTCCTGCAAATACGCTGTATTATCAACTTTTTGGGCCCGTTTGGAAATGTTCCGGGGAGTTTATTTTCTTCTTAATTTTTTTACATGTAGCTTGTGTTGCTAGAAAGTAATTTCCACGATAAAAAGTTTGGAAATGCCCAAAGCCACCGAGTGAGAATTTTTTTTCCTGCAAATACGCTGTATTATCAACTTTTTGGGCCCGTTTGGAAATGTTCCGGGGAGTTTATTTTCTTCTTAATTTTTTTACATGTAGCTTGTGTTGCTAGAAAGTAATTTCCACGATAAAAAGTTTGGAAATGCCCAAAGCCACCGAGTGAGAATTTTTTTCCTGCAAATACGCTGTATTATCTACTTTTTGGGCCCGTTTGGAAATGTTCCGGGAGTTTATTTTCTTCTTAATTTTTTTACATGTAGCTTGTGTTGCTAGAAAGTAATTTCCACGATAAAAAGTTTGGAAATGCCTAAAGCCGCTGAGGAGAATTTTTTTTCTTACAAACACGCTGTTTGTCACCTCTTTGGGCCCGTTTGGAAATGTTCCGGGAGTTTATTTTCTTCTTAATTTTTTCACATGTAGCTTGTGCTGCTAGAAAGTAATGTTCGCGATAAAAAGTTTGGAAATGCCCAAAGCCGCCGAGTGAGAATTTTTTTCCTGCAAATACGCTGTATTATCAACTTTTTGGGCCCGTTTGGAAATGATCCGGGAGTTTATTTTCTTCTTAATTTTTTTACATGTAGCTTGTGTTGCTAGAAAGTAATTTCCACGATAAAAAGTTTGGAAATGCCCAAAGCCGCTGAGGGAGAATTTTTTTTCTTACAAACACGCTGTTTGCCACCTTTTTGGCCCGTTTGGAAATGTTCCGGGAATTTATTTTCTTCTTAATTATTTTACATGTAACTTGTGCTGCTAGAAAGTAATGTTCGCGATAAAAAGTTTGGAAATGCCCAAAGCCGCCGAGTGAGAATTTTTTCCTGCAAATACGCTGTATTATCAACTTTTTGGGCCCGTTTGGAAATGTTCCGGGTAGTTTATTTTCTTCTTAATTTTTTTACATGTAGCTTGTGTTGCTAGAAAGTAATTTCCACGATAAAAAGTTTGGAAATGCCCAAAGCCGCTGAGGAGAAATTTTTTCTTACAAACACGCTGTTTGTCACCTTTTGGGCCCGTTTGGAAATGTTCCGGGAGTTTATTTTCTTCTTAATTTTTTTACATGTAGCTTGTGCTGCTAGAAAGTAATGTTCGCGATAAAAAGTTTGGAAATGCCCAAAGCCGCCGAGTGAGAATTTTTTTTCCTGCAAATACGCTGTATTATCAACTTTTTGGCCCGTTTGGAAATGTTCCGGGGAGTTTATTTTCTTCTTAATTTTTTACATGTAGCTTGTGTTGCTAGAAAGTAATTTCCACGATAAAAAGTTTGGAAATGCCCAAAGTCACCGAGTGAGAATTTTTTTCCTGCAAATACGCTGTATTATCAACTTTTTGGGCCCGTTTGGAAATGTTCCGGGAGTTTATTTTCTTCTTAATTTTTTTTACATGTAGCTTGTGTTGCTAGAAAGTAATTTCCACGATAAAAAGTTTGGAAATGCCTAAAGCCGCTGAGGGAGAATTTTTTTTTCTTACAAACACGCTGTTTGTCACCTCTTTGGGCCCGTTTGGAAATGTTCCGGGGAGTTTATTTTCTTCTTAATTTTTTCACATGTAGCCTGTGCTGCTAGAAAGTAATGTTCGCGATAAAAAGTTTGGAAATGCCCAAAGCCGCCGAGTGAGAATTTTTTTTCCTGCAAATACGCTGTATTATCAAGTTTTTGGGCCCGTTTGGAAATGTTCCGGGGAGTTTATTTTCTTCTTAAGTTTTTTACATGTAGCTTGTGTTGCTAGAAAGTAATTTCCACGATAAAAAGTTTGGAAATGCCCAAAGCCGCTGAGGAGAATTTTTTTTCTTACTAACACGCTGTTTGTCACCTTTTTGGGCCCGTTTGGAAATGTTCCGGGGAATTTATTTTCTTCTTAAGTTTTTTACATGTAACTTGTGCTGCTAGAAAGTAATGTTCGCGATAAAAAGTTTGGAAATGCCCAAAGCCGCCGAGTGAGAATTTTTTTTCCTGCAAATACGCTGTATTATCAACTTTTTGGGCCCGTTTGGAAATGTTCCGGAGAGTTTATTTTCTTCTTAATTTTTTTACATGTAGCTTGTGTTGCTAGAAAGTAATTTCCACGATAAAAAGTTTGGAAATGCCCCAAGCCGCTGAGGGAGAATTTTTTTTCTTACAAACACGCTGTTTGTCACCTTTTGGGCCCGTTTGGAAATGTTCCGGGAATTTATTTTCTTCTTGATTTTTTACATGTAACTTGTGCTGCTAGAAAGTAATGTTCGCGATAAAAAGTTTGGAAATGCCCAAAGCCGCCGAGTGAGAATTTTTTTCCTGCAAATACGCTGTATTATCAACTTTTTGGGCCCGTTTGGAAATGTTCCGGGAGTTTATTTTCTTCTTAATTTTTTTACATGTAGCTTGTGTTGCTAGAAAGTAATTTCCACGATAAAAAGTTTGGAAATGCCCAAAGCCGCTGAGGGAGAATTTTTTTTTCTTACAATCACGCTGTTTGTCACATTTTGGGCCCGTTTGGAAATGTTCCGGGGAGTTTATTTTCTTCTTAATTTTTTACATGTAGCTTGTGCTGCTAGAAAGTAATGTTCGCGATAAAAAGTTTGGAAATGCCCAAAGCCGCCGAGTGAGAATTTTTTTCCTGCAAATACGCTGTATTATCAACTTTTTGGGCCCGTTTGGAAATGTTCCGGGGAGTTTATTTTCTTCTTAATTTTTTTACATGTAGCTTGTGTTGCTAGAAAGTAATTTCCACGATAAAAAGTTTGGAAATGCCCAAAGCTGCTGAGGGAGAATTTTTTTTCTTACAAACACGCTGTTTGTCACCTTTTTGGGCCCGTTTGGAAATGTTCCGGGTAATTTATTTTCTTCTTAATTTTTTTACATGTAACTTGTGCTGCTAGAAAGTAATGTTCGCGATAAAAAGTTTGGAAATGCCCAAAGCCGCCGAGTGAGAATTTTTTTTCTGCAAATACGCTGTTTTATCAACTTTTTGGGCCCGTTTGGAAATGTTCCCGGGAGTTTATTTTCTTCTTAATTTTTCTACATGTAGCTTGTGTTCCTAGAAAGTAATTTCCACGATAAAAAGTTTGGAAATGCCCAAAGCCGCTGAGGGAGAATTTTTTTTTCTTACAAACACGCTGTTTGTCACCTTTTTGGGCCCGTTTGGAAATGTTCCGGGGAGTTTATTTTCTTCTTTATTTTTTTACATGTAGCTTGTGCTGCTAGAAAGTAATGTTCGCGATAAAAAGTTTGGAAATGCCCAAAGCCGCCGAGTGAGAATTTTTTTTCCTGCAAATACGCTGTATTATCAACTTTTTGGGCCCGTTTGGAAATGTTCCGGGGAGTTTATTTTCTTCTTAATTTTTTTACATGTAGCTTGTGTTGCTAGAAAGTAATTTCCACGATAAAAAGTTTGGAAATGCCCAAAGCCACCGAGTGAGAATTTTTTTTCCTGCAAATACGCTGTATTATGAACTTTTTGGGCCCGTTTGGAAATGTTCCGGGGAGTTTATTTTCTTCTTAATTTTTTACATGTAGCTTGTGCTGCTAGAAAGTAATGTTCGCGATAAAAAGTTTGGAAATGCCCAAAGCCGCCGAGTGAGAATTTTTTTCCTGCAAATAAGCTGTATTATCAACTTTTTGGGCCCGTTTGGAAATGTTCCGGGAGTTTATTTTCTTCTTAATTTTTTTACATGTAGCTTGTGTTGCTAGAAAGTAATTTCCACGATAAAAAGTTTGGAAATGCCCAAAGCCACCGAGTGAGAATTTTTTTCCTGCAAATACGCTGTATTATCAACTTTTTGGGCCCGTTTGGAAATGTTCCGGGAGTTTATTTTCTTCTTAATTTTTTTACATGTAGCTTGTGTTGCTAGAAAGTAATTTCCACGATAAAAAGTTTGGAAATGCCCAAAGCCACCGAGTGAGAATTTTTTTCCTGCAAATACGCTGTATTATCTACTTTTTGGGCCCGTTTGGAAATGTTCCGGGGAGTTTATTTTGTTCTTAATTTTTTTACATGTAGCTTGTGTTGCTAGAAAGTAATTTCCACGATAAAAAGTTTGGAAATGCCTAAAGCCGCTGAGGGAGAATTTTTTTTCTTACAAACACGCTGTTTGTCACCTCTTTGGGCCCGTTTGGAAATGTTCCGGGAGTTTATTTTCTTCTTAATTTTTTCACATGTAGCTTGTGCTGCTAGAAAGTAATGTTCGCGATAAAAAGTTTGGAAATGCCCAAAGCCGCCGAGTGAGAATTTTTTTCCTGCAAATACGCTGTATTATCAACTTTTTGGGCCCGTTTGGAAATGATCCGGGGAGTTTATTTTCTTCTTAATTTTTTACATGTAGCTTGTGTTGCTAGAAAGTAATTTCCACGATAAAAAGTTTGGAAATGCCCAAAGCCGCTGAGGGAGAATTTTTTTTCTTACAAACACGCTGTTTGCCACCTTTTTGGGCCCGTTTGGAAATGTTCCGGGAATTTATTTTCTTCTTAATTATTTTACATGTAACTTGTGCTGCTAGAAAGTAATGTTCGCGATAAAAAGTTTGGAAATGCCCAAAGCCGCCGAGTGAGAATTTTTTTCCTGCAAATACGCTGTATTATCAACTTTTTGGGCCCGTTTGGAAATGTTCCGGGTAGTTTATTTTCTTCTTAATTTTTTACATGTAGCTTGTGTTGCTAGAAAGTAATTTCCACGATAAAAAGTTTGGAAATGCCCAAAGCCGCTGAGGAGAATTTTTTTTCTTACAAACACGCTGTTTGTCACCTTTTTGGGCCCGTTTGGAAATGTTCCGGGAGTTTATTTTCTTCTTAATTTTTTTACATGTAGCTTGTGCTGCTAGAAAGTAATGTTCGCGATAAAAAGTTTGGAAATGCCCAAAGCCGCCGAGTGAGAATTTTTTTTCCTGCAAATACGCTGTATTATCAACTTTTTGGGCCCGTTTGGAAATGTTCCGGGAGTTTATTTTCTTCTTAATTTTTTACATGTAGCTTGTGTTGCTAGAAAGTAATTTCCACGATAAAAAGTTTGGAAATGCCCAAAGTCACCGAGTGAGAATTTTTTTTCCTGCAAATACGCTGTATTATCAACTTTTTGGGCCCGTTTGGAAATGTTCCGGGGAGTTTATTTTCTTCTTAATTTTTTTACATGTAGCTTGTGTTGCTAGAAAGTAATTTCCACGATAAAAAGTTTGGAAATGCCTAAAGCCGCTGAGGGAGAATTTTTTTTTCTTACAAACACGCTGTTTGTCACCTCTTTGGGCCCGTTTGGAAATGTTCCGGGGAGTTTATTTTCTTCTTAATTTTTTCACATGTAGCCTGTGCTGCTAGAAAGTAATGTTCGCGATAAAAAGTTTGGAAATGCCCAAAGCCGCCGAGTGAGAATTTTTTTTCCTGCAAATACGCTGTATTATCAAGTTTTTGGGCCCGTTTGGAAATGTTCCGGGGAGTTTATTTTCTTCTTAATTTTTTTACATGTAGCTTGTGTTGCTAGAAAGTAATTTCCACGATAAAAAGTTTGGAAATGCCCAAAGCCGCTGAGGGAGAATTTTTTTCTTACTAACACGCTGTTTGTCACCTTTTTGGGCCCGTTTGGAAATGTTCCGGGAATTTATTTTCTTCTTAAGTTTTTTACATGTAACTTGTGCTGCTAGAAAGTAATGTTCGCGATAAAAAGTTTGGAAATGCCCAAAGCCGCCGAGTGAGAATTTTTTTCCTGCAAATACGCTGTATTATCAACTTTTTGGGCCCGTTTGGTAATGTTCCGGAGAGTTTATTTTCTTCTTAAATTTTTTACATGTAGCTTGTGTTGCTACTAAGTAATTTCCACGATAAAAAGTTTGGAAATGCCCCAAGCCACTGACGGAGAATTTTTTTCTTACAAACACGCTGTTTGTCACCTTTTTGGGCCCGTTTGGAAATGATCCGGGGAATTTATTTTCTTCTTAATTTTTTTACATGTAACTTGTGCTGCTAGAAAGTAATGTTCGCGATAAAAAGTTTGGAAATGCCCAAAGCCGCCGAGTGAGAATTTTTTTCCTGCAAATACGCTGTATTATCAACTTTTTGGGCCCGTTTGGAAATGTTCCGGGTAGTTTATTTTCTTCTTAATTTTTTTACATGTAGCTTGTGTTGCTAGAAAGTAATTTCCACGATAAAAAGTTTGGAAATGCCCAAAGCCGCTGAGGGAGAATTTTTTTTTCTTACAAACACGCTGTTTGTCACCTTTTTGGGCCCGTTTGGAAATGTTCCGGGGAGTTTATTTTCTTCTTAATTTTTTTACATGTAGCTCGTGCTGCTAGAAAGTAATGTTCGCGATAAAAAGTTTGGAAATGCCCAAAGCCGCCGAGAGAGAATTTTTTTTCCTGCAAATACGCTGTATTATCAACTTTTTGGGCCCGTTTGGAAATGTTCCGGGGAGTTTATTTTCTTCTTAATTTTTTTACATGTAGCTTGTGTTGCTAGAAAGTAATTTCCACGATAAAAAGTTTGGAAATGCCCAAAGCCGCTGAGGGAGAATTTTTTTTTCTTACAAACACGCTGTTTGTCACCTTTTTGGGCCCGTTTGGAAATGTTCCGGGAGTTTATTTTCTTCATAATTTTTTAAATGTAGCTTGTGCTGCTAGAAAGTAATGTTCGCGATAAAAAGTTTGGAAATGCCCAAAGCCGCCGAGTGAGAATTTTTTCCTGCAAATACGCTGTATTATCAACTTTTTGGGCCCGTTTGGAAATGTTCCGGGAGTTTATTTTCTTCTTAATTTTTTTACATGTAGCTTGTGTTGCTAGAAAGTAATTTCCACGATAAAAAGTTTGGAAATGCCCAAAGCCACCGAGTGAGAATTTTTTTCCTGCAAATACGCTGTATTATCAACTTTTTGGGCCCGTTTGGAAATGTTCCGGGAGTTTATTTTCTTCTTAATTTTTTTACATGTAGCTTGTGTTGCTAGAAAGTAATTTCCACGATAAAAAGTTTGGAAATGCCCAAAGCCACCGAGTGAGAATTTTTTTCCTGCAAATACGCTGTATTATCTACTTTTTGGGCCCGTTTGGAAATGTTCCGGGGAGTTTATTTTCTTCTTAATTTTTTTACATGTAGCTTGTGTTGCTAGAAAGTAATTTCCACGATAAAAAGTTTGGAAATGCCTAAAGCCGCTGAGGAGAATTTTTTTCTTACAAACACGCTGTTTGTCACCTCTTTGGGCCCGTTTGGAAATGTTCCGGGGAGTTTATTTTCTTCTTAATTTTTTCACATGTAGCTTGTGCTGCTAGAAAGTAATGTTCGCGATAAAAAGTTTGGAAATGCCCAAAGCCGCCGAGTGAGAATTTTTTTCCTGCAAATACGCTGTATTATCAACTTTTTGGGCCCGTTTGGAAATGATCCGGGAGTTTATTTTCTTCTTAATTTTTTACATGTAGCTTGTGTTGCTAGAAAGTAATTTCCACGATAAAAAGTTTGGAAATGCCCAAAGCCGCTGAGGGAGAATTTTTTTCTTACAAACACGCTGTTTGCCACCTTTTTGGGCCCGTTTGGAAATGTTCCGGGAATTTATTTTCTTCTTAATTATTTTACATGTAACTTGTGCTGCTAGAAAGTAATGTTCGCGATAAAAAGTTTGGAAATGCCCAAAGCCGCCGAGTGAGAATTTTTTTTCCTGCAAATACGCTGTATTATCAACTTTTTGGGCCCGTTTGGAAATGTTCCGGGTAGTTTATTTTCTTCTTAATTTTTTTACATGTAGCTTGTGTTGCTAGAAAGTAATTTCCACGATAAAAAGTTTGGAAATGCCCAAAGCCGCTGAGGGAGAATTTTTTTTTCTTACAAACACGCTGTTTGTCACCTTTTTGGGCCCGTTTGGAAATGTTCCGGGAGTTTATTTTCTTCTTAATTTTTTTACATGTAGCTTGTGCTGCTAGAAAGTAATGTTCGCGATAAAAAGTTTGGAAATGCACAAAGCCGCCGAGTGAGAATTTTTTTCCTGCAAATACGCTGTATTATCAACTTTTTGGGCCCGTTTGGAAATGTTCCGGGGAGTTTATTTTCTTCTTAATTTTTTACATGTAGCTTGTGTTGCTAGAAAGTAATTTCCACGATAAAAAGTTTGGAAATGCCCAAAGTCACCGAGTGAGAATTTTTTTTCCTGCAAATACGCTGTATTATCAACTTTTTGGGCCCGTTTGGAAATGTTCCGGGGAGTTTATTTTCTTCTTAATTTTTTACATGTAGCTTGTGTTGCTAGAAAGTAATTTCCACGATAAAAAGATTGGAAATGCCTAAAGCCGCTGAGGGAGAATTTTTTTTCTTACAAACACGCTGTTTGTCACCTCTTTGGGCCCGTTTGGAAATGTTCCGGGAGTTTATTTTCTTCTTAATTTTTTCACATGTAGCCTGTGCTGCTAGAAAGTAATGTTCGCGATAAAAAGTTTGGAAATGCCCAAAGCCGCCGAGTGAGAATTTTTTTTCCTGCAAATACGCTGTATTATCAAGTTTTTGGGCCCGTTTGGAAATGTTCCGGGGAGTTTATTTTCTTCTTAATTTTTTTACATGTAGCTTGTGTTGCTAGAAAGTAATTTCCACGATAAAAAGTTTGGAAATGCCCAAAGCCGCTGAGGAGAATTTTTTTTCTTACTAACACGCTGTTTGTCACCTTTTTGGGCCCGGTTGGAAATGTTCCGGGAAATCTATTTTCTTCTTAAGTTTTTTACATGTAACTTGTGCTGCTAGAAAGTAATGTTCGCGATAAAAAGTTTGGAAATGCCCAAAGCCGCCGAGTGAGAATTTTTTTTCCTGCAAATACGCTGTATTATCAACTTTTTGGGCCCGTTTGGAAATGTTCCGGAGAGTTTATTTTCTTCTTAATTTTTTTACATGTAGCTTGTGTTGCTAGAAAGTAATTTCCACGATAAAAAGTTTGGAAATGCCCCAAGCCGCTGAGGGAGAATTTTTTTTTCTTACAAACACGCTGTTTGTCACCTTTTTGGGCCCGTTTGGAAATGTTCCGGGGAATTTATTTTCTTCTTAATTTTTTTACATGTAACTTGTGCTGCTAGAAAGTAATGTTCGCGATAAAAAGTTTGGAAATGCCCAAAGCCGCCGAGTGAGAATTTTTTTTCCTGCAAATACGCTGTATTATCAACTTTTTGGGCCCGTTTGGAAATGTTCCGGGGAGTTTATTTTCTTCTTAATTTTTTTACATGTAGCTTGTGTTGCTAGAAAGTAATTTCCACGATAAAAAGTTTGGAAATGCCCAAAGCCGCTGAGGGAGAATTTTTTTTTCTTACAATCACGCTGTTTGTCACATTTTGGGCCCGTTTGGAAATGTTCCGGGGAGTTTATTTTCTTCTTAATTTTTTTACATGTAGCTTGTGCTGCTAGAAAGTAATGTTCGCGATAAAAAGTTTGGAAATGCCCAAAGCCGCCGAGTGAGAATTTTTTTTCCTGCAAATACGCTGTATTATCAACTTTTTGGGCCCGTTTGGAAATGTTCCGGGAGTTTATTTTCTTCTTAATTTTTTTACATGTAGCTTGTGTTGCTAGAAAGTAATTTCCACGATAAAAAGTTTGGAAATGCCCAAAGCCGCTGAGGGAGAATTTTTTTTTCTTACAAACACGCTGTTTGTCACCTTTTTGGGCCCGTTTGGAAATGTTCCGGGTAATTTATTTTCTTCTTAATTTTTTTACATGTAACTTGTGCTGCTAGAAAGTAATGTTCGCGATAAAAAGTTTGGAAATGCCCAAAGCCGCCGAGTGAGAATTTTTTTTCCTGCAAATACGCTGTTTTATCAACTTTTTGGGCCCGTTTGGAAATGTTCCGGGGAGTTTATTTTCTTCTTAATTTTTCTACATGTAGCTTGTGTTCCTAGAAAGTAATTTCCACGATAAAAAGTTTGGAAATGCCCAAAGCCGCTGAGGGAGAATTTTTTTTTCTTACAAACACGCTGTTTGTCACCTTTTTGGGCCCGTTTGGAAATGTTCCGGGGAGTTTATTTTCTTCTTTATTTTTTTACATGTAGCTTGTGCTGCTAGAAAGTAATGTTCGCGATAAAAAGTTTGGAAATGCCCAAAGCCGCCGAGTGAGAATTTTTTTTCCTGCAAATACGCTGTATTATCAACTTTTTGGGCCCGTTTGGAAATGTTCCGGGGAGTTTATTTTCTTCTTAATTTTTTTACATGTAGCTTGTGTTGCTAGAAAGTAATTTCCACGATAAAAAGTTTGGAAATGCCCAAAGCCACCGAGTGAGAATTTTTTTTCCTGCAAATACGCTGTATTATGAACTTTTTGGGCCCGTTTGGAAATGTTCCGGGGAGTTTATTTTCTTCTTAATTTTTTTACATGTAGCTTGTGCTGCTAGAAAGTAATGTTCGCGATAAAAAGTTTGGAAATGCCCAAAGCCGCCGAGTGAGAATTTTTTTTCCTGCAAATAAGCTGTATTATCAACTTTTTGGGCCCGTTTGGAAATGTTCCGGGGAGTTTATTTTCTTCTTAATTTTTTTACATGTAGCTTGTGTTGCTAGAAAGTAATTTCCACGATAAAAAGTTTGGAAATGCCCAAAGCCACCGAGTGAGAATTTTATTCCTGCAAATACGCTGTATTATCAACTTTTTGGGCCCGTTTGGAAATGTTCCGGGGAGTTTATTTTCTTCTTAATTTTTTTACATGTAGCTTGTGTTGCTAGAAAGTAATTTCCACGATAAAAAGTTTGGAAATGCCCAAAGCCACCGAGTGAGAATTTTTTTTCCTGCAAATACGCTGTATTATCTACTTTTTGGGCCCGTTTGGAAATGTTCCGGGGAGTTTATTTTCTTCTTAATTTTTTTACATGTAGCTTGTGTTGCTAGAAAGTAATTTCCACGATAAAAAGTTTGGAAATGCCTAAAGCCGCTGAGGGAGAATTTTTTTTTCTTACAAACACGCTGTTTGTCACCTCTTTGGGCCCGTTTGGAAATGTTCCGGGGAGTTTATTTTCTTCTTAATTTTTTCACATGTAGCTTGTGCTGCTAGAAAGTAATGTTCGCGATAAAAAGTTTGGAAATGCCCAAAGCCGCCGAGTGAGAATTTTTTTTCCTGCAAATACGCTGTATTATCAACTTTTTGGGCCCGTTTGGAAATGATCCGGGGAGTTTATTTTCTTCTTAATTTTTTTACATGTAGCTTGTGTTGCTAGAAAGTAATTTCCACGATAAAAAGTTTGGAAATGCCCAAAGCCGCTGAGGGAGAATTTTTTTTTCTTACAAACACGCTGTTTGCCACCTTTTTGGGCCCGTTTGGAAATGTTCCGGGGAATTTATTTTCTTCTTAATTATTTTACATGTAACTTGTGCTGCTAGAAAGTAATGTTCGCGATAAAAAGTTTGGAAATGCCCAAAGCCGCCGAGTGAGAATTTTTTTTCCTGCAAATACGCTGTATTATCAACTTTTTGGGCCCGTTTGGAAATGTTCCGGGTAGTTTATTTTCTTCTTAATTTTTTTACATGTAGCTTGTGTTGCTAGAAAGTAATTTCCACGATAAAAAGTTTGGAAATGCCCAAAGCCGCTGAGGGAGAATTTTTTTTTCTTACAAACACGCTGTTTGTCACCTTTTTGGGCCCGTTTGGAAATGTTCCGGGGAGTTTATTTTCTTCTTAATTTTTTTACATGTAGCTTGTGCTGCTAGAAAGTAATGTTCGCGATAAAAAGTTTGGAAATGCCCAAAGCCGCCGAGTGAGAATTTTTTTTCCTGCAAATACGCTGTATTATCAACTTTTTGGGCCCGTTTGGAAATGTTCCGGGGAGTTTATTTTCTTCTTAATTTTTTTACATGTAGCTTGTGTTGCTAGAAAGTAATTTCCACGATAAAAAGTTTGGAAATGCCCAAAGTCACCGAGTGAGAATTTTTTTTCCTGCAAATACGCTGTATTATCAACTTTTTGGGCCCGTTTGGAAATGTTCCGGGGAGTTTATTTTCTTCTTAATTTTTTTACATGTAGCTTGTGTTGCTAGAAAGTAATTTCCACGATAAAAAGTTTGGAAATGCCTAAAGCCGCTGAGGGAGAATTTTTTTTTCTTACAAACACGCTGTTTGTCACCTCTTTGGGCCCGTTTGGAAATGTTCCGGGGAGTTTATTTTCTTCTTAATTTTTTCACATGTAGCCTGTGCTGCTAGAAAGTAATGTTCGCGATAAAAAGTTTGGAAATGCCCAAAGCCGCCGAGTGAGAATTTTTTTTCCTGCAAATACGCTGTATTATCAAGTTTTTGGGCCCGTTTGGAAATGTTCCGGGGAGTTTATTTTCTTCTTAATTTTTTTACATGTAGCTTGTGTTGCTAGAAAGTAATTTCCACGATAAAAAGTTTGGAAATGCCCAAAGCCGCTGAGGGAGAATTTTTTTTTCTTACTAACACGCTGTTTGTCACCTTTTTGGGCCCGTTTGGAAATGTTCCGGGGAATTTATTTTCTTCTTAAGTTTTTTACATGTAACTTGTGCTGCTAGAAAGTAATGTTCGCGATAAAAAGTTTGGAAATGCCCAAAGCCGCCGAGTGAGAATTTTTTTTCCTGCAAATACGCTGTATTATCAACTTTTTGGGCCCGTTTGGAAATGTTCCGGAGAGTTTATTTTCTTCTTAATTTTTTTACATGTAGCTTGTGTTGCTAGAAAGTAATTTCCACGATAAAAAGTTTGGAAATGCCCCAAGCCGCTGAGGGAGAATTTTTTTTTCTTACAAACACGCTGTTTGTCACCTTTTTGGGCCCGTTTGGAAATGTTCCGGGGAATTTATTTTCTTCTTGATTTTTTACATGTAACTTGTGCTGCCAGAAAGTAATGTTCGCGATAAAAAGTTTGGAAATGCCCAAAGCCGCCGAGTGAGAATTTTTTTCCTACAAATACGTTGTATTATCAACTTTTTGGGCCCGTTTGGAAATGTTCCGGGTAGTTTATTTTCTTCTTAATTTTTTTACATGTAGCTTGTGTTGCTAGAAAGTAATTTCCACGATAAAAAGTTTGGAAATGCCCAAAGCCGCTGAGGGAGAATTTTTTTCTTACAAACACGCTGTTTGTCACCTTTTTGGGCCCGTTTGGAAATGTTCCGGGGAGTTTATTTTCTTCTTAATTTTTTTACATGTAGCTCGTGCTGCTAGAAAGTAATGTTCGCGATAAAAAGTTTGGAAATGCCCAAAGCCGCCGAGAGAGAATTTTTTTTCCTGCAAATACGCTGTATTATCAACTTTTTGGGCCCGTTTGGAAATGTTCCGGGAGTTTATTTTCTTCTTAATTTTTTTACATGTAGCTTGTGTTGCTAGAAAGTAATTTCCACGATAAAAAGTTTGGAAATGCCCAAAGCCGCTGAGGGAGAATTTTTTTTCTTACAAACACGCTGTTTGTCACCTTTTTGGGCCCGTTTGGAAATGTTCCGGGAGTTTATTTTCTTCTTAATTTTTTTAAATGTAGCTTGTGCTGCTAGAAAGTAATGTTCGCGATAAAAAGTTTGGAAATGCCCAAAGCCGCCGAGTGAGAATTTTTTTCCTGCAAATACGCTGTATTATCAACTTTTTGGGCCCGTTTGGAAATGTTCCGGGAGTTTATTTTCTTCTTAATTTTTTTAGATGTAGCTTGTGTTGCTAGAAAGTAATTTCCACGATAAAAAGTTTGGAAATGCCCAAAGCCACCGAGTGAGAATTTTTTTTCCTGCAAATACGCTGTATTATCAACTTTTTGGGCCCGTTTGGAAATGTTCCGGGGAGTTTATTTTCTTCTTAATTTTTTTACATGTAGCTTGTGTTGCTAGAAAGTAATTTCCACGATAAAAAGTTTGGAAATGCCCAAAGCCACCGAGTGAGAATTTTTTTTCCTGCAAATACGCTGTATTATCTACTTTTTGGGCCCGTTTGGAAATGTTCCGGGGAGTTTATTTTCTTCTTAATTTTTTTACATGTAGCTTGTGTTGCTAGAAAGTAATTTCCACGATAAAAAGTTTGGAAATGCCTAAAGCCGCTGAGGGAGAATTTTTTTTTCTTACAAACACGCTGTTTGTCACCTCTTTGGGCCCGTTTGGAAATGTTCCGGGGAGTTTATTTTCTTCTTAATTTTTTCACATGTAGCTTGTGCTGCTAGAAAGTAATGTTCGCGATAAAAAGTTTGGAAATGCCCAAAGCCGCCGAGTGAGAATTTTTTTTCCTGCAAATACGCTGTATTATCAACTTTTTGGGCCCGTTTGGAAATGATCCGGGGAGTTTATTTTCTTCTTAATTTTTTTACATGTAGCTTGTGTTGCTAGAAAGTAATTTCCACGATAAAAAGTTTGGAAATGCCCAAAGCCGCTGAGGGAGAATTTTTTTTTCTTACAAACACGCTGTTTGCCACCTTTTTGGGCCCGTTTGGAAATGTTCCGGGGAATTTATTTTCTTCTTAATTATTTTACATGTAACTTGTGCTGCTAGAAAGTAATGTTCGCGATAAAAAGTTTGGAAATGCCCAAAGCCGCCGAGTGAGAATTTTTTTTCCTGCAAATACGCTGTATTATCAACTTTTTGGGCCCGTTTGGAAATGTTCCGGGTAGTTTATTTTCTTCTTAATTTTTTTACATGTAGCTTGTGTTGCTAGAAAGTAATTTCCACGATAAAAAGTTTGGAAATGCCCAAAGCCGCTGAGGGAGAATTTTTTTTTCTTACAAACACGCTGTTTGTCACCTTTTTGGGCCCGTTTGGAAATGTTCCGGGAGTTTATTTTCTTCTTAATTTTTTACATGTAGCTTGTGCTGCTAGAAAGTAATGTTCGCGATAAAAAGTTTGGAAATGCCCAAAGCCGCCGAGTGAGAATTTTTTTCCTGCAAATACGCTGTATTATCAACTTTTTGGGCCCGTTTGGAAATGTTCCGGGAGTTTATTTTCTTCTTAATTTTTTTACATGTAGCTTGTGTTGCTAGAAAGTAATTTCCACGATAAAAAGTTTGGAAATGCCCAAAGTCACCGAGTGAGAATTTTTTTCCTGCAAATACGCTGTATTATCAACTTTTTGGGCCCGTTTGGAAATGTTCCGGGAGTTTATTTTCTTCTTAATTTTTTACATGTAGCTTGTGTTGCTAGAAAGTAATTTCCACGATAAAAAGTTTGGAAATGCCTAAAGCCGCTGAGGGAGAATTTTTTTTTCTTACAAACACGCTGTTTGTCACCTCTTTGGGCCCGTTTGGAAATGTTCCGGGGAGTTTATTTTCTTCTTAATTTTTTCACATGTAGCCTGTGCTGCTAGAAAGTAATGTTCGCGATAAAAAGTTTGGAAATGCCCAAAGCCGCCGAGTGAGAATTTTTTTTCCTGCAAATACGCTGTATTATCAAGTTTTTGGGCCCGTTTGGAAATGTTCCGGGGAGTTTATTTTCTTCTTAATTTTTTTACATGTAGCTTGTGTTGCTAGAAAGTAATTTCCACGATAAAAAGTTTGGAAATGCCCAAAGCCGCTGAGGGAGAATTTTTTTTTCTTACTAACACGCTGTTTGTCACCTTTTTGGGCCCGTTTGGAAATGTTCCGGGGAATTTATTTTCTTCTTAAGTTTTTTACATGTAACTTGTGCTGCTAGAAAGTAATGTTCGCGATAAAAAGTTTGGAAATGCCCAAAGCCGCCGAGTGAGAATTTTTTTTCCTGCAAATACGCTGTATTATCAACTTTTTGGGCCCGTTTGGAAATGTTCCGGAGAGTTTATTTTCTTCTTAATTTTTTTACATGTAGCTTGTGTTGCTAGAAAGTAATTTCCACGATAAAAAGTTTGGAAATGCCCCAAGCCGCTGAGGGACAATTTTTTTTCTTACAAACACGCTGTTTGTCACCTTTTTGGGCCCGTTTGGAAATGTTCCGGCGAATTTATTTTCTTCTTAATTGTTTTACAGCTAACTTGTGCTGCTAGAAAGTAATGTTCGCGATAAAAAGTTTGGAAATGCCCAAAGCCGCCGAGTGAGAAGTTTTTTTCCTGCAAATACGCTGTATTATCAACTTTTTGGGCCCGTTTGGAAATGTTCCGGGGAGTTTATTTTCTTCTTAATTTTTTTACATGTAGCTTGTGTTGCTAGAAAGTAATTTCCACGATAAAAAGTTTGGAAATGCCCAAAGCCGCTGAGGGAGAATTTTTTTTTCTTACAATCACGCTGTTTGTCACATTTTGGGCCCGTTTGGAAATGTTCCGGGGAGTTTATTTTCTTCTTAATTTTTTTACATGTAGCTTGTGCTGCTAGAAAGTAATGTTCGCGATAAAAAGTTTGGAAATGCCCAAAGCCGCCGAGTGAGAATTTTTTTCCTGCAAATACGCTGTATTATCAACTTTTTGGGCCCGTTTGGAAATGTTCCGGGAGTTTATTTTCTTCTTAATTTTTTTACATGTAGCTTGTGTTGCTAGAAAGTAATTTCCACGATAAAAAGTTTGGAAATGCCCAAAGCCGCTGAGGGAGAATTTTTTTCTTACAAACACGCTGTTTGTCACCTTTTGGGCCCGTTTGGAAATGTTCCGGGTAATTTATTTTCTTCTTAATTTTTTACATGTAACTTGTGCTGCTAGAAAGTAATGTTCGCGATAAAAAGTTTGGAAATGCCCAAAGCCGCCGAGTGAGAATTTTTTTCCTGCAAATACGCTGTTTTATCAACTTTTTGGGCCCGTTTGGAAATGTTCCGGGGAGTTTATTTTCTTCTTAATTTTTCTACATGTAGCTTGTGTTCCTAGAAAGTAATTTCCACGATAAAAAGTTTGGAAATGCCCAAAGCCGCTGAGGGAGAATTTTTTTCTTACAAACACGCTGTTTGTCACCTTTTTGGGCCCGTTTCGAAATGTTCCGGGAGTTTATTTTCTTCTTTATTTTTTTACATGTAGCTTGTGCTGCTAGAAAGTAATGTTCGCGATAAAAAGTTTGGAAATGCCCAAAGCCGCCGAGTGAGAATTTTTTTCCTGCAAATACGCTGTATTATCAACTTTTTGGGCCCGTTTGGAAATGTTCCGGGAGTTTATTTTCTTCTTAATTTTTTTACATGTAGCTTGTGTTGCTAGAAAGTAATTTCCACGATAAAAAGTTTGGAAATGCCCCAAGCCGCTGAGGGAGAATTTTTTTTCTTACAAACACGCTGTTTGTCACCTTTTTGGGCCCGTTTGGAAATGTTCCGGGAATTTATTTTCTTCTTAATTTTTTTACATGTAACTTGTGCTGCTAGAAAGTAATGTTCGCGATAAAAAGTTTGGAAATGCCCAAAGCCGCCGAGTGAGAATTTTTTTTCTGCAAATACGCTGTATTATCAACTTTTTGGGCCCGTTTGGAAATGTTCCGGGTAGTTTATTTTCTTCTTAATTTTTTACATGTAGCTTGTGTTGCTAGAAAGTAATTTCCACGATAAAAAGTTTGGAAATGCCCAAAGCCGCTGAGGGAGAATTTTTTTCTTACAAACACGCTGTTTGTCACCTTTTGGGCCCGTTTGGAAATGTTCCGGGAGTTTATTTTCTTCTTAATTTTTTTACATGTAGCTTGTGCTGCTAGAAAGTAATGTTCGCGATAAAAAGTTTGGAAATGCCCAAAGCCGCCGAGTGAGAATTTTTTTCCTGCAAATACGCTGTATTATCAACTTTTTGGGCCCGTTTGGAAATGTTCCGGGAGTTTATTTTCTTCTTAATTTTTTACATGTAGCTTGTGTTGCTAGAAAGTAATTTCCACTATAAAAAGTTTGGAAATGACCAAAGCCGCTGAGGTAGAATTTTTTTTTCTTACAAACACGCTGTTTGTCACCTTTTTGGGCCCGTTTGGAAATGTTCCGGGTAATTTATTTTCTTCTTAATTTTTTTACATGTAACTTGTGCTGCTAGAAAGTAATGTTCGCGATAAAAAGTTTGGAAATGCCCAAAGCCGCCGAGTGAGAATTTTTTTTCCTGCAAATACGCTGTTTTATCAACTTTTTGGGCCCGTTTGGAAATGTTCCGGGGAGTTTATTTTCTTCTTAATTTTTCTACATGTAGCTTGTGTTCCTAGAAAGTAATTTCCACGATAAAAAGTTTGGAAATGCCCAAAGCCGCTGAGGGAGAATTTTTTTTCTTACAAACACGCTGTTTGTCACCTTTTGGGCCCGTTTGGAAATGTTCCGGGAGTTTATTTTCTTCTTTATTTTTTTACATGTAGCTTGTGCTGCTAGAAAGTAATGTTCGCGATAAAAAGTTTGGAAATGCCCAAAGCCGCGGAGTGAGAATTTTTTTTCCTGCAAATACGCTGTATTATCAACTTTTTGGGCCCGTTTGGAAATGTTCCGGGCAGTTTATTTTCTTCTTAATTTTTTTACATGTAGCTTGTGTTGCTAGAAAGTAATTTCCACGATAAAAAGTTTGGAAATGCCCCAAGCCGCTGAGGAGAATTTTTTTTTCTTACAAACACGCTGTTTGTCACCTTTTTGGGCCCGTTTGGAAATGTTCCGGGAATTTATTTTCTTCTTAATTTTTTTACATGTAACTTGTGCTGCTAGAAAGTAATGTTCGCGATAAAAAGTTTGGAAATGCCCAAAGCCGCCGAGTGAGAATTTTTTTCCTGCAAATACGCTGTATTATCAACTTTTTGGGCCCGTTTGGAAATGTTCCGGGTAGTTTATTTTCTTCTTAATTTTTTTACATGTAGCTTGTGTTGCTAGAAAGTAATTTCCACGATAAAAAGTTTGGAAATGCCCAAAGCCGCTGAGGAGAATTTTTTTCTTACAAACACGCTGTTTGTCACCTTTTGGGCCCGTTTGGAAATGTTCCGGGGAGTTTATTTTCTTCTTAATTTTTTTACATGTAGCTTGTGCTGCTAGAAAGTAATGTTCGCGATAAAAAGTTTGGAAATGCCCAAAGCCGCCGAGTGAGAATTTTTTTCCTGCAAATACGCTGTATTATCAACTTTTTGGGCCCGTTTGGAAATGTTCCGGGAGTTTATTTTCTTCTTAATTTTTTTACATGTAGCTTGTGTTGCTAGAAAGTAATTTCCACGATAAAAAGTTTGGAAATGCCCAAAGCCGCTGAGGAGAATTTTTTTTCTTACAAACACGCTGTTTGTCACCTTTTGGGCCCGTTTGGAAATGTTCCGGGTAATTTATTTTCTTCTTAATTTTTTTACATGTAACTTGTGCTGCTAGAAAGTAATGTTCGCGATAAAAAGTTTGGAAATGCCCAAAGCCGCCGAGTGAGAATTTTTTTTCCTGCAAATACGCTGTTTTATCAACTTTTTGGGCCCGTTTGGAAATGTTCCGGGGAGTTTATTTTCTTCTTAATTTTTCTACATGTAGCTTGTGTTCCTAGAAAGTAATTTCTACGATAAAAAGTTTGGAAATGCCCAAAGCCGCTGAGGGAGAATTTTTTTTTCTTACAAACACGCTGTTTGTCACCTTTTTGGGCCCGTTTGGAAATGTTCCGGGGAGTTTATTTTCTTCTTTATTTTTTTACATGTAGCTTGTGCTGCTAGAAAGTAATGTTCGCGATAAAAAGTTTGGAAATGCCCAAAGCCGCCGAGTGAGAATTTTTTTTCCTGCAAATACGCTGTATTATCAACTTTTTGGGCCCGTTTGGAAATGTTCCGGGTAGTTTATTTTCTTCTTAATTTTTTTACATGTAGCTTGTGTTGCTAGAAAGTAATTTCCACGATAAAAAGTTTGGAAATGCCCAAAGCCGCTGAGGGAGAATTTTTTTTTCTTACAAACACGCTGTTTGTCACCTTTTTGGGCCCGTTTGGAAATGTTCCGGGGAGTTTATTTTCTTCTTAATTTTTTTACATGTAGCTTGTGCTGCTAGAAAGTAATGTTCGCGATAAAAAGTTTGGAAATGCCCAAAGCCGCCGAGTGAGAATTTTTTTCCTGCAAATACGCTGTATTATCAACTTTTTGGGCCCGTTTGGAAATGTTCCCGGGAATTTATTTTCTCCTTAATTTTTTTACATGTAGCTTGTGTTGCTAGAAAGTAATTTCCACGATAAAAAGTTTGGAAATGCCCAAAGCCGCTGAGGGAGAATTTTTTTTTCTTACAAACACGCTGTTTGTCACCTTTTTGGGCCCGTTTGGAAATGTTCCGGATAATTTATTTTCTTCTTAATTTTTTTACATGTAACTTGTGCTGCTAGAAAGTAATGTTCGCGATAAAAAGTTTGGAAATGCCCAAAGCCGCCGAGTGAGAATTTTTTTTCCTGCAAATACGCTGTTTTATCAACTTTTTGGGCCCGTTTGGAAATGTTCCGGGGAGTTTATTTTCTTCTTAATTTTTCTACATGTAGCTTGTGTTCCTAGAAAGTAATTTCCACGATAAAAAGTTTGGAAATGCCCAAAGCCGCTGAGGGAGAATTTTTTTTTCTTACAAACACGCTGTTTGTCACCTTTTTGGGCCCGTTTGGAAATGTTCCGGGGAGTTTATTTTCTTCTTAATTTTTCTACATGTAGCTTGTGTTCCTAGAAAGTAATTTCTACAATAAAAAGTTTGGAAAATCTCAAAGCCGCCGAGGGAGAATTTTTTTTTATTGCATTTTTACATCTACCCTGTATAATCACCCGTTTGGGGTGGTTTTGGGGGTGGGGATAATTTGATATCGGTTTATATCAATTATTTTTGATGAATTCTTGTGTTATTTACAATATCTGGTGTCATTCTCCCTGAGAAATTTGATTTTAGAAAAATGGAATTTTCGTTCTCTTAGGTTGTCTTACGAATTCCGTGTTAGGGGTGGCGGGTAGTTTGGAATTGATTTATTTTGATCAATTTTCATGTATTCTTCCATTATTTGCAGTATATTATGCTATTCATGTGGAAAAAAGGTGTTTTTCGAAAATCGAATTTTCGTTGGATCGCAACGTTGCAAACTTTAAACCCATGGGGGTTTTCCGGGGAGTCAATTTGGTTCGTAATTTTTTTATAGCGAGTTCTTATGCTCAAACAGTAATTCCAGCATTAAAAAGTTTGGAAATGCCAGACACCGAGCAGTGAGAATTTTTTTTCCGTCACGACCCTATATATCTGATTATATAATCAGCTGTTTGGGGGTTTTCCGGGGAGTCGATTTGGTTCGTAATTTTTTTACACGGAGTTTTTATGCTCAAAAAGTAATTCCAGCTTTAAAAAGTTTGGAAATGCCAGACACCGAGCAGTGAGAATTTTTTTTGCGTCACGACCCCTATATATCTGATTATATAATCAGCTGTTTGGGGGTTTTCCGAGGAGTCGATTTGGTTCGTAATTTTTTTACGAGTAGTTTGTGTGCTCATAAAATAATTCCAGCAATAAAAAGTTTGGAAATGCTAAACGCCGCTGAGAGAGAATTTTTTTTCGGTCACAACCCCTATATATCTGATTATATAATCTGCTGTTTAGGGGGTTTCCGGGTAGTCGATTTGGTTCGTAATTTTTTTACAGGGAGTTTTTATGCTCAAAAAGTAATTCCAGCTTTAAAAAGTTTGGAAATGCCAGACACCGTGCAGTGAGAATTTTTTTCCGTCTCGACCCCTATATATCTGATTATATAATCAGCTGTTTGGGGTTTTCCGGGAGTCGATTTGGTTCGTAATTTTTTTACGAGTAGTTTGTGTGCTCATAAAATAATTCCAGCAATAAAAAGTTTGGAAATACCAAACGCCGCGGAGAGAAATTTTTTCCGTTACTACCCCTATATAATCAGCTTTTCGGGGTGTTCCGGGAGTCGATTTGGTTCCTAATTTTTTGCGGGTATTTTGTATCCTCAGAAAATAATTCCAGCAATAAAAAGTTTGGAAATACCAAACGCCGCGGAGAGAGATTTTTTTTCCGTTACTACCCCTATATAATCAGCTTTTTGGGGTGTTCCGGGGAGTTGATTTGGTTCCTAATTTTTTTGCGGGTATTTTGTATCCTCGGAAAATAATTCCAGCAATAAAAAGTTTGGAAATACCAAACGCCGCGGAGAGAGAATTTTTTTTCCGTTACTACCCCTATATAATCAGCTTTTTGGGGGTGTTCCGGGGAGTCGATTTGGTTCCTAATTTTTTTTCGGGTATTTTGTATCCTCAGAAAATAATTCCAGCAATAAAAAGTTTGGAAATACCAAACGCCGCGGAGAGAGAATTATTTTCCGTTACTACCCCTATATAATCAGCTTTTTGGGGTGTTCCGGGAGTCGATTTGGTTCCTAATTTTTTTTCGGGTATTTTGTATCCTCAGAAAATAATTCCAGCAATAAAAAGTTTGGAAATACCAAACGCCGCGAAGAGAGAATTTTTTTCTCTTAGGTCATCTTACGAATTCCGTGTTAGGGGTGGGGGGTAGTTTGGAATTGATTTATTTTAATCAATTTTGATGTATTCTTCCATTATTTGTAGTACATTATATCATCCATGTGGAAAAAAGTGGTTTTTCGAAAATCGAATTTTCGTTGGATCGCAACGTTGCAAACTTCAAACCCATGAATCAGAAACATTTTTGTTGAATAAAAATTATTATAGTTATAACTCACAAAGCCTAAAGGATTCAAAAATTTGATCTGCTGACCCCATGTGAAATATCTTCTCTGTTCTTTTAATATCAATATCATCGTCAAGATTTCGCCTCCTCGTAGTGTGGCCGACGTCGTCGCAACTGTTCATGGTAGCAGCTAATATCGAAGTACACGTGGGCGCGCTCGGCTCCGACCTCGTGTAAATTTGCTATATCACGGGTCGGTGTCGAGTAGCGCGAGCACGTGGCTCATTAAACATCATTTATCCTTTCTCCACATTAAGAACAATATCATTTATGATAATATTATTCCAATATACATGTATGTTACATGTCTTTATTTTTTAATTTTTAATTTACTTATTCGCACACCGAGTGATGAGAGCTTACGTAAGTTCTCACGTAAGAACTTACGAAATATTTTTATGTGGGCATGGTTATAATACATATGTTAGTCATAGATAAAAGTTTAAAAATTTAATTAATTGCTTTGACTGCGAGAAAAACTCGATTTTTTATAGCAAAATGTAAAAACAATGTTATTTAAGAGATAATATCAACATAATTTTTAGGTGCTAATCACCTGATAATCAGGTGACGTTTTGGCATGATGTCCAGCTGAAATCAGCTAAATTTTTTCAGTATAATCTATAACTTTTGAAAGTAATTCGTTCTTATTAAAAGTAATTTTTATACATATTTTTGGTGTAATTGTTTTTATAAAAATTTTCCGATTAATCGCGCGATTAATAACACTTGAATAGTCCAATGGGATTCCAAGATTTTGAATTCACCCGGCACGTTCGGAAAGAATTAACTTCCCTCGGGTGTACATTAACACTGCAGTTACGCACTGATACATTTACAGTCATAATGTTTGTCAATTACGCAAGCACGTACACAGCTGTGGAAATAAAACTTATTTTTTAATGTTGAATTTCGGTTAACTCGCGCGATTATCGCACGATTATCGCGCCAGAAAATGGTCGATAAACTGGCACGATCATCGCGCGATATTTTTCAATAGGGTCGTTATTTTCTTTTACATGTCTGTAATAGATGTGTGTATATATGATTTAGATTTTGTGTGTCTTCTTTTTTATTGACCGGTTGTTTCTGTAAATGTACATGTAACATCTCTGAAATTAATCTTTTATTTAAATTTTCCTCTTTATCTAATATATTGTAATTAATAGAGAGGACGGAGGTGGCGCAAAAGAAGAAGAATTTGCCCAGGAAGGAAAGAAAGGATGAGGAGGACTGGCAGATAGAGTAGAAGAAGGAAGAAAGAAGAAGAAGAACATAGACACAGACAGGAAGCATTACACACACGCACACACATTTTTAGATAGGGACCAGAAAGGTGTATTTGTATTTTTGTTTTGTAATTATAAGAAAAAGTTTTGATATTATTTAGATAAGGAAAGTAACAACATGAACAGAAACACTTGCACAAACAGAAAGAGTAAAATACAAAGAGGCAGAGAAGGGAGAAATATACAAAGATGTACATAAAAATATTTTGTACTATGAACTAAGTTCAATAAAGCATTTATTATTATTATTATTATTGTAATTAATATAGTTAAATTTATGGCCTGTTTCGTTTTCATGTAAAATTGTCGCGGAGTCTTCTGATGTTTTGTGTTCATTTATTCTCGTCATTAGTTTTCATTTTTTTTATCCTACGTATGTTGCCGGACAATTATTACAATGAATTCGATAAACCACATTGTTTTCAAATTCTTTTTTAGATTTATCTTTACCTTTGGTTATGATATTCTTCATATTGCTATTGATTTTTGGTATGGTTTCAATATTGTATTTTTTTAAGTGTGGATGAGGTTTGTTTAAAAAATCAGTTTATATAAGGGAGGCTGATGAAATGTTTGTTTTGGTTTCTATTATTATTCGTGTTGGTGTTGTTATTTAATTTGGCGGTATGTTTGCTTATAAACTTATTTATGAATTTAGATGGGTAATTATTTTCCTTCAATAAATTTTTTGCTATGTTTATGTTATCTTTGTGGAATCTAATATCTGCTAATTTAATCGCTCTATCCGTTACGTTATATACCATTGCTATTTTTTGACAGTGGATGTTGTGAATGGTAATTTAGGAATCTACTGGAAAAAGTTGGTTTGGTGTACCAATTTGTAATAATCTTTTGGTTTTCTTTTATCAATACGCTTTATCTATGTGAAATAAATAACTTAATTACTAACATTACCTGTATACTAACATTGAGAAAGCATTGGCGAATGTGGCAAATATGTCGAAACAATATTGAAGCAATATTGCTTGAATATTGAGTGTTATAGGGGAGTATATTAAATGCTCTTCTCATATCATTTATTAATTTACTTGTAATTGTATAATTACTTATTCTTTCACATCATACATGAAAAGTAGGTTCAATTATAAATATTTTTAGAGTAAGCAGACCTCAAACAATTAAAAATTGATGTAGTTACAATAAATTTAAAGAAAAAATTGATTTGGAACATAAGTATACACATAGTCTTCATTTTATCAACATAATTTTTACATATACTTTAGCCAAGAGAACATATTTCTACTCAAAAAAACTCAACTTTTTCATCTTTACTTTTTTTTTAATTTCAAAATTCGAATTGAATCACATACACATAAAAACCACTAAAAATTGCCTTTTTGTCAATGTCCCATTTAAAATACATGTGTGTATAAATTTATCACATGGTCTGGGCAAAACTGCACAAAATCATATTTTTCTCCCTCCAGGTAAAAAATTATAGAATTGGGAAATCTGGTTAAAAAAAATTTAATTACTCCAATTAAGGGGTGAATTTGAAGACAATAAGAAAAAAATGTTGTTGCATTGAGCCCAAATGAAAAACGGCGTTGTTATTTGTACGACAGATCTGTCGTACAAATAACCTATAACCCACTTAGAAACATGTAAAAACCACTGTTTTGAAAGTCTGATATGGAAAGGACTATTATTTCTTTAGTCAAACGTCAATCCTTGCCTATTTTTTCTTTAGTCAAGCGTCAATTCTTCGACTAAAAAAAATTGAAGGTTAGATTTTACGTATATATAGGTGTACCTATCTACAGCGATCTGGCGTACAAATAACAACGGCCTCCTTTAGATTTTACTTATTCTTAACAAAAAGAAATTAATATTTAAAATAAAATAAATTCATTCTTATTCAAATAAAAATATTCATTTTGAAAGAT
The DNA here is from genome assembly GCA_036365515.1 of Torymus aiolomorphi. NCBI lineage: Eukaryota > Metazoa > Arthropoda > Insecta > Hymenoptera > Torymidae > Torymus > Torymus aiolomorphi. The sequence goes on along the minus strand of CM070875.1, from coordinate 133,279,735 downwards.
CAACAAAAGTTAATTTAAAAATGGATGGTCAATCAAAAGCGGTGACAAAATAACATTATTATAGTTTTTTTTATATAAAATTCGAAGATCTTATCTAAACTAAGTGTGGCTTTCATTTTACTGTATTTCTAAGATACTTTTCATTTATAAATCAATCTGTATTAAAATTAAATTTATCAAAACAAGTCAATTCTTAAATTAATGCACATAAAGAAATATGTGAAAAAATTGTTATTGTTACTTACACAACAGTTTTTACAGTATTTAATGATACTTCTGTTTTATAATTATCAAAAACAGTAGACAAAAAACAACAGAAAGTAAGACAAGCTGCAACACTTAAAGTGTACGCTATAATGGCATTTCCTCTTGTTAAAAAAGTGTGCATTTTATAGGTGCAACAGAACAACAATGAACTATAAATTTTAAAACAAATTTTTCTTTTTTCGCAATTAGCAAGTCGATACCAAATATATTTCGAATAACTTATTTCATGAAAACCACTTCAATTTTATAATTTCATCTACATATATTTTTTTTTTCTTCCTTATGAGGTATCAGCTCCAGGCAAAGTTCTCAACATCTACTTATATACCACGCATACTGTGTACAAGACGTAATCTAAGGCTGAAATCATTCGCCTTGTTAAGACCAGCGTCAGCGCCCCTCACGACAAAATCCGAACTGCTTATTGAAGGATAAACACAGCTATTTAGCATGAGCGGTATATGAAGAAAAGTTTATTTAATTAAGAAATAAAATAAATAGGGATGGTATGAACGTCGAAAAGTGTTTTACTGATTTATCCGATATTGTAAGAGATATTGGCAATCACACAAGGCGTTATGTGAAAGGCGAGAGAGTTTATAAGGAAAATCGCATAATATTTTGTAGGTTAGCCAAAGAAAATACTGATTGCTCAGCAGAGTTAGTAGCACCGAGCAACACAGTTCTTTGGCTGGCCTATAAAATATTATGTGATTTGCCTTATAAACTCTCTCTCGCCTTCCACATAAGGCCTTCGTGCCATTGCTAATATATATAATAATATCAGACAAATCAATAATTGATTTTAAGACGTTCATCGGATCACTACTTATTTTATTTTTTAATTAAATAATCCTTGGTTCGTATACCGCTCATGCTAATCAGCAGTGTTTATCCTTTAATAAGCAGTTCGAATTTTGGCCGCGAGGGGCGCTGACGCTGGTCTTAACAAGGCGAATATTGTACAGATTAGAGCCGAAGAATACGAATCACCTTCTCGGAATGAAAAAAGGACCAGATATATAAATATGAATATTAAAAGCCTCGTTTTTGGCCTGTGGGCCTTCACTCAGCTCTGAGGAACAGATATAAAGAACAAGAATAACGGGTTAGTATATCTATATATACGAGAAACAGCGAGATATACAAGGAACAAGAGTCTTGTTCCTTGCTGTCCTTCGTATATATAGATATATAACCCATGTTATTCTTGTTCTTTTTATCTGTTCCTCAGAGCTGTGTGAAGGCCCTATTACACGCAAAAAAGAACAGTTACGGTTACAGGAACAGTGACAAAATAACATTGGGTAATATAACTATGTATATGCGGAACCGGAACAGCTAAAAGGAACATTTTGTACTGTTCCTGTAACTGTAAGGGCCTTCGAAAGCTCTGAGGTACAGATATAAAGAACAAGAATAACATGGGTTAGTATATCTATATATACGAGGAACAGCGAGATATACGAGGAACAAGACTCTTGTTCATCGTGCCTAACTGGCCCTAACTGTTCTTTTTTGCATGTTATAGGCCTTATTTGCCCGGTAAGTGTTCGAACACTTGAAAACGAACAGATAAAAAGAACAAGAATTACATGGGTCTCTATATCTATATATATATATGAGTAACAGCGAGATACAGAAGGAACAAGATGTATATACATTTCTCGAAAGGGGTTTATAAGGCCCGTTTTCTTTTATATAGGGGTTTATCAAGCCCGATTTTGATTATGCGGCCCGGGCTTCATAATATTTCTAAATATAGGGGATTATGCGGCCCGACCTAGAGTCTATAACCCCAGGGTTCATTATTTCTTTAGTCACTTGCCATAGGGAACTCTGGGCTGTAGGTACTAATATACAGTCTTGGGCTACATAAACCCCGATAAGTGTGTGTATGTGTATATATATATATATATATATATATATATATATATATATATATATATATATATATATATATGTATATTCACATCTGGGACGCATTTTGAGGATTATATAAGTCATATATACCGAATTTTGAGGATTTTGTAGGCATTTTGAGGAGTCTCTTCAAAAGTCCAAAGCACTCGAGAGGCATTTTGAGGATTTTTCAGCGGTTTCCACAATAGTGTGTTAATACATCGATTTCGGAAATTCCGTGATATTTTTCCGTAAAAGCGGGCGCCGCAGGCGTCGTGGTGTTAGTCAATAACCTTAGGGTCATTATTTCTTTAGTCACGCGCTTGTTTATTGGTTGTTTATAACAATGTTTATATTTGTGTCACCACTATTGTACAAATTCTTTATGAAATCCTCAAAATACCGTACAAAGATATTTATATATATATATATATATATATATATATAGAAATCCATGTAATTTTTGTTCGTTTATCTGTTCCTTTTTTAGTGTGTGTGTGTGTGAGTGAGTGAGTAGGTGTGTGTGTATGTGCTGTGTGTCTATGTGTGTGTGTGTGTGTTTATGCGTGTACGCGCGCGTGTGTGTGTATGTGTGTGTGTATTACTTTACATATATATATATATATATGGCCGAATCCATCTCAAATCAGACAGCCCGCGTATGCCTATTTCACCTATCATGTTGAAATAAAAATATTTATGTTCTACTCGAAAAAATATTTTACACGTGTTTTTTTATTTTTTTGTTTCATCAAAATTTCATGCATTCAGCGATGCCGAAAAATTCCGAGAAAATTCTTTCATTGAGAAAAAAAATTTTCAATGTGATTTTCAGACTGCTATTGTTTCAGCAGTTTTTCGAGCTTTTAAACGTGTAACACACAATTTCACTCAGTTTTGAGCCCTCTTTAACGGCCTTAATGTCATTTTCAAAAAAAATAAAAAATCCACGAGCTATGCACTTTTTACTGAAAAATTCATTTTTAGGGAAGTGCCTTTTTCTCGAAAACCCCATGTTTTTTTTGCACAATTTTTGTTGTCGTGATAGAGGACGGTAATGCCTAGCTAGACGTATGTGTGAGATTCGGTACTTTTTCCCTGGGATAGCGATCACTAATGAGATAACACACAAACAAATTTTTCACGCCTAATGCTTATATATAGTCAATGATATTAGAGTCAATGTAAAGGTATTTGTCTTTGTGTGTATGTAATATACAGGTACACATAACTATGTATTTATTTGTTATTTGCGTCTTTTTGATTTTTTATTTTTATACCTTTTTTCATTTGTATACCTATTTTACTACCTTTGTTTTTCTGCTTCATTGTTCTTAATTCAGTAAGCGGACGATCAGCGGTCTTTGCTGTCAAACAATGTATTTTATCGTCACATGTTTTTTAACCCATATATGAGTTTTTGAATTCCAGGATACTTTGGAGTTGTAAGCCAATCAATATTTTTTTCTTTTCTGAATTGTTCTATTTCAGCATCTTGTAAATGTATTATTTTAATAGCATCAGTACATTTTTGAACATGTATTGCAAAATCATTTGCGTTTTGAATAGCTTCTTCAAGGGGCTCTCGAAGATTATGCGAAGTAGCATAATGCTTTATAAGTCCACCCACACCATCTACAGCTCCTTTGCCGTGCCCAGTAGCAGAGAACAACCATTTTATATCACACGGTGCTCGTTTTAGTTCATCTAATTGAAAGCGATTTTTAAAGTGACTCGCAGCGCCGTCTGATACGATGGTAATTTTTTAATTGAATCACAACAATTTTCTTTCAAGAATTTTATAATTTTTTGTACTGCTAGCAAAGCATACGCTGAATCATGTTTTCGGTCATCACTTATAACTGCGAAACTTTGTGTCGAATCCCCTTGATAAGAGACTGCTGTGAAAATAGAAATTTGATCATTAACCCAATGATTTCCTTGAACAGCTTTATTATGAATCACAGCCCAGTTTTCAGCGAAGTCTATTTGAAGAACTAAATGATGTGAGTCTTTTTAGCACTTTCTCTTTCTGTTTTTATAGCTTTGCGTTGTATATTTTTTACATACATGTGAGTACTAACCCTCATGGTCCAAACCGAAAGTTCATCTTTAAAAGCAGAAATTGATAGTGTCTTTTTAATCAGGTTTCCATAATCCCACAAAGCATATGTAATTTCTTCTGTGCCTTCTACATCTTGCAGTTTTAAAACATGAAACGTAATTCCCTTAATCCCTGGACATAGTTTACATTCTTGTAAATAACATAAATCAGATGGCTCAGAACACATTGTTGCATTTATTATTTGTGACCGACTTTCATCCAACTCTGTGACGTTACTCCCTCTAAAATTAATTAAGCTCGTAAGAAATAAATCATAATTTGCGCAATAGATACAGAGACAAACTTCTTTGATGGGGCTAAGTAAGACATACTTTGGTCGCAAACTATAAAATTTCGATTTTCCAATTCTCGATTCTGGATAATCATTTTTAAATACTTTATACGTTGACATTTACAATGTTGACACAGATATGTAGAAGGTGTCAAAGGTAAATGAGGATAGAGGTGCTTCAATGGATGAGCAAGATTCTCAAGTTGTTTTAAACGTACGGAACTAGATTTGTAAATAATTTGTTTGTGTTTGTCTAAAAAGTCTGCACATTTGATTCTCTCTGTTGAGTAATATTGAGACATCGTAGTTGAGTTGATAAGGTGTAAATATGTAATAATTTTCCAAAAGATGATGGTTTTAAATAAGACGAGATGTGTGATATATAGCAGAAACCGAACTTTTCTTTGTAAATGTTAAGTCAAACCATATCCATCTAGCGGACAAATGTACTAGTACATATACTCCTATAAGTAGGCGCACGTACATGTATATTACATACACACAAAGACAAATACCTTTACATTGACTCTAATATCATTGACTATATATAAGCGTTAAGCGTGAAAAATTTGTTTGTGTGTTATCTCATTAGTGATCGCTATCCCAGGGAAAAAGTACCGAATCTCACAAATACGTCTAGCTAGGCATTACCGTCCTCTATCACGACAACAAAAATTGTGCAAAAAAAACATGGGGTTTTCGAGAAAAAGGCACTTCCCTAAAAATGAATTTTTCAGTAAAAAGTGCATAGCTCGTGGATTTTTTATTTTTTTGAAAATGACATTAAGGCCGTTAAAGAGGGCTCAAAACTGAGTGAAATTGTGTGTTACACGTTTAAAAGCTCGAAAAACTGCTGAAACAATAGCAGTCTGAAAATCACATTGAAAATTTTTTTTCTCAATGAAAGAATTTTCTCGGAATTTTTCGGCATCGCTGAACGCATGAAATTTTGATGAAACAAAAAAATAAAAAAACACGTGTAAAATATTTTTTCGAGTAGAACATAAATATTTTTATTTCAACATGATAGGTGAAATAGGCATACGCGGGCTGTCTGATTTGAGATGGATTCGGCCATATATAAATGTGGGTATGTATAATTTCTGGGACCCCATAAGAAAAAGTAAAGTTAGTTTCACAATAGCATATATATATACGTTGTGAAAAAAGCCTAAAAGAGGGGAATTTGATGCTTGACTAAAGAAATAATGACCCTAGGTGTGTTGTGATTCGTAGGGGGCCTGCGGCGCATAGTGGGACAGAACAGCTGAAAGGTCTATTAAATTCGGCTTCACGTGAATTTTGCATAAAAAATGTTCTGGTAAAGAGGATTCTCTTCGTTTTGAAATTCTCTAGGAATCACCGCTTCCCTCGGAATCGCATTATCATTTTTTAACCTGATTGTGAGTGGGTTTTTCTGATCTGTCGGGAAAATAAATATAATTAAATAATGTAAAGTGTATGTGTGTGTGTGTGTGTGTGTGTGTGTATATGTGTGTGTGTGTGTGTGTGCGTGTTGCTGTGTGGGTGTATGTGTGTGTCATATAGGTTCTATGTACTCATAATTAATCATAAAATGTTAAAGAAATAAATATTATATATATATAATCTTATATATTGCAGTATATATGCTTGTAAATGCATGAAATGCGTATAGCTATCAGAGAAATTGTAAAAAATAATATATAAATGCAATTGTATATACATATACAATGTTTTTGCTATTTTCCTAACGCGATCGCACTTTACATTATTTAATTATATTTATTTTCCCGACAGATCAGAAAAACCCACTCACAATCATGTTAAAAAATGATAATGCGATTCCGAGGGAAACGGTGATTCCTAGACAATTTCAAAACGAAGAGAATCCTCTTTACCAGAACATTTTTTATGCAAAATTCGCGTGAAGCCGAATAATAGACTTTTCGGCTGTTTTGTCCCACTGTGCGGCGCCTGCTTCTAGTACCGGAAATATGAGAAAATAACTAAAAAAGTAATGATTAAATGACTCTAGTGATAGCCATAGAATGCGAAATCGTATTCACCGCTCTACCATCTAGCGTGTTGCCGAAAGTCGTTTTTGTAGAAATAACTAAATTGTAACCTGATGAGGGCCTTGTAACGTACGTCGTTCTGTACGGGCCGAAACGTCGTTATTTATTTTTGTGAATAAATAAGTTGATAGTATCACCACCCGAGTCTTATTATCCAAATTAAAAAAGTAATGTTTTCATGATGTGACAGTTAGCTTACGACGTCCTGGAAACTTGCGTTATATATAGAAGTCTTCCAGGAGTTCTGGAACTCAATTGAAAATCCCAGAAGCTTGCGTTACGCACACGAAAAGTCCCAGATACTAGCGTTTCATATATTTCTACAAATATCCGTTTATATTGTATTAATAAAATGTTATTGTATATTACTTTTTTTTTTCTCATTCTATGGGCAGAACTACAATATCCGATCCACACGATTTGGTAGTTATTAGCATCCCCTATCTTCATCTAAATTTTCATAAAAAAAACATGGGGTTTTTGAAAAAAATATATTTTTCCAAAAAATACATTTTTCCAAAAAATTCATTTTTTAGTAAAAACTGCATAACTTATGCATTTTTTTATTTTTATGCAAATGTCATGCAGGACATGAAAGAAGGCGCTAATCTGAGTAAGATCACGTACAGTTTACTCAGAAACTTAAAAAATTCGTAAATTGGCAGCTGTTTGAAAATGACCTTGAAAAATAAAATTTGAAAGTTAGGATTTTGTAAAAAATTTTTTACATTGCCAACCGGATGTTATTTTAATGCAATCGAAAAATGTTGGAATATTGGTAGGTAGGAGTACGCAATAAAGAGGAATACAATACAATTTAAGTAAACTAGGACTTTATTCAATGCTTCGCACCTCTCTTACACACACAAGTCCTCTGACAACGGACCCAGTCCGACTGATGGCGCGCTCGCCCGGCGCTCGCTTCAGCGCTCCGCGCCCCATCCCTCTCTACCCGAGTTCGCAGTTTACAAGGTGTTACTGCCTAAAACCCAACACTCCCTCTCAGTCACATCCTTTTATACATTAATAACGTACTCTGGTAACTACAAACATTCTCTAATAAGTTTTAAATTAATATCGCGCTTAATACTGAAACTTTGACTATCTTCTGTCTTATGTTTTGGCTGATCTCATCTTCCCCAATTTTCTCCACGGTGCTGTGAGACAAGTCACTCTTCGTCGTCCGATTTCTCTTTCTCTCCTGTGAACAGAACACATTATTAAACATCATTCTTATTAAGTATTTTGAATATTAACCTTTAACGAAATTTTCTCGCTAAATCCTGTGTTGTCATATTATCCCTAGAAGAAAACCCATTCTTAGAATACCTATCTCATTTAATAATAGTTTCACTGAGTAGTGTAATACCATCGAATTTCGGCAAGTCCCACTCAACGCTACATATTCTGCTTTGTATGAGAACAGCGCAGTACTCGTCTATTGAATCGTTCTCCTTGCTACAGCGTCACCATAGGTGTTAATTACAAACCACACGTTGTAAGAATGTTTTGCTGTTTGTCAGACTCGCATCCGAATGAGTCACCAGACCTTCCAACTCAGTCTCTTATATTAACTCGTAATGTTTGTCCCTGACAAATTCTGCATCACTCGTTCTGCCAAGGGTGTTGCTACTGAGTGAACATTTTCATCTCCTAATTTCTTAAGCATGTTTGTTGTATACTTTCCATGACTCAATTTCAACTTTTGACAAATCTAATCTCGTTCTGTCTTAATTCCCAAGAATTCTTTTGGCTGACCCAGATTTTAACTACGAATAACTCATTTAATCTATTTAAGGTGTGTTCGAATTTGCACTTATTATGTCCCTTTATCAACACTCATCAATTTACAATAATATAAACATCTATCTAATAGCAATCTAGAGACTCGCGAATGTGTTTCTCTCAATTCATAATTGTTTCTGTCTTTAAACCCCCTCATAACTAATCTGGCTTTATATTTTGTATTACATGCCTCATCCCTTTTTTTATTTAAAAATCCACCTAGAATCTAGAATATTATTGTTAGCTTTGCCCCTTAACAAGTTTTCTCTTTTCACAACCTCAAACACTCCTTTATCTTTAATTGAATTTAATTCAGATTCTATAGCCCACTTCCTATTTTCTCCCTCTGCTGAGTTAATCGCCTGTCGATAAGTTTGAGGATCTCCCGGTATTTTAGCTAGCAATGCATGATACGTTATATCTCTTTCATTCGCATCTGACTCTGATTCACTATATGACTCAAATACTCCCTCTGATCTCGACATTGTATAATGAACTTCTTTCTTTTCAGATTTATTACTTTTCTCAAGGCTACTCAACTCCTGTTTATCCGCAAGTTCCGTACCTCAGGTTTTAATTTTCCTATACATTTTGTTTTCTAGAAATTTCACATGTCTACTCTCATAAAGTTTCTTATACTAGCAACACATGCTTTCAAATGTTCTGAATTAAGTTTCATTGGATAGGCTAACGCAACACGAGAATAGTCGTCTACAAAAGTTACTGAAAATTTATAACCTCTAGGATGAGATGAATTGCTAACTGGTCCCATTGTATCCGTGTGTATCATTTGAAGAGGTTTATCTGCTCTCACCCGTGTACTACTGAAAGATAGTTTAACACATTTTTATTTGGAAAAGGCGGACATCAAACGAACCAATGAATAAGCGAATATTATTTTTTATTAGCCGACGTTTCGGGAGCGTTAGATATACTCCCCTCTTCAGGGCTACAAGATATGTAAAAATGGTAAATGTACAACGTCATGATATTTTTTTAAATAAGAAAAACAAGTCGGAGAATTCCATAAAATTTTTAACAAGTCACATATGCCTCTCATTGTTAGTTTATTTATCGGAGATGGCACTCGCCTTATCCGATAGTAATCATGAGAGAATTACGCATAAGTTGGTAGTAAGTTACAGTTTGATATCTATTTTATTCTTAATTCAATACAATATTATTTTTAAATTTTGAATTTTCTTAACGTTTTCCTCAAAGTTTGGTGTAGTTCTCGTGGATGTATGTGCGGCAGGACCGAATGTTTTAATAATGACTGAATAATTGTTTATGGTAAAAAATTTTATGGAATTCTCCGACTTGTTTTTCTTACTTAAAAAAATATCATGACGTTGTACATTTACCATTTTTACATATCTTGTAGCCCTGAAGAGGGGAGTATATCTAACGCTCCCGAAACGTCGGCTAATAAAAAATAATATTCGCTTATTCATTGGTTCGTTTGATGTCCGCCTTTTCCAAATAAACTTAAATATCACGAACGTACTTTAACGATATTTAACACATTTTGTTGTCAGACAAACTTCACATTTCTCGATTTTATTTTCAGACTTTCCATCCTCTTCAATTAATACATTCGGATTTTGTTTCGCAAGTTCTAACAAGTATTTTCGTGATACATGGCCCCAGTCGCCTGTATCATTTCATTGCTTTACTGCTTTCTATCTCATCTGAATTTTATTTGCTTAACTCTTTAATTTCCTCAAATTCCACTTCTTTGAATCGAAATTTTCATTATAAATTTTTCTGTTGTCACCGGCGGACACTAAGTCTAATCCTTTTACAGTTTTATTATCTTTCTTATCTGTTTCTGACACGCTCGGTTAACTAACTTTATTCGTGTTTAATTTAGTTTTGCTTCTAGTACTAATCAAAGCGCTCTACTTATATTTTTCTTTTACCTCATCTTTGTTTTTAATAACTTACAATTTTATAATCCAAAAAGGGATTTCGATATACTCCTGATACTATTCTCTCTTTAGTCGAAGGATCATAAATATTTATCTTCTCATTATCTAAATAGATCTGCAATCCCTGATCAATAACTTTTGAGGCAATAAATTTTCAGACAATTCTTTCGAGTACAAAACATCCTTTAGTACAAACTCTTCACCTTTGTTTTGAATTTAACTGATCCTGAGCCTACTGTTTTTAATGAACTATCTTTATTGGCATATTTCACTGTGTGATTAATATTATCATCTAGCTCTTCTAATATTGATTCTTTTCTACTCAGATGCTCTGTCGCTCCAGAGTCTGCTATAAATTTTACAGATACATTGCATTTATCTTCCTTAACTACAGACGAATTTATTGAGTTACCTTCATCTTCATCCTCCTCTCCATACTCGTCTCTCGCTGCCTTCATTGCCCAGTTGTGTGAGACACTGCTGCCTCGACCTCTGCCTCCACGACTTCTGCTTCCAGAGCCTCGTGCGCTGGCTCTGCCACGTGCTGTAGAATTGGATGCACCTGTAGTGCGATTTTCTCCTTCGATTTCAATGTCCAACCGTCTCTAGTCTCGTCTTATTCGTTTTTCAGAGACTTCTTCACATCGCTCTCCCTTTCTCTTTCGGTTCGTACAGTCTCTGGCCTCGTGGCCAGGTTTATGACAGACATAGCAGACCCGCTGTCCAGGTGTGGGACAGTTTCGAATCAAGTGACCAATAAGGCCACAGGAGTAGCATCTCGTCTCTGATGCACTGGTTTGGTTACGGTCAGCTCCTCTCATATCTCCACGGCCTCGACCGCCGTCTCTGTGATGATCTCGCCTCGCAAACATGTCTGCCTTTGGTGCTTCTCTGGGCCTGATTGTATTTTCAACCATTGGTCTGGTTTTCACCCGTCTCCTCAGTTTATCATGTTCCGTGTCCCAATCCTTCACACTATTTTGAATGCTAGACAGTTTCATACTTCCACCTGTATTTGATGCCTGCAGCATCTGTCCAAGATTAGTAACCAGCCCCTTCATTAGCTGTTTATTCATCTCTCTCTGTTTTGCAATAATTTCGAAGTGGAATCGGTTGAGATCTTCCCGTATCTCCTGTTTAATCTCCTGCTTTTGTTTCTGAAGCATTCTCTGAACGGCCTCCATTATAACCACATCTCCTCTCATCTCAGTTTTTTGTCCGTTCCCTGTTTCCTTCAACTGGGGAATTGCAAACGGTACAACTTTTGTCTCTGTTGGCCAGATTGACTCTACATAGAAATATAGGTCATCGCTCATTTTGTGATCTATTCTCACGATTTTTTGATCAGAGAACATGAAGTGTAATGTTCTTTTGTTCCCTCTAGCAACAAAAACTTTCTCATTTCGATACTCCGAGTGCAGCTGCTTCTGCACCCACACCTCACCGAACACCCGTTAAATCTCGTCAATCCAACCTGTAAAATACACACATTTACTTTAGTTTATAATCATCATACTTTACTTAACTTTAGCTTTCTATATTTAATTAATTCTTATCTCTCTCTTTCTCTTTCACACTTTTCAATTTGCATATACAAGTTCTACTTAATTAATTGCATATATGTATATATACGTCTATATATACATATTTATATGCCTCCTTTATTTCTCCTCAGTCTCCTTTTGCGCGCGACTTTCACTAACTAAATTCTCATCTTTTCCTCATCTCTTATTTTTCATATAGCTATATTCGCATCTTTTTCTCATCTCTATCGATTCGAATCGTGACGTCTCTGACCTCTACGTCTGCGCCTTCACCAACATCACGGTTTTTAGCTGTTAAATATTTCGTCTCAATATTCAGCTTGACTCATCTCTACTCCTTTAAGGCGACTTACATTGTCTCCTCGAACTAGTTTCAACGTCCTGATCTTTATTTGCGCGACTTAATTACTCATCTTGGCGTGTGCACACTCGCGTCTCTCTCGTCTCATCCCCACTAGTTCGAGACCGTATTGTTAAGCAACCTCCTCCCACGTTGACACGATGCCGCTAGCAAGCATCGGTCGTGTGTTCCAGAGGCGCTTTCTCCTCTCACGCACACATAGCTACGTATGTTGCGCGAGCACAGCACACAGCCCCACGCCGACACATTCGGCGCGCCTGCCTGATGTGCTCTTACGCTCGTCTGCTTATCTCATAGCGCGTATCTACACACTCTCTCTCTCTCTTATTCGCGCTGTGCACCGTACATGTACGCGGCAACTATCAGCGCGCCTTTTCTCGTCTCACGCACACTCTGTTACCTACAATGTGCACGCATGGCATACAGCACCGCGCCAACTCTCTCGGCGCATCTCTCGTGTGCCGCGCCGAGCGTCCCGTCTTCGAACACCTCTCGACAATTTCTGCCTTACGGGGCTATCGCGGCGTCCCGCTAGCTCTCACCACGTCTGTCGTTCTACTTTTTCACGTCGCTCTCTCGCTCTCTCTCTCCCTCTCTCTCTCTCCCTCTCTCTCTCCCTCTATCTATCTATGGCTCTCCTATCGCGCGCCGCTTCTCAGCGCAGCCACCGACACTGCACTCACACATCGCGTGCCGTCTTCTCCGCGCATACCTCCTTTGCGCGGCCAGCGATTCTCTCTCTGTCTCTCTCCGTGCATACGTGTCGCCGCTACGCGCGAGCTCCGCCGACACCGCACCGTCGCCTCCCCCATAGCGCGTCTATGTATGCGTTCCCTCTTCGCAGCGCGCATCGACTTTTTCTCTCTCTCTCTCTCTCTCTCTCTCTCGTATTCGCGCTGCACACGATGCACACGCGCGATTCTCGTCGGCACACCTCTGTATGTTACCGTACGCGCTCCCCCTCCACGCGAGTCTATACTCTGCTATGCGCGTTTACTGCCGCGCCTCACCTTATCACCGCGACCACTCTCTCTCTCCGTACATACGCACGGCCGTCGGCTCTCTCTTCATGCGCGCTGCCGCTGCGCGCGAGTCTCTTGACACGCGTCGATGCCATGAGCGCGCTCCCTCCACTCCCGCCGCTCGCGCCCGGCTTACCTTCTCTCCTCATGCATGGCGCTCTCTTGGCGGGAAGACAGAAGCCACGAGGCGACGCCATGACACTCAACGCCATGATACTCGGCCCCTTGACGCGCTTACCTGTTGCGCGCGCCGGCCGGTTCCGGGAATTCGACAAATTTCCTTTCGCGTTTTTACATGTTTCACGAAATTTTACATGTTTCGACTCGCGTTCTTCTGTTCTCACTTTCTGCGTGTCTTTCTACTCAAAATTTTACACTTTTCAGTTTGCGCTTTTCATTTCTATCATTCCGCGCGTCTCTACTCGAAATTTCCGTTTCGATTCGTGCTTTTCACTTCTAATTTTTCACGCGTCTCTACACGAAATTTCACACGTTTCGATTCGCGCTTTTCATTTCTAACTTTCCGCGCGTTTTTCTTACTTTTCACGACTCCTAGTTTTCGCGCCTTTTCGACCGAACCACTTTCGCACTTCACTTCTTATTCTTACATACCTTTATCGGTCGTTTCACCTGGCCCACCAGCCGCCATTTTCGCCTCGATTAACCGCCCTGATACAGTCGCTGCTTCCTGGGGCTGCGTGGTGAAGTGAAATGCGAACAGGGAGATACTCTCTCCTGCCCTTGAGTCCTTTCTTCCGTCTCACTTAACGCACACACGCGAGCACCTCCCGTCTTAGCACTTCTCAAATCCAAAAGCATTTGCGCAATGGAAGCGTTTCCTACCGGCCCATAACCTGTTGGAATATTGGTAGGTAGGAGTACGCAATAAAGAGGAACACAATACAATTTAAGTGAACTAGGACTTTATTCAATGCTTCGCACCTCTCTTACACACACAAGTCTTCCTCTGACAACGGACCCAGTCCGACTGATGGCGCGCTCGCCCGGCGCTTGCTTCAGCGCTCCGCGCCCCTCCCCTCTCTACCAGAGTTCGCAGTTTACAAGGTGTTACTGCCTAAAACCCAACAAAAAATGAAAAAATACGTGTTGAATCATTTTTCGAGAAGAACAGCAATACTTTGATTCCAAAATGATCCGTGTGGTAGGCATACTTTGACTGTTAGATTTGAGATGGATTCGGTCACAAGCCATCTAATTCAACAGTTCAAATGAGTCTTTACGAAGATACCGAATTACAAGGCTTGCCTTTATCGAAAACAAGCGATATCCCGTTTACAATGGGGACTCAAAATTTTACGCTTTATCTATGTGAAATAAATAACTTAAATACTAGCATTACCTGTATACTAACATTGAGAGAACATTGGCGAATATGGCGAATATGGCGAAACAATATTGAAGCAATATTGCTCGAATATTGAGTGTTATAGGGGAGTATATTAAATGCTCTTCTCATATCGATGAATCATGTACGAATATTGCTGCAATACTGCTCAATCTAGGAAATATTGGTGAAACTTAATTATATATTCGTCTAGTCTTAATTAACCTTATACGAATATTACCACAATATTACAATAATAGGTAACCTACCTGATCATTTTAGAAAAGGAATGTAAAAACGATCATCAAGGTTTGCAGGAATATTCCGTAAGGGTTTCTTTAATGTTTATTAACGTTGAGGGAATATTAGCGAAAATGGCGAAAATAGGAAATGAATATTGAGGGAATATAACTCAAATATTCAGTGCTATAGGGTGTGCTATTCCTTTTTCTGTGTAATGGGCCAAAGAAGACCATTAGGGCTCTTGCACGAATGGAGGTATAGCGAGGAATAACACCTGGCAGTCAGTCATAAGAAAATTTGAAGAAGACATATATCCCTTCTTATTCCTTAAAAAAGGAACAGGTTTTTTTAAAGCTCGCTTGCGATTAGCTGTCAGGCGTAATTTTCCGCTATTCCTCCATTCGTGCAAGAGCCCTTAAGAATATTCTACAACCTCACGAAAAAACTGTGCGTGCATGTAAATCTTACTAGATTTTGCTAAAGATAGGCGTGCAACAATCCTTGACTAAATATTAACACTCTTTTTCTCCAGAAAACCATCTGATGTTGTAAGTTTGAGAGAGCGCAGAATAAAAGGCAACAAGTATCGTCGCGCGGTACGAAAAAAGTCAACTTTGGAGTTACAGACGAAGAAACGCCAATCAGTGGTGTGTCCGTATAATTGCGCTCGTATTATAATATATATATATATATATATATATATATATATATATATATATATATATATATATATATATATATATATATATATATAGGGGTTTATCGAGCCCGATTTGGATTATCCACCGCGGGCTAGATAAAATTTCTAAATATAGGGGTTTATCCGGCCCGACCTTGAGTTTGAACTTGAGAGTTCAAACAAAATTTCCGGAAAAATTCTACGGAAACTAAACGGGCGCCGCCTCCCCTAGGGGCTGCAGGTCCTTGACGAGTGTCGCGTAGCTGAATTTAGACGCGATCTGGTGGTAAAATGTTATGTATATAAAATTGTAAATAATGTTCATTACGTTTTTAAAAATTTTTATTACTTTTCAAAAAGTAATTAAATTCGAATAACTTTTTCAAAAGTAATAAAAATGTTTAAAAACGTAATGATCATTATTTACAATTTTACATACATAACATTTTACAAAAATAATTCGGTATTTTAAAAAAAAAATAATTTTCTAGTTACCTTATTTCTACTTTACCGGCATTACATTCTTAAGTTATTCGAATTTAATTAATTAAGTTTTAATGCAAGTTACGCATTTTATTAAAATAGTGTATAAATAAATAATTTTTACAAATCATTGATATTTTACATAAATAATCAAACTGAAATAGTAATAAATATAGAGAATGTCGCATATATAACCGAAAATGACCACAATCTTTCAAGCGAGTGATAGAGTGATAGCGTAATGGATAGAGTGTCTGCCCAGGAACCCAAAGTTTGTGAGTTTGATTCTCGATTGGGTTGGAAATTTTATGTATCCTTTTTTTTCTGCGATAATGTATTTGCTATCCATTGAGGAAACAAGTTTCATTAACCAATAAACGTTATATATTATTTTTCTTATGTGCGTACTGTCACGTAATTTTTCTCGTGATTAATCACGTGAGAAATCGCGCCAAATCGTCATATGAGAAATCACGTGAAAAATCACGTCAGAAATCACATGAGAAATCACGTGAGAAATCAAGTGAGAAATCAAGCGATAAATCATATGATTAATCACGTGATTTTTTTCGCCAGGGGTCCGTAGGGCGCTTTCTCGTTCCCCTCGTGCTCGGCCGTGGGTGGGGGCTAAACCGACCACCTACACCTATAGACCCAATTCCGCCCACCCACATCCCCAAAATGAGTAAAGAAAAGAAAGAAAAAAGTATAAATATATTAACCCGTAAGGTTGGGCTCCCTAGTCCTCAACAAAGGTACGAGGTATCGGAAAATGCATCCTCCACTCGGGTGTCTGGACAATCGGCTGGCAATACCGAAGGAGCGACAGGTAGTGGAGACGTCAGGGCGTCCGGGCAGCATTTGCTGGTCGTCGACAATACCGACATTGCTCACAACGTTACAATTTCCGGGAGGATGGCTCCGGTAGGAGACGATGGACACGCGAGTGTACTTTTGGGCACCAATACCGCCATCGCCAAATCCGGGATCTGTACCCCATCGAAAGGGGATAAGACAGGTAAGAAGCACAGGAAGAACCTCTTGAGGGCGGTATGGCACCTTCATAGGAGGGCCTTCGGAGGGGGCCGTTCAGACGACGGTGCGCCGAGGACACCGGGAAAGAGGTGCCATTCGGACAGCTCCACCCCGAGGGAGGTTAAGAGACAGGCCTGCGAAGGGGCGACGATGGATTTTAGCAGGGCCATGGCCAATGATCTCAAGCTGGCCGTCATCTCTGCGGATTATCCGGAAGGGCGCCTTAGCGACGAGTACCAGGGCGACCATATACCACAGTTCCTGGACAATTGGTGACAGAGGGGGGCGCAAGTCTTTCACTGCAATCGCCAGGTGAACAAGGCGTGGCTGCCGGAAGCCTTCAACAAATTGAAGCCTTGGGAAGGAGCCCAGCTGAGAGTGGTGGATTCTGGCAAGCTCCAGAAGCTGGCTAGGGCGGTGACTTACGTCCCGGAAACACCCCCCCGAGGTCGTAATGAGGCGCGTAGGGCGACAGAATCCAACACTGGAAGCTGGGAAGTGGAAGATCCTCGGCTTCAGAGAGTTCGAGGATAAACTGAAAAAGTGGACTGAAACGGCGGTGTACGCCCTGCTGGAGGACTCTGATGTTGATTCTCTTAGGAAGATCGACTTCAGGCCCTTATGCGGGTCGGCACGGGTGCACTGCACCATCAGAACCGCTAAGGAAGTGGTGGTGCAGTCAGTGGACCGGGCGGAGGCGCCCATGCAAGTGGACGCCTCCTCCACGGGGGAAGTATTGGTAACCTCGGTTTTTGATGTTTAAGGGGGGCAAGAGGGGCGCGCGGAGTGGAGGGACTCGGGGGCAACAAATGTGGCTAACTCCACTATCCCCTTCAGCCAGATTAACTTGCAATACTGCAGAAGCGCTACAGAGGTATTGGATAAGCGTGTGGCGGAAGTGCACACAGGCATAGCACTGATCCAGGAACCCAGCTGGGTCAGCAAGGGGAGGGTAGCGGGTCTTGGAACTTGTGGTAAACTTATTCATGGAGCCGGGAACCCACCCAGAGCCTGTGTGGTTCTCAAAGGCGTGACCGGTGAGGCCTGGCCCAGGTACTGCGATAAAGATCTTGCAACGGCAATAGTCTGCGTTAGGAGGAGTACCGGGGAAATGGTGGAGCTGGTCATGGGGTCGGCGTATTTTCCCTACGATGTTAGGGAGGAGCCACCTCCGGCCCTGGTGAGGGAGTTAATAGGTGACTGCGAGCGGCAAGGCAAACATCTCATTTTGGGATGCGATGCTAACTCGTACCATACGGTGTGGGGTAGCACAGACTGCAATGGTAGCGGGGAAGCTCTTCTAGAGTTCATCTCAGGAACAAATCTGGACATACTAAATAGGGGGCGGAAACCCACATTCAGGAATAGGATCCGGGAGGAAGTGATTGAAATAACAATCGCCTCCAGAGGCGTGTGGGCGTGGATCAACGGCCGGAGAGTCTCGGGTGAGGTATCCATGTCGGACTACAGTCTCATTTGCTTCGAAGTTGGTGAAAAGTACGGCAGGTGACACAATGGAGAAATCCAAGGAAAACTCGCTGGACGGAGTACAAAGCGAAATTGAGGGTCGGGCTAGAGAACTTCCTGAAGGAGCTCGACTCGGTTGAGGATGTCGACAGGGCGACGGTGCTCTTTGGGGAAAAGATAAAGCAAGCTTTCGAGAGCAGCTGCGATCTGAAGGCAAAGGAATTGACCGGAGGAGCACCCTGATGGAATGACTCTCTCAGTAAGCATCGGAAGAAGGTCAGGAGTCTCTTCACCAGATCGAGAAGAACCAGAAATGAGAAGACTCTTTGGGCCTTTAGGTCAGCTCAGAGAGAGTACAAGAAAGCCATTGAACAGGCAAAAAGGGAAGGGTGGAGGAAGTACTGTGTGGAGATGAGCAGTATTTCGGATACTGCAAGGCTTGGCAGACACTGGACCACCTGCTGACCACACATTTTTCGGGTATGGCCCTAGAGCCACCAGAGGATGAGATCAGTGAGGTGGGGAGTACAAAATTCGAGACGGATGCGGAGTAGGTAGTCCAGGCGGACAGAATCAGATGGACGTTCAATACGTTCGAACCATTCAAGACGCCTGGGGAGGACGGGATTTTCCGGGCCCTTCTTCAGCGTGAATTGGATGAGCTTCTGGAGCCTCTCACCGTCATCTTCAAGGCAAGTATTAAGTGGAGCCATACTCTCGCTTCGTGGAGGATGACACGTGTGGTGTTCTTACCCAAACCGGGAAGGCATACACACGAGGTGGCAAAGAATTATCAACCTATCAGTCTTACGTCCTTTGTCTTGAAGACACTGGAGAAATTGGTAGATCGCTTCATCAGAGATGGACAAATGGTGGAAAGGCCGCTACATAAAACGCCGCACGAGTTATGTGGCAAGTCCCGGTGGATCACCAAGGAAAGGTAACACATACACAGGTAACACTCGCCAAAGTAAGTAAGTAATCGAATAAAGGGTGTTGATTAGAATAATGATTTATTCAAAAGGTCGTTACAGGTTGGATGCCCGACAGAGACTGGCGATCGTCGATGCGAAGTGCAGTAAAAGAGTATAAAGAGAGTATATGTATAAAGTATATATGAAAAGTATATATTACATCTTCATTGTCTTCTGACATCTTCATTGTCTTCTGGCTTCTCTTTGGCAATGCAGATTCTATTCGGAGCGATAAGGAGGCTGGCTGGCCGATGCGTCTAAGTACCTATGTGGTGACTCATATAACTCCTCCATGGCCAAGTTCAATGACGTCCTCGTCTTTGATGTCCTTATCTTTGGACTTTTTGGTAAGATACGGACGTTGTTTCTTGACTTTTCTTTTGTATATTAAGTAAACCGAAGTAATCGTTATGAACAGCAATACTAATATAATTGAACTTGTAGACATGATGAATTCAGTTTTAATTTGAGTAGAAATTGGCATACTTGCCCACATGTCTTTTACATTTTTATTAATTATATTCCTGTTGTTAGTTATTTGTTTACTTATCGTATTTATTATGCTTATTGACTTATTTAAAGTAAATATATTTTCCTGTAGTTGATTTTGTAGAGAATTTAAGTAGTTGTTTATCTTTTCTAAATCGTTTGCATCTGGGTTCCCAAAAATATATTTTATAGCTGTGCCTAATCCGTTTATTAACCCTCTTTTCGTTCATGTTTGATGGCATTATTATTTGTAGATTCTGGTGTATTTCATTACATAGAATTTCGGCTTGTTTTAATAAACTTGATTCTCTTAATTCGCCATGGTTAGATAATATTGTATAGCTAGCTCTTATATGTTTAAAAGTTTTCAAAAGCGTAGTAACATCCATGTTGAAATGTAGGTAATGATAACTTCCAACTATTCTCCCAGTTCCTTGTTGGTAATTGTAATGCGTCTTATTTTGGTTGATTTTGCTATTCTCCGCGAGCACAGCTATGAGCATCAAGATTAGTGCCGTCTTCATTGTCCTGCAAAGAAGTTTTTCTTATTCTTTTGGCACTTCGTAAATTATATCGGCGTTCTTGACCATGAATATAGCAACCTAACGAGGGGCCTTGTTGTGTCTCTGCAAGTAATTTTTAATATCGTGGTGCGGTTTTGTCGCGTTGTTGTTGATGGGTTTTCATGTAAATTTCTTTATTTTCTAACGATTTGTCAAGACTATTAGGTAACTTTTGTTGCTCTTTTTGGTTTCTATATAGCGTGTCATAAAAAGGTAAAATTTTATTTTTTCTGATTTCATTATATCTTTCTATGGTATCGGCATCGGGCTCGATAATGTGTTTCTGTAGTTCGTCATAAAGTCCATATAACAGTGTAAAAGGCGTATAGTTAGATGTAGAGTGTATACTCTGATTGTATATTAAGAGAGCGGTGATCATAAGATTTTTCACTGTTTCTTTTGGATTTTGATTGGATAAAATACTTAATTTTTCCTTTAGGGTTGAATGCAGTCTTTCTATGGGTCCATTCGACGTATGTCTGTTTATCGTTGTTTGATGATATTGAATTTTATGTATGCGGAAGAACTCCTTAAATACTGTTGAGTTGAATTCACTTCCGTTGTCTGTCGTAATTTTATCCGGAAAGTTATGGTGTGAGGCAAAGTGTCTCAATTTGTTTATCATGGTCGTGACATTTCCATCTGGTAGATAATAGACTTGAGCATATTTGGAAAAAATATCTATAATTGTTAAAAATTTATCCTTGTTGAAATGAAATACGTCCATGTGTATATGTTCGAGCGGTCTTCTAGCTATAATAGGGCCGTATGTTTCTGTTTCATATGGGTTTCTCTCATACTTATGCTCTAGGCATATCTCACATTGATTTATAAAATTTTGAATAAGTCGATCCATATTAAGTGTATAGAGTTTTCTCTTAAAGTGTAATAAGGCCTCTCGAATACCGTTATGATTTTGATTGTGATATGTCTCAAGTTCTTTTATGAAATTATTTTTGTCAATCGTAGGTGTATACGTAGTTGTTTTGATTAGTTTTAATTTTTCATTGAAATGATCGTTCAATATTCTATACGTAATTCTTTCCAAATCTTCGGTAGTAAAGTAGATACCATATTGCTTATCGGGTTTAATATTTTCCTTGAAAAACTTAAGTAAATGTGTTTCTGCGTTTGATTTATTAATTTTCACCGTATATTGTACTTTAAGTTTATCTTTGTTTACTTTTAAGTTGTAATCATTTCCTCCTTTTATAATAATGTTGCAATTACAAACGAGAACATTTTTGTCTGTTATAGGTAGTGAAAAGGCCGGATTTTCTTCAGCTGTGTGGACTGCTGCCATGTCGTCGTCAAATATTTCGTTCATTTCTTCGGGTGTGACAGGTGCATCGTCAGGTGTTTGAGGCACCATTGAGAATGAGTCTTCTTCTATTGTTTTATTAGCATTAATTTCGATTCGACTCAGTGCATCGGTGACATAATTTTCAGAACCCTTTTTGTATTTTATTATGTAATCATATTCTTCTAATCTTAGTCTCCATCTAATCAGTCTAGCGTTTTTAAAGAATAGAGCCAGGTTAATGGCTTATGATCTGTTTCAATCGTAAATTTCCTACCATAGATATATGGTCTAAATTGTCTGCATGCTTCCATTATGGCTAATAATTCTTTCTCTATCGCCGGATAGCTTTGTTCTGCCGAATTTGATGTCCTTGAATAACACGAGATAAGATGTTGTTCTTGGGATAAAACTGCACCTATTGCTAAGTTTGAGGCGTCGGTTGTGATAGTGAATGGTTTGGTAAAGTCTCGGTAGACAACCACTGGTGCATTAGTGATCAATTCTTTGAGTTTCTCGAACGCTTCTTTATAGTCTTTATCTTCTGGATCTATTTTTTTCTTTTTTCTTGAGTGCTTTTTTCATTGGGTTCGCTATTTGTGCGTAATTTTTTATGAACTTTCTGTAAAAGCCGGTTAGCCCTAAAAATATTCTAACTTGTTTTTGGGTTTTAGGTATCGGGTATTTTAGAATTGCTTTGATTTTATCGGGATTTGGTTTGATTCCGTCTGCTGTTATTATATGGCCTAAAAATGGAACTTCTTTCCTTAGAAATTCACTATTATCTAATTGAATTTTTAAACCATATTGCTCTAGTTCTTTGAATATTAGCTTCAGATGTTGTAAATGTTCTCGGAGTGATTTCGAAAATATTACTATATCGTCCATGTAAACGAAGCAGAATTTATGTAGATATTTCATTAAAATTCTATCCATCAGACGTTGAAAAGTAGCCGGAGCGTTTTTTAAACCAAAAGGCATTCTGACATATTCATAGTGTCCGTTTTCTACGGTAAATGCTGTCTTTTCAATTGAATCTTTGTTGACGGGTATTTGGTGGAAACCTTGTGCCAAATCTAATGTACTAAAGTAAGAACATTTGCCCAGATTATCTAGAATGTCATCCATTCTAGGTAATGGATATTTGTCTTCGATGGTGTTGTCGTTTAATTTACGATAATCTATTACCATTCTCCATTTTTTTCTTCCACTTGCATCTTCTTTCTTCGGTACAATCCACACGGGGGATGAGTAGGGCGAGATGCTTGGTTGAATAATTTCATCGTTTAACAGTTTTCTAATTTGAGTTGAATTTCTTCTTTTAGATGGGTATCTAAAACTCTTTACATAGATCGGGTGATCGTCCTTTGTTCTTATATTGTGTGAAACTGCAGAAGTCGCTGATAATTTTTTATTTTTATTTTTTAGTTTCATTGAAACAGTCTTTATACTTCTGGTACAATGATGTAATTTTATCTCTTTCTTCTTCGTTTATATGATCAGTTCTTATCTGTAATTCTATTCCTTGATGATGAACATTTTGATGATCGTCCGGTATATTTTTAAAGTAATTTATTTCAAATTTAGATGTGCTAAAAATTTGAGTTTTGTAATTAATATTCGCTTCCAAATTCTGCAAATCCTTATGTCCAATTAAACAATCGTACGTACAGTGCCATGTGGCTATTAAAGGGGTGCCATCGCCGTATCATTACCGACCGAGCAATTGGCACAGTTTCAAGCTTATTAAAAATGAAATACATAAAATCACAAAAAATCAAGAGAACACTTCGCTACAGTTTTGAACGATCTATCACCCAGTACAAGTTTGAAGTCGAAATATCAAGTGGTTTTTGCAAAAACTTTGAAAGAAACCGAATTTTGTTTTGTTCCAAGTTTTTGCAAAAACCACTTTATATTTCGACTTCAAACTTGTACTGGGTGATAGATTGTTCAATACTGCAGCGAAGTGTTCTCTTCATTTTTTGTGATTTTATGTATTTCATTTTTAATAAGCTTGAAACTGTGCCAATTGCTCGGTCGGTAATGGTAGGACTATGGCACCCCGTTAAGAAAGTTATAGATGTGTCGTCACCGTATTCACGTAATATAGAAAAGGTAAGCGCATGCGTACCTTCGTCGTTTTGTGCACCGATTTAATTTCGAATTCGTAAGGAAATATAAATTTTTAAAATAGTTTATATGCAATTTCTGGATTGATAATGGATGATGAGGCTCCAGAATCGATGAGAATTTTAAGAGGTGGATTTGTCGTTATTATGTGTGGTAATGCGGGTGAATTGCTAACCGAATTTAAATTTATCACGTCCTTTCTGTCGTATCGGGAGCTTGTTGAAAATTTTAGCAGTTATCACTCTCGTCGTTTTCTTGATTAAATTCTTCATGGTCTGGTACAGGTGAGTCATTTTGATAATTGATTGCTTCCTCTTCTCCTTGTACTTGTTGATGATGCAACTCTTCAGCGATAAAGTTTGCTGGTCCTGTGCTCTTAAAGAAGTTCGTTCTTGGTTTAAAGTTATTTTGTGCTGGTGAATTATTTGATCTATTTGTTGGATTAACGCCTTGTTTGTTAGTATTTCTTGTACTAACTGACATTGGTGTTGGTTGGTAATTTTGTTGTCTCGGCAGATTATTATTATTTTGACCAAATTGTTATTACGATAATTTGTGGGGATAAATCCAGGTTGTGTTTGTGCAAATGCGTGTGTCGGTTACAAATAAAATGGATTCACATTTCTTGAAGTACTTGGTAAATTATTTGAAGGGTGAATAATTTTTGGATTACTATTAGTCGCAAATGGGTTTGTACTTTTAGCATTGATTGTACCGAATATGTTGGGTTTAGGTTTGTTATCACGTTGTCGTGCGAAATTGAGGAAAGCACTTTGTTGTTCATGGTTGTCGTATTTACGGCATTTTATTATACATGCCTCAACATCGTCTAAATTTTTTAGCCTGCTTTTGATTTCGTCCGCGTATTTTTCGTAAGACTGATTTGTCAATTGATAACATACACTTAGTCTGTTAAATAGTAGCTCCTCCGAACTTAGATCACTGAATCTATTAACTAAGAGCGTCTTACATGCAGCATATGTGGCCGAGTTATTTGCCACTGTGAAGTCTAGTGCTTCAATCTTTGATTTGATTAATGCGAATAATGCCTCGTTTATTGAATTATCTGCAGTCGCAACATTTTCGACGAATTTGTCGGACGTTTGTATAAAGTGCGAAAGGAGTCTTGTACCTCCTGCATATATGGGGATCGCGTCGCGCCATATCGTAAGTCGCAATTTAAATTGTTCTAACGTATGATTTTGTTGATTATCTCCGCTATTTGCCATTTTGCTTTATCTTTGATTACGCTTCACGTAAAATCAATTGCACTTAAAAGGATAGGGTTGGGTAGGATGTAGGTAATTTCTAAGACTTACTAGTTTGTCTTTAATGATTCCGGGTGAATCTCTGCTTGCAGATGGATTCCAATCTTGACGTAGTAAGTTCCGTGATGATGGACGTTGAAACGCCAACTGCTTCCTCGCTGAAGATTTCCGTCACCAGGTTGAGGGAGAATCTGAGTTTTGCAGCTTCACGGTCCTGTATCCGCAGCGCCAGTTATGTGGCAAGTCCCTGTGGATCACCAAGGAAAGGTAACACACACACAGGTAACACTCGCCAAAGTAGTTAATAATCTAACAAAGGGTGTTGATTAGAATAATGATTTATAAAAACGTCGTTATAGGTTGGATGCCCGACAGAGGCTGGCGATCGTCGATGCGAAGTGCAGTAAGAGAGTATAAAGATAGTATATGTATAAAGTATATATGTATAAAAAGTATATATTGCATCTTCATTGTCTTCTGGCATCTTCATTGTCTTCTGGCTTCTCTTTGTCCATGCAGATTCTATTCGGAGCGATAAGGAGGCTGGCTGGCCGATGCGTCTAAGTACCTATGTGGTGACTCATATAACTCACGCGTATCAGGTGGGTAAGTCGGTGGACTCTGCTCTGCGCGGATCAACGGAGCGCATAAGCAGAGGAATTAGGAATAGGGAAATGGTCCTGGCAGCTTTCTTGGATGTGGAGGGAGCTTTTAACTTCACAACCACAGAATGAATTTGCAAGGGTGCAAGAGCGCATTGTGTATCCAGTGGCATCGAGAGATGGATACGAGCACTGCTGCGATGGCGATGTAAGGAACTAGCGTTCCTTTGAATACAAAATGGATGCAAACCGACCTTTAAGCCCCTTTTGCAATGGGAGCAATCGATCGAACCCTTTTACACTACTCATTCATGCGTATTGCTAACATGAGAATAAACCTTATGATTCGTGGAAATGATTGGAAATAATAATAATAGGTTAAAAATTATAACAAATACGGAGATTATTATTAATAATACTACAAATGCTATTAAAATCTTGGGAATAATTGATGTTAAGGTTAAGAAACAATAATAATCAGGTTAAGAAACAACCGTATAATAATAATTAACAAATCATGAGCATCACCGTCGCTGATAATTAACTGTTAAAATATAAAGCTTATAATTATTTAAGAATGCGCGGTATTGTATAGCAAACGTTGCGCGACGTATAATCGGAGGATAATAACGTTGTGCAACGTTGTGTAAATAAACAAATATAATAACTAAAAATAGTTAAGGAGTTGATTAGCAACAATCATCATAACCGACCAAGAATTTAATAATATTAATAACAATAATTTATCACAAGAGCTAAAGATAAACAATAAAACGCAAGTATAGATAATTAACAACAAATTTAAAAACAATCTCGAGCTATCCGGATAATTGGCTATTCTTGGAGGTACTGACGTGTAATAACAACAATTGTTTATAATTAAGTAGTTTTCCGGGACAATAGTAACCAAACGTTGCTCAACGCAAATTGAAGGTTAATAATATCATGCAACGTTATAAAGTTAACGAACTACGACCAATCCGAGAATGATTAATATCAATTGCAATAAATAAATAAAGCCATTATTATGCAATTATCAACGGTATTTACTAGAAAATTAGGAGTTGTGTAATAAAACGTAATTTGAACATACAATTAATTAATAATATCATAACTATTGGTTTATTGATTAATAATGTTAATGGTACTGATAAATAATACTAAAAATAATTGCAATTTGATAGACAATTAAGACAATATGCAACAATGTTATGCAACGTATAGTTAATAATGATAACATATAAACCTAACTTGAGAGGTTAATAAAGATTAATTAAAACAATTAAACTGAGTAATTAATAAAGTTATTAGCGATAGTTTATCAGTTAGTTAACAATTTATTGTTTTAAGCACTTTTCATTAATAAATTGAGATCATTATGATTAATAAGGAAGAGACCGGATAAATAAATAAAGTAACAATAAATTACCGGTGATACAAGTTGCATAATATGTTGATTAATATTATTATTAATAATACGTTATTAAACGTAATCTAACATACATGAAAATCTGTTGCAGTGTATTCTAACGGACATTTTATTCCAAGAACCCCTAGGTAATAAACAATTCCATGAAATTACGTAATAGGTAACCGGCCAATAGGGGAACCAATGAGAGAAGCAGTATCTCCTACCACAGAAGAAGGGGGCGGAGCCTCCTTTCAGATTTTGAGGTCCTACAGCACTTCCACAGGCGATAGATGTATTCAAGTTTTCGCCACCAGAGGGAGAGGGATCATCATCAACGGCTTTCAGGTCCGCGCTCACCATATAAAAGGGAGCCCAGCACATCGACGGGCAGTCTCGCTTAGAGAAATAATCCAATCTTGTACCTATCAGCACCCACGTATCTTCAAGAATTACGCTGAATATATATAGTTATATCAAGATGAACGCATTTTCAACGATTTTATATCAAATTTCAACAGTTTTCATTAAGTGTTAACTGTTAACAAGTATTAACAAGTTTCAACAATCTTCAACGAGTTTCAACAAGTTTGAACGAGCTTTAACCAGTTTCAACGAGTTTGGACGAGTTTCGAGAAGTTTCAACGAGTCCTCAACCAGTTTCAATTACTTCGACGATCTTTCGACAGGTCAACTGCATTCAACAACAACAAGTTAACAACAACGAAAGGATCAACAACCTCACCAATCAGAGGAGGGAGAGCTGTCCTGCCCAAGGTTTTTGAGGCTGTGGTTTTCCTTGGGACTTCAGGGTGAATACCAGGACAACGGGTGATTGAAGTTGGATCCATGGCCGTCCATATCGAAGGAAGAGCCCCAATCAACACCGAATCCGACGGATAAATCAGATAACATATAAATATATATATATTTGCAAATCGTCTCGTCATTAAGTCGATTAAGAGATTCGAGTCATAATAGCGAATTTAAAGATAGATAATTTACAAATTAATTCACTCTTTATATTTAACTCTGTGTTCTAAAGAATAACGAATTAGATACGATTTTAAGAAGTTAAGATTATTAAAATTATTAAGATCAATTAATATAAATTAGACTTTATTTTAAATATTTCAAATCATAATATCTAAATTCAAGGATAAATAATTTAAAGTATAAATCAATTAACTCTGTATTTTGATAGCATAATAAGGTAGATAAGTCTTTGAGAATTCAAGATATAAGATTAGTAAGATTACTTAATATAAATACGTAATAAATTCTCTTTATTAATTTCAATTAAGGATCTTGAATCGCAATAACAAATTCAATTCATTCAATTAACTTTTATATTAATTTTCGTACTTTTTACATAGCATCTAGTAAAAGATAAATAAGATTTTTAAGTTAACCAGTTAATAATTAATAATTTTATGTAATAACTAATACCATCCACGAATGTAACATCAATTATATCTTTGATTAATTTTATTTAAATTTATATTTGTGCATAAGACGATAGCGTAGCCTTTAAATCAAAATTCAACTATAAAATAACAATTTATGTCACTTAATTTATAATTTGAGAAAGTGTAATAAATTTATTTCTTGTGCTATTTGTACTTTTGTACTTAATTGGACGACGATCCCACTACCTATATAAAACTCTAGGGCCATTCTAGAATTTCATTTGTCAAATATTACATTCACTTGCCGCTCTATATTAAAGACTTTAGTTTATAGCCACTGGGTTCGTAACAGCGAAGAGTCATTGCAGGGTGGGAGACCAAAGAGGCGGAAGGATACGTGAGTAAGGGATGTCCGCAAGAGGGGTCCTTTCTCCGACCTTCTGGGCTCTGGCCCTGGACTAACTCTTACGAAGGTTAAATGAGGCGGGTTTTTATACTCAAGCCTATGCAGATGATCTGCTGTTGTTGGTCACGGCAAATGACGAAATGGTATTGGTGGAGCTTATGCGTCAAACTCGTTCAATACTGGAGGATTGGTGCCCGGAGGTTGAACTCTCTGTTAACCTGCAAAAACGGTGCTAGTCAACTTCACGAGTAGGTATAAAGTAAAGCCGCTAGCGGAAATTCGGTTGTTTGGGGAGAGCTTATCGATCTCAAAACAGGCGAAGTATTTGGGAGTCATTTTTGACTCGAAACTGAATTGGGCGGAGCACCTGGGAGCGATTAAAAGAAGGTTCATAGCCTCCTACTGGACATGTAGGAGGGTCTTTGGCTTCACGTGGAGCCTCAGGCCGCACATGATTCTGTGGCTCTTTACCGCTGTGCTGCGCCCCAAGTTGCTTCATCGGGCTATAGCTTGGGCAACCAGGTGTGAGCGAAAGGGAGACACTAGGGTACTGGACCAGGGTTGGTCACTCGATGATTCTGAACTGCACCGAATGGCTACCTTCAGAGCACGGCGAGCGAGAACTGCACTATGCGGGTAATTTCAGAGTGGTCGAGTAAGCACAGCGAGCAGAAACTATAGAGTGAGTCGAGGCCAAGTCACTTGGAATGTTTACATTAGTTTATTCTGTACGCACGTGTAAGGAGTTTATCAAAGAATTTTTTTATTAGGTATTTCGTGAAACAAGATGGAGAAAATTTATTTCTACATTTATCAGATAAGTAAAAACATTTCTTTTTCTTTCCTTTTTTGTTAAATATAAAGAAAATTGATTCTTTGTGTTCTCTTTGTATATGTTTCAGCTTATGTATATATTTGCGGTTATTTGGTAATAACTTTATTACCAATCAGCGTACGACAGTAAGTATGACGAATATTTGAAAAAATGTTATATCTAAATAGCCGGGGGACGCAATGTCCACTCAAATAGGGGAGCTAAGTAGACGGACGACGGTATGCAAAAGATTACTCAAAAAATTTTGAAACCCAAGTTGCCAGGGGACGGGAGGTCGATGCATATAATGGACTTACTCAAACTTGCAACAGTAAGCAAAACGATTATTTAAAAAATTTTTAAAGTCAAATAAGGGAATTACGTAAGGGAAAGTAACCGAATGCGGGACAAATTAAAAATGAAACCGAAATCGGGACAGCAGTGAAATAACTACTATAAAATGTTAATAGGGTAACGACATTACTTTGTTAGCATTATTTGTGATATTATGTATGCACGTCAATTTTGTCTTAATTTGATTGCAAACGGCATCCAAACTTTTCGAGGTTATATTTCAGTAGCGTGAGAAGTCAAATCTTTGTCTAACTTTAGGCGTCTCATAAGTAGTTCCCAATACCCGAAAACGGAACACATTTAAAAGTATTGTCCCGACATAGGGTTCGAGTAACATCTCGATTTAGGTCCCAGCTCGACATAGTATCCAGGAATAGTAGTCGTACACATGTTTTTTCTTACTTATATTTATTAGAAAATAAATCTTACTTATATTTATTACAAAAAACTATTTAAATAAGTTTACTTTAGTATAGATTAGTAAGATGATTGTGTATCAATTATTAGATTAAAAAGTTTTTAAAAATGTTGGTTGTCGGTTCTGAAACACCGTTTGTATATGATTGTAGGGTGACTTCACCAGTGAATGAACAAACAAGGAAATTTTAATTTGTGTTATTCACTTAAGAGTCTTAAAAATAGGTGAAAAGTAAAAATCTTTTTTAATTAGTATTTTAAAATATTCAAACTTTACGTCAGTGACAAAATTTTAGGTAAAGAATAAAAGTAGAAATTTTGTTTAAAAGAAATCTGTAAATATGTATGTCCTAAAAACCAGTAAATGAACACGCGGTGCTAGTGACTGAACACTTTAAAACCAGTGAATGAACACTTACTTTGTATGTACTTATGTAAGTTCAGTAACCGTAATTTTACAATCTGAAAGTTAAAAGTTGACACCAGGATACACACTTTACGTATTAAAACTAAACATTAAATATTAAACATTATTCATTTTTATACAGTACAGCATGAGGTGCGAATAACGTTCCTTCACTGGGTTGTCGAGATAAGACTCGCGGCCCAGCAAAGAAGTGTTCGTTCGTTCACTAGATTCAGGAGTATAAAATGAACCGAAGTTGGAACACCTAAGTTATATTTAAATAATTAACTGTTTTTTTTAAATCATATCGAATCGCCAACTAATAAGTATAAACTTCATTTAGACGTAAAATTTTAGCACAAAAACTTTAGATTTAAAAAAATCTTCAGCATGCAGTGCATCTGCATCACCTTTATAGCAAATGGCGTATATTTAATTCTCATCACGATATCGCAATATTAATCATTTTTTTCATCTAAGGCAATTCATTTCATAGCATGTACAATATATAAAATGAAAGGAAATTTCACAAAGATTTCAAAATCATGATTATATTTGATACATAAGATGTACAAATTATACAATTTTAAATATTATATCAAAATGTTCATTCACTGGTGACAGCTCCAATATACTGGTGTAGTCACCCTACTCCGAATGTATCCTGCTTTCGGGTACTTTACCTTAGGCGTGCGACAGTAACATGGCGATTATTTAAAAAATTATTGAATCCAAGTAGTCAGGGGACTCAAGGTAGACGCATATAAGGGAGTTACGTAGATCTGCGGTAACAAGCGAGACGATTATTTGAAAAATTCCTCAATCTAAATAGCCGGGCGACGCGAGGTCCACGTAAATAAGGGAATGACTTAGACGTGCGACTATAAGCGAAACGATTATTATTATTTTAGATTCCAATCGTATCTGCGTTTTCGCCAAATTAGGTGAAACGTAACCTAATTCCGCCAATATTGAAAAAATAATACAAGGAAATTCATAAACTCTAAAAACCCTCTCGTAAATTTTAAATGTTAATAACAGTTAATAACTGTTAAAAATTATTTAAAACTATTTGGAACTGTTTAAAACTGTTTATAACTGTTACAAAATGTATGATTTTGGACACATTTTTTCTAATTATAATACTTTGTAACAGTTTCAAACAGTTTTTAATAGTTTTAAACACTTTCAAACATTTCAAATAATTTTAAATTTGATATATTTCAGGAAAAATTAATAATTAATAAATTATTATTATTATTATTATTAATAATTAATAATTATTTAATAGCTTCATTGTTATAATCATGAGAATCAAGGAACGCGGGAGCACTCCGAAGGCAAGTAACAGTCAAACAATGCAGAAGAGTCTAAGGAGTGTTTAATTATATTAATAATTAATTATTACTATGTTAATAATAATAATTAATAAATATTTAAAAGTTATTAAATAATTTAATAACTCTTACAAAATGTTAAAAACTGTTGAAAAATGTAACAAACAGTTACAAACGATTAATAACGTCCAAAATCCTACATTTTGTAACATTTTTAAACAGTTTATAACTCTTCCTAACAGTTATTAACATTTTTGAAAAAAAATATTTCTGCTAGGGTAGGAAATGATTTTTTTCATAATTTGCTCAGGATGTTTTCTTCGAGAAATAGAACGCGAAAGAGTAGCGCAACGGCTCTCCTGCGCGCGGGACGTCGCGGCGCGGCACCGCATGATTAATTTTTCTTTCGATAGGTGGCTTTCATATCGGAATTTTCTATCCGTATGTGAATCGTCACGCCGAAAGTATATAATTACAATGACTTTTCATCTTATTCTTCTTCGAAATTTTTTCGAATTTCTGTCAATATAATCAAACTTGGATTTCATAGTTTCTTTCGTGTATTTGATGATTAAATCATCGGTAACTCTTTGTTTCGTTATTAATTTCATTTATTATAGCAACTAAAATGGATTCAATTTGGAAATTAAAATGCATAAATCCTTTAAATAAAAATGATCCCCCTTCATATAAAATAAATGATTTGATCGACTTTCCAACACCTTTAAGAAGCGCATATCCCTTAGTACCAGAAAAAGCAAAAATTTGTTCTAACTGTCAACGCCAAATTTACAAACATAAATCAAGTTTACCTCCAGCTGCTGCTAAAAACACTAAAATAGTGTGTAACGATGAGTATCACAAAGCTGATGTTGCAGTTCTTGAACAAATAAAGAAAAAAATTTCAGAATCAACAAATAAGCAAGAGAGAATTCAGTTACTAACTCTTGCGCCTGAGTTTTGGTCTCGTAGGGACTTAATGCGAGAATTTGCTTGCACTGAACGGGAAGCTCGAGTTATATGAGTCACCACATAGGTACTTAAACGCATCGGCCAGCCAGCCTCCTTATCGCTCCGAATAGAATCTGCATGGACAAAGAGAAGCCAGAAGACAATGAAGATGCAATATATACTTTTCATATATACTTTATACATATACTCACTTTATACTCTCTTACTGCACTTCGCATCGACGATCGCCAGTCTCTGTCGGGTATCCAACCTGTAACGACGTTTTAATAAATCATTATTCTAATCAACACCCTTTGTTCGATTACTTACTTACTTTGGCGAGTGTTACCTGTGTGTGTGTGTTACCTTTCCTTGGTGATCCACCGGGGCTTGCCACATAACTGGCGCTGCGGAGACAGGACCGTGAAGCTGCAAAACTCAGATTCTCCCTCAACCTGGTGACGGAAATCTTCAGCGAGGAAGCAGTTGACGTTTCAACATCCATCATCACGGAACCTATACTACGTCGAGATTGGAGTCCACCTGCAAGCAGAGATTCACCCCGAATCATTAAAGACAAACTAGTATGTCTTTGAAATTTCCTATATCCTACCCAACCCTATCCTTTTAAGTGCAATTGATTTTACGTGAAGCGTAATCAAAGATAAATCAGAATGGCAAATAACGGAGATAGTCAACAAAATCTTACGTTAGAACAATTTAAATTGCGACTTACGATATGGCACGATGCGATCCCCATATATGCAGGAGGTACAAGACTCCTTTCGCACTTTATACAAACGTCCGACAAATTCGTCGAAAATGTGGCGACTGCAGATAATGCAATAAACGAGACATTATTCGCATTAATCAAATCAAAGATTCGCGGCGAAGCACTAGATTTAATTGTCGCGAATAATCCGGCAACATATGCCGCGTGCAAAATGCTTTTAGTTAATAGATTCAGCGATCCAAGTTCGGAGGAGTTACTATTTAACAGACTAAGTGTATGTTATCAATTGACAAGCCAGTCATACGAAAATTACGAGGACGAAATCAAAAGCAGGCCAAATAAATTGAAGGAACACATACAGTTAAATAATCGAGAAGCTAATGTTATAAATATTAAAAATACATTTTATGAAAACGAAGCCAAAAGTACTTTTATAAATGGTATTAAAGAGCCTTACCATTCCTACTTGCTACATTTTGATTTAGACGACGTTGAGGCATGTATAATAAAATGCTGTAAATACGACAACCATGTACAACAAAGTGCTTTCCTCAATTTCGCACGACAACGTGATAACAAATCTAAGCCCAACGTATTCGGTACAATCAATGCTAAAAGTACAAACCCATTTGCGACTAATAGTAATCCAAAAATTATTCACCCTTTAAATAATTTACCAAGTACTTCAAGAAATGTAAATCCATTTTATTTGCAACCGACACCCGCATTTGCACAAACACAATCTGGATTTATCCCCACAAATTATCGTAATAACAATTTTGGTCAAAATAATAATAATCTGCAAAGACAACAAAATTACCAACCAACACCAATGTCAGTTAGTACAAGAAATACTAACAAACAAGGCGTTAATCCAACAAATAGATCAAATAATTCACCAGCACAAAATAACTTTAAACTAAGAACGAACTTCTTTAAGAGCGCAGGACCAGCAAACTTTGTCGCTGTTGCATCATCAACAAGAACAAGGGGAAGAGGAAGCAATCAATTATCGAGATGACTCACCTGTACCAGACCATGAAGAATTTAATCAAGAAAACGGCGAGAGTGATAACTGCCAAAATTTTCAACAAGCTCCCGATACGACAGAAACAACGCACACTGGGGCCATACGGATTTTTTGGTTCAAAACCACCTAGAGGTCGCAATTCTCAACGGAATCTCAAAATTTTTGCTTAGGAACATTCGTTCTCAAATATCGAAGAGCCCTACGAAGCCTGATTTTCCAAAAATTAACCTATAAATCTAAGGAGTCATATAATCCTATCACATCAACCAATCAATTCAATTTTTGACCTGCAAATCCCAAAAATACGATAAACCTTTAATTTGTAAGCCCTTTACTCGTGAACTCTTGACCTTTGATCCAGTAAGCCATGCACTCATAAACTCTAAACCTATAAGCCCTAACCTCTTAAGTCTTAAGGGGGTCTTACATCTAGTGGCTTCTGAGCCCAAAATCAGCTATAAAAAAGAGAAAAATGTTATTTAAACCACATACAATGTATATCCTAAAAATATACACTATTTCTGACAGAATGGCCCAAGACTTAATCTGTAGACCAATTTTATGAATCAAGGTTAAGAGAGCATGTGTCAAGGACTTATAAATTGAAGTTTTATAGCATTTTTGGGAATCACAAGTGTAAATTTTGGGGTTATAGGTTATATATTAGGTTTATAGGTTCATATTTTCAAAATTAGGCTTCGTAGCGGTCTTTGGTATTTTGTCACAAAAGTTCCTGTTTTTGAATTTTCAAATTCGGTTGAGAATTATGACCTCTAGGTGGTTTTGAACCTTTCTGCCCCAGTGTGCAACGTGATAAATTTAAATTCGATTAGCAATTCACCCGAATTACCACACATAATAACGACAAATCCACCTCTTAAAATTCTCATCGATTCTGGAGCCTCATCATCCATTATCAATCCAGAAATTGCATATAAACTATTTTCAAAATTCATATTTCCTTACGAATTCGAAATTAAATCGGTGCACAAAACGACGAAAGGTACACATGCGCTTACCTTTCCTATATTACGTGAATACGGTGACGACACACATATAACTTTCTTAATAGCAACATGGCACTGTAAGTACGATTGTTTAATCCGATACTTAAAACCCAAAAAGAAGTTAGAATATTTTTAGGACTAACCGGCTTTTACAGAAAGTTCATAAAAAACTACGCAAAAATAGCGAAACCAATGACAAAAGCACTCAAGAAAAAAGAAAAAATAGATCCAGAAGATAAAGACTATAAAGAAGCGTTCGAGAAACTCAAAGAATTGATCACTAACATACCAGTGCTCGTCTACCCAGACTTCACCAAACCATTTACTATCACAACCGACGCCTCAAACTTAGCAATAGGTGCAGTTTTATCCCAAGAACAACATCTTATCTCGTGTTATTCACGAACATTAAACTCAGCAGAACAAAGCTATCCTGCGATAGAGAAAGAATTACTGGCAATAGTGGAAGCATGTAGACAATTTAGACCATGTATCTATGGTAAGAAATTTACGATTGAAACACATCATAAGCCATTAACCTGGCTCTCTTCTTTAAAAACGCCTAACGCTAGACTGATTAGATGGAGACTAAGATTAGAAGAATATGATTACATAATAAAATACAAAAAGGGTTCTGAAAATTATGTCGCCGACGCACTGAGTCGATTTGAAATTAATGCTAATAAAACAATAGAAAAAGATTCACTCTCAATGGTGCCGCAAACACCTGACGATGCACCTGTCACACCCGAAGAAATGGACGAAATATTTGACGATGACATGGCAACAGTCCACACAGCTGAAGAAAATCCTGCCTTTTCACTACCTATAACAGACAAAAATGTTCACGTTTGTAATTACAGCATTATCATAAAAGGAGGAAATGATTACAACTTAAAAGTAAACAAAGATAAACTTAAAGTACAATACACGGTGAAAATTAATAAATCAAACGCAGAAACACATTTACTTAAGTTTTTCAAGGAAAAAATTAAACCCGATAAGCAATATGGTATCTACTTTACTACCGAAGATTTGGAAAGAATTACGTATAGAATATTGAACGATCATTTCAATGAAAAATTAAAACTAATCAAAACAATCACGTATACACCTACGATTGATAAAAATAATTTCATAAAAGAACTTGAGACATATAATTAAAATCATAACGGTATTCGAGAGACCTTATTACACTTTAAGAGAAAACTCTATACACTTAATATGGATCGACTTATTCAAAATTTTATAAATCAATGTGTGATATGCCTAGAGCATAAGTATGAGAGAACCCCATATGAAACAGAAACATACGGCCCTATTATAGCTAGAAGACCGCACGAACATATACACATGGACGTATTTCATTTCAACAAGGATAAATTTTTAACAATTATAGATATTTTTTCCAAATATGCTCAAGCCTATTATCTACCAGATGAAAATGCCACGACCATGATAAACAAATTGAGACACTTTGCCTCACACCATAACTTCCCGGATAAAATTACGACAGACAACGGAAGTGAATTCAACTCAACAGTATTTAAGGAGTTTTGCCGCATACATAAAATTCAATATCATCAAACAACGATAAACAGACATACATCGAATGGACCCATAGAAAGACTGCATTCAACCCTAAAGGAAAAATTAAGTATTTTATCCAATCAAAATCCAAAAGAAACAATGAAAAATCTTATGATCACCGCTCTCTTAATATTCAATCAGAGTATACACTCTACAACTAACTATACGCCTTTTACTCTGTTATATGGACCTTATGACGAACTACAGAAACACATTATCGACCCCGATGCCGATACCATAGAAAGATATAATGAAATCAGAAAAAATGAAATTTTACCTTTTTATGACACGCTATATAGAAACCAAAAAGAGCAACAAAAGTTACCTAATAGTCCTGACAAATCGTTAGAAAATAAAGAAATTTACATGAAAACCCATCAACAACAACGCGACAAAACCGCACCACTATATCAAAAATTACTTGTAGAGACACAACAAGGCCCCTCGTTAGGTTGCTATATCAAGAACGCCGATACAATTTAAGAAGTGCCAAAATAATAAGAAAAACTTCTTCACAGGACAATGAAGAGGGCACTAATCTTGATGCTCATAGCTCTGCTCGCGGAGAGTAAATGAGACGCATTACGATTACCAACAAGTAACTGGAAGAATAGTTGGAAGTTATCATTACCTACATTTCAACATCGACGTTACTACGCTTTTGAAAACTTTCAAACATGTAACAGATAGCTATACAATATTATCTAACCACGGCGAATTAAGAGAATCGAGTTTATTAAAGCAAGCCGAAAATCTATGTAATGAAATACACCAGAATCTACAGATAATAATGCCATCAAACATGAGAACGAAAAGAGGGTTAATAAACGGATTAGGCACAGCAATAAAATACATTTTTGGGAACCCAGATGCAAACGATTTAGAGAAGATAAAAAACTACTTAAATTCTCTACAAAATCAACAACAGGAAAATATATTTACTTTAAATAAGTCAATAAGCATAATAAATACGATAAGTAAACAAATAAATAACAACACGAATATAATTAATAAAAAGTTAAAAGACATGTGGAAAATTGTAAATTACCAAACTTTTCAAATAAATCTATTTGAAGCGATCATGATCCTCATAACCCAGGAGCAACATTTTCTTGGATTACTTAATAAAATTAAAAGATCATTTATTTTCAATGAACAAATATTCGACTTAGAATTGTTAACATATGACCAAATATCCGATATACTTGTACATTTATTGGCAATCTACTCTTAAGAAAGAGTTAATATTACACTACCATAATTTGCTAGATTTTCGCTTTGCTCAGGGATCAATTGCATTCACACAAAATCTTATTATATACGCCATCAAAATCCCTATCCTTAATCCTATCGAATTTTCACTCCATCAAAGACTTGCTATAATCAATTACAACAATCAGACAGAAGTTATCACCACGTCATGGAGTTTGACCGGGTCTTCTATAAAACTATTTGCTAATAAGTGCCGACAGATGTATGAAAAGAATTTTTTATGTCAACAAATTATAACAGAAAAAGTCAAACCGATTATCATTTCAATTAGTCCACCTTTAATACTGACATACAGATTATCTGAAAATTTAACGTTAATATCAAGTAATTATGCTATCAAGATTACACATGATAATGATCAAATGATGAAGAACATATGAAATACAAGGAAATGATGTACAAATACAGGGATACCGACTTGACGAAAATCTTGGTGAAATGGAACAATCCAGCCTAATTTCACCTTTAGTTATCAAAGACCACCAGTTGAATTTCGAACCTCTAACAACTTTGACATCACCTACACTAAATATGCCAGTTTCTAATCAAATTAGAACCGAATTCGTCATGTCTACAAGTTCAATTATATTAGTATTGCTGTTCATAAAGATTACATCGGTTTACTTAATATACAAAATAAAAGTCAAGAAACAACGTCCGCAACTTACCAAAAAGTCCAAAGATAAGGACATCAAAGACGAGGACGTCATTGAACTTGGCCATGGAGTAGTTATATGAGTCACCATATAGGTACTTAGACGCATCGGCCAGCCAGCCTCCTTATCGCTCCGAATGGAATCTGCATGGACAAAAAGAAGCCAGAAGATAATAAAGATGCAATATATACTTTTCATATATACTTTATACATATACTCTCTTTATACTCTCTTACTGCACTTCGCATCGACGATCGCCAGTCTCTGTCGGGCATCCAACATGTAACGACATTTTAATAAATCATTATTCTAATCAACACCCTTTGTTCGATTACTTACTTACTTTGGCGAGTCTTAACTGTGTGTGTGTTACCTTTCCTTGGTGATCCACCGGAGCTTGCCACATAACTCTCGCGAAGCAAAAAATTTAGTAGCTAAAAGTGGAATTTTTTCAATACCTGCTAATAAAAGTGTCAAACTACTTTCAGCTGAAACTGTAAATTCAGTGAAAACATTTTATGAAAATGATGATGTAAGCCGAATTTTACCAGGTTTAAAAGATTACATATCTTAAGCAGAGCAATGGTAAAAGAGAACATGTTCAAAAAAGATTACTGCTTGGTAATTTAAATGAACTGTATAGTTTATATAAAAAAGAAATTGAACACGTTAATATTGGTTTTACTAAATTTACACAATTGAGGCCACCACATTGTGTTTTAGCTGGAAGTAGTGGTACGCATAATGTCTGCGTGTGTGTACATCACGAAAACGTAAAGCTCATGCTAAGTGCTATGGATCTAGAAAATTTAACAAAAGATACTAGATTGCCTCTTAAAAACTGCCACGATTGCATCCAAGCAATTATGTGTAATGATTCACACGACAGATGCTATTTGGGTGACTGTTTAGATTGCCCCAATATGTCCATATTATGTAAACATTTGCTTGAATGTTTTGATGAAAGTGATATTTTTCAAATAGAGTATGAATCATGGATTCAAACAGATCGATGTACAATAGCTTCTACAACTGTAAATGTTCATGAATTTATGAACATACTGGGAGAAAAATTGATAAAATTAAAATCTCACGATTTTTTTGCTAAGAATCAATCACTTTTTGTAAGTGACTTAAAAACAACCTTCAACAAGGAGAATTTCTTGCGTGTTGTGATTTTGCCGAAAATTATGCGTTTGTTATATAGAATTCTACACAATCGTTCCACTGGAACAACAACCAAGCAACTGTTTTTACAGTTGTTGTGTATTATAAAGGAAATGAAGAGCTTAAAAAAGTCTATTGTTTGCTGCTGAAGCAGGTCAGCATTTTAAAAATAAATCTAATTTTCTAAATCTTCTTTTTCATGAGAAAGATTCTGGTGTTCCAGCTGAGTGGCATTTTTATGCCATGGCGCATGGCGGAGGTGCATGCGATGGTATAGGCGCCAATCTAAAAAGAGGTGCAAAACGAGCGAGTCCACAAGTTTCTTCTAATAATCATATTTTAAAGCCAGAAAAGCTTTATAACTGGGCTAAAGATTATTGCAAAGAAACCAAAGTTTTTTATAGCACTAAAGAATCATATGAAGATACTGTCTTGAAACTAAAACCAAGATTGGATAAGGCTAAATTCATACCATGCACATTACAATACCATGATATTATTCCAATTGATGAAAGCACATTGAAGCTCAAAAAAACCTCTTTCTGAATATCAAATCTTCCTGAAAAAAAACTGTTAGACAAAACAAAGAAAAATTATCTGCACCGAGAAAAAAGCGTTAGTATAGTTACTATATTGCTGTTAGCTATTAAACTCTGTTTTTTTTTTTTTTTTATAAATAAGCCAATAAAATATTATTCTTACATTACAAAGAATTCGAAAGAACAGGTAAAGATTATGAAAGGTTATTAGGTAGCGAGGCAGGCCTAGTTTACGCGACGTCCCGCACGACGTCCCGCGCGCAGGAGAGCCGTTGCGCTACTCTTTCACGTTCTATTTCTCGAAGAAAACATCCTGAGCAAATTATGAAAAAAATCATTTTCTGTGTAAAAAATGCTCAGGTTTCGTTCTAAATGGTCAAAAAAAATATTAAATATACACTTTTTGAGATATAAGACGTTTTGTACTTTTTGAAGGTGAAAATGGAAAATTTCGGAAAAACTGCGTACACCATTGGAAAGCTGAAGAAAAAATACGTCGGAAACGCTAATTATAAAACAATTTTTTTAGTTACATTTTAGTATCGTAAACATGAGTTAGAAATAGCACGATTTGGCGCTCGCGCAGTTGACGTGAAACGCCTCATACAAGAGAAGTACTAAATTTAGAAATTAAAAAATTTTTCCAGACGATGGGAATCGAACACGGGACCCTTGGCACGGCAGTCAGGCGCTCTAACCATTCACCCATAAAAGACTAACAGTTGGTGTTTCCGAAACTGATATATAAGATACACTGTATGATGTATGCGCTATTGATTTTTTTTATTAATCGATACATAATTACGGAAGAATAAAATTATAATCAAACTTATTATATAGTTACTTTATTTAAAAATATTATAAATAAATAACGATGATTTTTTTCATCAGAAATAACGGAAATATGAAAAGAATGAGTTTATAAATCCGTACCAAACCGACATCGTCATTTATTTTGCATTTACTAATAATCCTGCAAACTTTTTCTTTAAGGCGGTCTTACACCTATAGGCCTTTCTGGCCAAAATTACTTAAAAAAATAATAAAAATTATTATTATAATAAAATAATCAAAATATATTTTAAACATAACTAATTTTGAATAAAATGAGCCAAGGCAGAGGTCGTTAAACTCATTTTACCCTCAGTTATAGCATTTTCAAGAAAAGAAGTTTGTCGTAACTTTTCTCTGAGTCCGCATGATGGATTTTCATGGGACAAAGTGCAAATTGTTCCTAATTTATGTAGTTATGGGCGTAAGAGTTGCAATTTTAAGGTTTTTATGTATAAGTATTTTTTTCATGGCAAAAACTGATTTTTTTGCAATAATTTTTTGCATTTTTTAAAATTATTTGGGTTTTTGCCATGAAAAAAATACTTATACATGAAAACCTTAAAATTTCAACTCTTACGCCCATAACTGCATAAATTAGGAACAATTTGCACTTTGTCCCATGAAAATCCATCATGCGATCTCAGAGAAAAGTTACGACAAACTTTAAAAAATGACATTTTGAGAAACAAGCCTGCAAAGAAAAATACCATAAGACTCAAAAAATAATCAGCCATTTAATCCCCATTCTTTTCCTTCTTGAAACTCATTTTCCTGTATATCTGTTATCTGTTCTCCCATATAAAATGTTGAAACAGAAGCTCTGGCACCTTGCATGCATCCGTTCCATTAAAAGTTATTGCTAAGCTAGCAGCATTCGTTCCATCAAAAGTTACTGTTCAATCTGTCCTTTTGTACTTTTGATTCATCCACTGTTGAATCACTTTTTAACACACTGTACTGAGTTAGATAATTATTTATAATACTAAAATAAATGTAGAATATGCACCAGGTCTTATGAAATATGAAATCCCAATGATCCAAATCGAAACTTAAGAAGCCACCACTGTCATAGACAAAAGTACATAAGTATATAAAAGCCGATAAGCCCATTTTTTTAATGATTACTTGATTACACATATTAAATATTAAATACATCTTGAATTTAAGCCTGTATTCTTGTGAGAAGGCTTGTCGCTTTTATGTGTATAGATACATCTTGACACTTATTGCAATTCACAAATCTTCTGAATTGAATTATATATCCTATAGTGAGTTAGACTTAATATGTCACTTTCATCTTTCTTAGAAAAAAGATGTATTTATTTTTATGCGATAAAAATTTTTACTGCCTCTTCTTTAAAATACTTAATTCAATCTTGCCAATGCACATGTTTTTCAGTATTAATTTTCATACAGCATTCCCATCTTAAACTGAAACTACTTTCCAAATTTAAACAAAACTGTCACTGCACGCTTGTATTATAATTACAATTACACTTTTCAGATATATATCTTCACATACACAATACAGTAAATTTTTAGTCCTAAATTCACTTATGAATAAAAATAGTCAAGCACTAAGAAAAAAATTTTTCTCTATCTCAAAGCAAAAACTCTGCAAAACAAACTGTAGAAATAACATGGTTATGTATCTTGGCTTATTTGAGATTTTGAGCTGTCTCCTGTGTTGACATTATTTTTATAATAAATCCCCTATTTAAATTTAATTATTTTTTTTTATAATTCTTATACTAATAAGTCTTAAATAATGTTTTTTGATATTTTAAAACACATACAAGTAAACGTGTTCCTATATATATCAGAAACCTATAGAAAAGGCAAAAAAAAAGGAAAATCAAATTTTTCGTCATTTTGAAGATAGTAAGCACTTTTAACCATATATAATTTTAAATTTTTTTAATTTTTGATCCAAACTAGTTTTTTTAGGTTCAGAATAACATATATAATTAAAAAATTCAATAAAAGAAAGTTGATTTTTTCAAAATTTTTAGGTGTAAGACCACCTTAAAAATGAATGCGATTTTCTGTCTTTCACAGTCCATGCAAGAAATACGTGGTGATTCATTATACCGGCACACAAAAAAAAAAGTGGTCTGCACTTTTGACCAGACCCACATATTTTCATGTATTTTTTCGCACTGAATCTGAATCTGGAGTCCATTTAAGCCCTACAACTCGAGATTTTGAGTAAATTGCAAAAAACAGCTGAAAATTGCGAAAAATCGCGAAAAGTGGCCAAAAATCACTTTAATGAGTACGAGAAATTTCTGAAG
This sequence comes from Torymus aiolomorphi, assembly GCA_036365515.1. NCBI lineage: Eukaryota > Metazoa > Arthropoda > Insecta > Hymenoptera > Torymidae > Torymus > Torymus aiolomorphi. The sequence goes on along the minus strand of CM070875.1, from coordinate 133,235,265 downwards.
AAATTTTTTTTACCCGGATTAATGGTATTTCTTGTGTATTTTTTCACGCTGAATCCGAATCTGCAGTCCATTTAAGTCCTACACCTCTAGATTTTGAGAAAATTGCAAAAAACAGCTAAAAATTGCGAAAAATCGCGAAAAGCGGCGAAAAATCACTTAAGTAAGAATGGAAAGTTGGAGAGGGGAATGGAGATGGTGGTGGGGGTAAGAAAAAAGAAGGGGGTATGGGGGTATATAAGGAGGTGTATCGCGGGTTTCATTTCAGTCCCTGAGGAGGAGCCGGAGCGGGCTCGAAACGTTGGACAATGTGGTGGTGGTGGGCAGTCAGATCGTCCTTTGCTAACAAAGTTTTGTCCAGGTTTAATTAAGTTTTTATTTCAGATTCTGCGGGGGTGATTATAAGCAAGGGCAATCTGACTGCCATAAATATTAATTATTTTAATTTAATTTGTAAGACTGTAAGACCGATAGAAAAATTCTTATCAGTTGGTCTTATGAAGCAATTTGTCAAAGCTCTAAACAAAGATGGTGATTGTTTCGAATATTTAGGAGACAAGTTTCCAGCGATAAGTGATGCAAAATTAAAAGAAGGTGTTTTCGATGGCCCGCAAATTCGCACTCTTTTTCAAGACAAAAATTTCACGAATCACATGAATAACACCGAAAAAGCGGCATGGCAAAGTTTCAAAAATGTCTCTCAGAAGTCTTAGGAAATGAGAAGAGCGATGACTACCAGAATTTTGTTGGAGACTTGTTGAAAAATTTTAAAGAGTTAGGCTGCTTGATGAATCTCAAACTGCATTTTCTGCACTCTCATCTTGACTAGTGTCCTGAAAACCTCGGAAACTTCAGCGAAGAACAAGGAGAACGATTCCATGAAGACATAAGCGAAATGGAAAAATGATACCAAGGAAGATGGGATATTAACATGATGGCAGTTTTCTGTTGGACGCTCAAGAGATAAACAAATCAGAATACAAAAAAGAGAAAAAGAAACCCATTGCATAGATCATTTGAAGAGAAAAGAGTTCGCTACAAGAGAAAAAACCGCAGCTAATTCATTGGCACGTAGCTTCCTCAAACTTAATTTATTGATTCCTTTAATTAATTTTTACTTCTAATATTTAAAATTTAATACTTTATCTTGTACAGTTAGACTAAGTAGGAGAAGGTCATTGGTCCAGATTCAGCTTAAACTGTGCGTTATATCTTTCTTCGTAATGGACCGATTTTTTTGGGCAACGAACTCGATCTGAAGATATATAAAAGCTACATCTGTGCCAAATTTCAGGACGATTAGATAATTTTTGCTGTAGTTATCGTGCGACAACGAAAGGCAAATTTTTTATCAAGGAGCGCGGGAGCGCTCCGAAGGCAAGTATCTGTCCAACGTAGAAAAAGCCTGAGGAACGACCGTGCTTCATATACATTGAAATGGGTGCGCGAGAATTTTACTAATTTTTTACGCCTTCCAATTACGTTTTTTTAATATACATGAATATATCAACGGATAGCTGCTTTGATATAATACATGTATAAAAAATTTCAATTAGTCAAGGAGCGCGGGAGCGCTCCGAAGGCAAGTATCTGTCCAATGTAGAAAAAGCCTGAGGGACGACCGTGCTTCATATACATTGAAATGGGTGCGCCAGAATTTTACTAATTTTTTACGCCTTTCAATTACGTTTTTTTAATATACATGGATACATCAACGGAAAGCTGCTTTGATATACTACATGTATAAAAAATTTCAATTAAAAATATGCCGTCGTTTTCAAGTTATATTGATATTAAAAAATTCGAGGGCTTCGAGGGCCGATTTATTTTCCTTTGCGCTTTCTTTCAGACCTACTCGATCAGCTGTTTTGTTCGACCATATATATAGCTATACTTCTCCACAGTCCACAGCTCTCTGAGAGAAGGTACACACACACACACACACACACACACACACACACACACACACACACACACACACACACACACACACACACACACGCACACACACACACACACAGAGACAGAACCATCAAAAGTGAAGGAGTGGGATAATAATAATAATTAATATACACGGTGACCCATTTTAATCGCCGCACCCGGATTTCTCGGAACCTAAGCCAGATAGAGAAAAATGGTTCAGACAAAAGTTATAGAGAACAAAGGGGGCCACATAATGGCGCTAACGTCTTTGACCTTGAACTTGATCTTTGAGGTTATTTCAAGGTCAAAGTGGTTTTTTCATATGGAAACACCTAGTGTTGACCCCGGATTCGGAAAGAGGGGGAAATTTTATGTTCAAAATCATATTGAAAAATTTTTTCTAAGGTCATTTGAAGGTCAAATCTAGGTCAAACTCAGAAAAGTCCGTTTAAAATCGTTTTTTTCCATGAACAACAGGCTAAGCTGGTTCAAATTGATCGTAGGCTTAATAGAGGAACCCACACACCCAAAACCCATACACCCAAAACTTACACATCCTAGTAAACAAAACTCAAACTCGCACATCCTAACCCCATATACTTCATGCCCTCACATGCTGAACTGTTACACCCCGGTCCCACAACCATACCCCACACCCCCCAATCCGATACATCCCTACCCACGCATGCTAATCCCATACACCCCAAACCCACGCATCCTGAACCCTGAAAATTTTTCTCAAGGGCCAAATGATTTTTTAACGGAAACTTTAAGATCGTTGAAGCTTCTGTTATAAATGTATTAACCTTACTTTTTGCGCTACCCAGAAACAACGACGTGGACGTAGTAAGGATTGTTTCCTTTGGGGTGCTTAATTAAAGTGAGTTCCCTTGCCTCTCACTGTTCAGAGTGCTTGATTAAAGTGAGTCCCCTTGCCTCTCACTGTTCGGGGTGCTTGATTATAGTGGGTCCCCTCGCCTCTCACTAATGTAAATCGATTTTTATTTAACATCGAAGCAAGTGTTCGAAATGACGACCATTTTCTTCAAGGCACATAGTCAAAAGCCTTTGAAAATGGCGAACTGTGTTCTGCAAAGTTTGTCTCGGAATGGCAGCGCATGCTCGACGAATCCTATCCTGCATATCTGCTCTTGTAGTGGGTTGTTGCTCAAAAATAGCATTTTTCAAATACCCCCATAAACAAAAGTCTGATGGTGAAGTATGGGATGAAGAAGCAAGCCATTTCACCGGACCTCCTCAACCAATCCATCTAATACTAAAGTGTTTATTAAATAATGCTGTTATTATGAGCGTGAAATGTGGTGCTCCACTATCCTGCTAGAACCTGAAAAATAAATTTAAAAGAACCATTGACGGAACCTATTTTCTTCGTAGATGTGTTTTTAATGATTACATTATCAAAATTAGTATTTCTGAAATTTGAACGCTACTAATTCACATTATTTACATAAAACAAAAAAATATAAGGAAGTTTTAGTTTTATTTGCAATTAAAATAAGAAATAATGCTTTATTGAATTGAATACCTTTAATGTTTTAGCGATTATTTTATTTTAAAATTTAAAATTAAAAAAGTGTGACAAACGAAGTATTTATGGCAATTACAGTTAGCTAATTAAAGTTACCGTAATTTTCCAACGTTTTTCCTTTTTAGGCGCGACCATATATGGGCGTGCCTTATAATTATTAATATTTTTTATACCATTTTACTATTTAAATTTAATAGTAATTAATAGCTGGCTCTGAAATGGCTGACTATCCGTCCAACAAGATCGTTGATATAATTTTGGTTTTAGGAGCAAGCCAAAATAATTATTGTGGTGCGGCAAGACTTTATGCTGAACGCTATTCTGACAGACGACATCCTGACGATAGAGCTATCAGACGTTTAACTCAAAGAGCTCATGGTGGACACATGGTTCACCAACGTAGGCGCCATGAGTATGATGAAAATGATAATCGAGTTGTAACTATCCTTGCAATAATTCATCTTGACCCACACATTAGCGCTCGTCGAGTCGAAAGGGAAATTGTTATTCCAAGAAATACTTTTTTAAGAATTATGAAGGTGCTTCAACATCACGCGTATCATATTACTTTGGTTCAAGAGCTACAGTTTCAGCATTTCCAACAGCATATTGTGTTTTGCCAATGGGCTTTACAAATGATAGAAAATGATCCAGACTTTTTTAACTTTGTTCTTTTTTCTGACGAGGCACAATTTCAAAGTGATGGGGAACTGAATGGGCATAATTGCCATTATTGGTCTGATGTGAATCCTCATTGGGTCAGAACTGTAAACCATCAAAGACGTTGGAGTATTATGGTATGGTGCGGGATTATCAATGGATATTTGATTGGTCCCTATTTTTTTGAAGCAAATGTAAATCAACATACCTATTTGACGCTAATAAGGATGAACTATCTGGATTGATGGAAGATGTTGATTTAGAAACGCGACGAAGAATGTGGCTCCAGCAGGACGGCGCAGCACCACATTTCGCTCGAATTGTAAGGGCTTTTTTGAATGAGCACTATGGTAACAGATGGATTGGTCGAGGAGGTCCGGTTAACTGGCCTGCTTGCTCACCCGATCTTACATCACTAGATTTCTATTTATGGGGGTATTTAAAAAATGCTGTTTTTGAGCAACAACCCACTACAAGAGCAGATATGCAGGATAGGATTCGTCGAGCATGCGCTGCCATTCCGAGACAAACTTTGCAGAACACAGTTCGCCATTTTCGAAGGCGTTTGACTATGTGCCTTGAAGTAAGTGGTCGTCATTTCGAACACTTGCTTCGAGGTTAAATAAAAATTTATTTACATTAGTGAGAGGCGAGGGGACTCACTATAATCAAGCACCCAGAACAGTGAGAGGCAAGGGGACTCACTATAATCAAGCACCCCGATCAGTGAGAGGCAAGGGGACTCACTTTAATTAAGCACCCCAAAGGATACAATCCTTACTATGGCCACGTCGTTGTTTCTGGGTAGCGCAAAAAGTAAGGTTAATACATTTATAACAGAAGCTTCAATGATCTTAAAGTTTCCGTTAAAAAATCATTTTGCCCTTGAGAAAAATTTTTCAGGGTTCAGGATGCGTGGGTTTGTGGTGTATGGGATTAGCATGCGTGGGTAGGAATGTGTCGGACTGGGGGATGTAGGGTATGGTTATGGGACCGGGGTGTAACAGTTCAGCATGTGAGGGCATGAAGTGTATGGGGTTAGGATGTGCGAGTTTGAGTTTTGTTTACTAGGATGTGTAAGTTTTGGGTTCCTCTATCAAGCCTACGATCAATTTGAACCAGCTTAGCCTGTGGTTCATGGGAAAAAACCATTTTAAACGGACTTTTCTGAGTTTGACCTAGATTTGACCTTGAAATGACCTTGGAAAAAATTTCTCAATATGATTTTGAACGTAAAATTTCCCCCTCTTTCCGAATCCGGGGTCAAAACTAGGTGTTTCCATATGAAAAAAACCACTTTGACCTTGATATAACCTCAAAGGTCAAGTTCAAGGTCAAAGACGTTAGCGCCATTATGTGGCCCCCTTTGTCCCCTATAACTTTTGTCGGAACCACTTTTCTCTATCTGGCTTAGGTTCCCAGAAATTCGGGTGCGGCGATGAAAATGGGTCACCGTGTATAGTAGAAAAAGACACGAGAGAGAGAGAGATAGAGAGAGAGAGAGAGAGAGAGAGAGAGAGAGAGAGAGAGAGAGGGGGGGAGAGAGAGATGTTTACAGTATATGTTTTTATTATAACATAACCTCTACTCCATCTAGTTTTTGTTTTTCATTTTGTATGAGTAGGTTGTAGCTTGTAGCTAGAATATATCTCAACAAATTGGAAGGGATTTAGATAAGTAACAAACTTTTATTAGAAATAATCTTATTTTAATATAAAATCTAAAAGTTCTTGTTACTTTGTGAAATCTTTTTTTATATTACAGAGTATTAGCACTATTTACAAGTTCTTGGTTTAAAAATGTTTCCGGAGAAGTAAAAATCATCATCTTCTAAAAAAATTGGTGAAGCATTTGTGACAGCTGACGACATTTAAAATAAGGAGGATTTTCACTTATTAAAACCCGGAAATAGTGAGTTTGATATTTTACATATATATTAAGAGAGTAATAATAATATGCATACATGTGAATACATGTATACATTTTTCTTGTTGGATAGTGTTATCAAATTATTATGCATTACAGCCATCAAAAGATTACGTTCAAGTCTGTCAAAGCACGCAACCTCCTGTAGTAGAGGCAGAAATACTGTGGCTGATTTCCCACTAGCAGAGCCTCGTTCTACTTTATAGTGTTTCAATTATCAATGCTTTACTGACTCTATGACTTCTAAAGGTAAATTAGCAATTCTTCCAAAGGCAACTCGTCCAAAATTGGCCCAGGACCTGTGACTTTAGTTATGAAGGCGATTATATTCATCTGTCGGATCTAGAAGTGCAAGAATCTTAGAATATTACACTGTAATACTAAGCCAGAACCTGGTTATAATAATATATAATTATTGAATGTCAGTGTTATTGTATCTGTGTAGAATGCAGAAGAACGATGCAATAATAATTTGGCAAAAAAACAAGAGCAAATGGATGCATAAGAGTGTTTTGTGAAAAAAGTTCGTATCAGGTGCTGTTACGTAAGGGTAGTTAAGATGAGAGCTCAACTTCTTGGCAAACTTTGAGTCGCATTACGTAAAGGCTAGGAGATCAGATGATTTCAGTGAATATAGTAAAAAAAGACATGAGAGAGAGAGAGAAATAGAGATAAAGAGAGAAATATAAATATGTTGCAGTATGTTTATTATAAGATATAATCTCTACTCTATCTATCTAGTTTTTGTTAAAGTTTTATGCAGATATGTAGAGAAAATCATTTTTATTTTATATGAGTAGGTTGTAGCTAGAATATCTCAACAAATTGGAAGGGATTCAGATAAGTAGCAAACTTTTATTAGAAATAATCTTATTAATATAAAATATAAAAGTTCTTGTTACTTTGGGAAATCTTTTTTTATATTACACAGTATTAGCACGTAAGGATTATTTTGACAAGTATACATCATTCACAAATACATAACTTTTAAACCATTTACAAGTTCTTGGTTTAAAATTGTTTCCGGAAGTAAAAATCATCATCTAAAAAAATTTGTGAAGCATTTGTGATAGCTGACAACATTTAAAATAAGGAGGATGTTATTATTAGATTAGGACTTATTAGAACCCGGAAATAGCGAGTTTGATATTTTATTACATATATACTAAGAGTGTAATAATATGCATACATGTGCATACTTGTGTAAATTTTTCTTGTTACATTGTGTTATAATATTATTATGCATTACAGCCATCAAAAGATTCCGATCAAGTCTGTCAAAGCACGCAACCTCCTGTAGTAGAGGCAGAAATAATGTGGCAGATATCCCACTAGCAGAGCCTCGTTCTACTTCGTAGTGTTTCACCCTACTGTAAAAAAACACATGGGATCCCATATAGGATCCCACGTGGAATCCCACACGAGATTCCACGTGTGAATTTGATATGGGATCCCATGTGGCATCCCACGTTTGAACTCGAAGCATGAATTCCCACATGAGATCCCACAAGAGATCCCACATAGGATCTCATGTGGGATATGATGCGTTTAACTTAAGTACGGGATCTCATGCAGATATGGCGTAAAACTTTGGGTCCCCCATTGTGAGTAACGGGGATATCAAAAATAAGGCAAGCCTTGTAATTAGGACTCTTCGTAAAGAGTTATTTGAACGGCTGACTTACACGGCTTATATACTCTCGGCCATCCAGTGTATTCACAGAAAGCGCTATCGGAACGCCGCATTGCGGTGACAAAGCAGAACTTGTGATGGACGGCTCTCCATAAGTAAGCTTCGGCTATTTATCCGCTATGCGGTGCTTCGGTAGTGCTATCTGTGGATAAGTTGGACGGCCAAGAGTATATAAGGCGTGTAAGTCAACCGTTCAAATGACTCTTTGTGAAGCGTCCTAATTACAAGGCTTGCCTTGTTTTTGATAACTCCGTTACTTACAATGGGGGACTCAAAGTTTTACGCCATATCTGCATGAGATCCCGTACTCAAGTTAAACGCATGATATCCCACATGAGATCCCATGTGGGATCTCTTGTGGGATCTCATGTGGGAATTCATGCTTCGAGTTTAAACGTGGGATGCCACATGGGATCCCATATCAAATTCACACGTGGAATCTCGTGTGGGATTCCACGTGGGATCCCATGTGGTTTTTGTCAGTAGGGCAATTATCAATGCTTTACTGGCCCTATGATTTCTAAAGGAAAATTAGCAATTCTTCCAAAGGCAGCTCGTCCAAAATTGGCCCACGACCTGTGACTTTAGCTATGAAGGCGATTATATCCATCTGTCGGATCTAGAAGTGCAAGAATATTAGAATTTCATAATTATTGAATGTCAGTGTTATTGTATCTGCGTAGTATGCACAAGAACGATGTAATAAGAAACATAAAAACACACTAAAAATTAATGAAGTTCATTGCATATCAATGCGTCAAAGAATGGATTATACCATGAATTTTAATAATAGTGACATTAAGTAGTGACATTAACCTACAACTAAGATGTTTTGACGGTATTGCACAGGAAGTGCAAAAAAAGTAATATGAATATAAAAGAAATTAGTTTTATTAGAATACAAGTTTTCAAAAATTAGTTCTTCAAAATAAAATTAGAAAATTGTGATTTTAATAGAAGGGATCATCTACCTAGTTGGAAATAATATTAGAGCTGGTGAAGTTTTTTGAAGATTCATGTAACAAGCTCAGCCTATGATTTTTTTGGAGGGATTGTTGGAAACTCTATAATAACAAATAACATAATGATATGACCAATACACTGCAAAGCAAATGTTGTTTGGCCATATGTTGGTGGTACAAAAACCTACTTTTGCGTATTATACAACTGCCTGAGGAAATGGAAATCTACAAGTGTCATCTATAAGAAAATAATGTAGAAATATCCTGATTTAATTCTCCAATTCATATACATTCAATAGATCTTCAAAATGTGACAAAAGCTGTTGGCAGCTACAACTAAGATGTTTTAGACGGTATTGCACAGAATGTGCGAAAAAAGTATTATAAAAATGAATGAATTAGATTGATTAGAATACAAGTTTTTAAAAATTAGTTCTTCAAAATAAAATAAGAAAATTGTCATTTTAATAGAAGAGATCATCTACCTAATTGAAAATCTAATTAGAGCTGATGAAGTTTTTTACAGACTCATGGAACAAGCTCAGCCTGTGCTTTTCTCGAGGGATTGTTGGAAACTCTCTAACAACAAATAACGTAGTGATCTGCTTGATACATTTCAAAGCTAATGTTGATTGACTATATGTTGGTGGTAGAAAAATGTACTTTTGCATATTATAAACAACTGACTGAAGAAATGTAAATCTACAAGCGTGGCCTACAAGAAAATACTATAGAAATATCCTGATTTCATTCCCCAATTCGTACACATCAATAGATCTTCAAAATGTGACAAAAGCTGTTGGGAGCTACAACTAAGATGTTTTAGACGGTATTGCACAGAAAGTGCGAAAAAAGTATTATGAAAATGAAAGATTTAGTTTGATTATAACACAAGTTTTTAAAAATTAGTTCTTCAAAATAAAATAAGAAAAATGTCATTTTAATAGAAGAGATCATCTAACTAGTTGAAAATCTAATTACAGCTGGTGAAGTTTATGAAGACTCATGGAACAAGCCCAGCCTGTGCTTTTCTCGAAGGATTGTTGGAAACTCTCTAACAACAAATAACGTAGTGCTCTGCCTGATACATTTCAAAGCTAATGTTGTTTGACTATATGTTCGTGGTAGAAAAACCTACTTTTGCATATTATAAACAACTGCCTGAAGAAATGCAAATCTACAAGCGTCACCTACAAGAAAATAATGTAGAAATATCCAGATTTCATTCTCCAATTCGTATACATTCAATAGATCTTAAAATGTGACAAAAGCTGTTGGGAGCTACAACTAAGATGTTTTAGACGGTATTGCACAGAAAGTGCGAAAAAAGTATTATAAAAATGAATGAATTAGTTTGATTAGAATACAAGTTTTTAAAAATTAGTTCTTCAAAATAAAATAAGTAAATTGTGATTTTAGAAGGAGAAATCATTTATCTAGTTCGAGATCATATTAGAGCTGGTAAAGTTTTTTGGAGACTCATGGAACAAGCTCAACCTGTGCTTTCTCGAGGGATTGTTGGAAATTCTCTAATAACAAATAACGTAGTGATCTGCCTGATACATTTCAAAGCTAATGTTGTTTGTCTATATGTTGGTGGTTGAAAAAAGAACTTTTGCATATTATAAACAACTGGCTGAAGAAATGTAAATCTACAAGCGTGACCTACAAGAAAATAATGTAGAAATATCCTGATTTCATTCTCCAATTCGTATACATTAAATAGATCTCAAAATGTGACAAAAGCTGTTGGGAGCTACAACTAAGATGTTTTAGACGGTATTGCACAGAAAGTGCGAAATAAGTATTTTGAAAATGAAAGATATAGTTTGATTATAACACAAGTTTTTAAAAATTAGTTCTTCAAAATAAATTAAGAAAATTGTCATTTTAATAGAAGAGATCATCTAACTAGTTGAAAATCTAATTAGAGCTGGTGAAATTTATGAAGACTCATGGAACAAGCCCAGCCTGTGCTTTACTCGAAGGATTGTTGGAAACTCTCTAACAACAAATAACGTAGTGATCTGCCTGATACATTTCGAAGCTAATGATGTTTGACTATATGTTGGTGGTCGAAAATCTACTTTTGCATATTATAAACAATTGGCTGAAGAAATGTAAATCTACAAGCGTCACCTACAAGAAAATAATGTAGAACTATCCTGATTCCATTCTCCAATTCGTATACATTAAATAGATCTTCTTAATGCGACAAAAGCTGTTGGGAGCTACAACTAAGATGTTTTAGACGGTATTGCACAGAAAGTGCGAAAAAAGTTTTATGAAAATGAGAGAATTAGTTTGATTATAACACAAGTTCTTAAAAATTAGTTCTTCAAAATAAAATAAGAAAATTGTCATTTTAATAGAAGAGATCATCTAACTAGATGAAAATCTAATTAGAGCTGGCGAAAATTATGAAGACTCATGGAACAAGCCCAGCCTGTGCTTTTCTCGAAGGATTGTTGGAAACTCTCTAACAACAAATAACGTAGTGATCTGCCTGATACATTTCAAAGCTAATGTTGTTTGCCTATATGTTCGTGGTAGAAAAACCTACTTTTGCATATTATAAACAACTGGCTGAAGAAATGCAAATCTACAAGCGTGACCTACTAGAAAATAATGTAGAAATATCCTGATTTCATTCCTCCATTCGTATAGATTCAATAGATCTTCAAAATGTGACAAAAGCTGTTGGAAGCTACAACTAAGATGTTTTAGACGGTATTGCACAGAAAGTGCGATAAAAGTATTATGAAAATGAAAGAATTAGTTTGATTATAACACAAGTTTTTAAAAATTAGTTCTTCAAAATAAAATAAGAAAATTGTCATTTTAATAGAAGAGATCATCTACCTAGTTGAAAATCTAATTAAAGGTGGTGAAGTTTTTTGAAGACTCATGGAACAAGCCCAGCCTGTGCTTTTCTCGAGGGATTGTTGGAAACTCTCTAACAACAAATAACGTAGTGATCTGCCTGATACATTTCAAAGCTAATGTTGTTTGACTATATGTTCGTGGTAGAAAAACCTACTTTTGCATATTATAAACAACTGCCTGAAGAAATTTAAATCTACAAGCGTGACCTACAAGAAAATAATGTAGAAATATCCTGGTTTCATTCCCAATTCGTATACATTCAATAGATATTCAAAATGTGACAAAAGCTGTTGGGAGCTACAACTGAGATGTTTTAGACGGTATTGCACAGAAAGTGCGAAAAAAGTATTATAAAAATGAATGAATTATTTTGATTAAAATAAAAGTTTTAAAAATTAGTTCTTCAAAATATAATAAGAACATTGTCATTTTAATAGAAGAGATCATCTACCTATTTGAAAATCTAATTAGAGCTGGTGAAGTTTTTTGAAGACTCATGGAACAAGCCCAGCCTGTGCTTTTCTCGAGGGATTGTTGGAAACTCTCTAACAACAAATAACGTAGTGATCTGCCTGATACATTTCAAAGCTAATGTTGTTTGACTATATGTTCGTGGTAGAAAAACCTACTTTTGCATATTATAAACAACTGCCTGAAGAAATGCAAATCTACAAGAGTGACCTACAAGAACATAATGTAGAAATATCCTGATTTCATTCCTCAATTCGTATACATTAAATAGATCTTCAAAATGTGACTAAAGCTGTTGGGAGCTACAACTAAGATGTTTTAGACGGTATTGCACAGAAAGTGCTAAAAAAGTATTATAAAAATGAATGAATTATTTTGATTAAAATAAAAGTTTTAAAAATTAGTTCTTCAAAATAAAATAAGAAAATTGTCATTTTAATAGAAGAGATCATCTATCTAGTTGAAAATATAATTAGAGCTTGTGAAGTATTTTGAGGACTCATGGAACCAGCTCAGCCTGTGCTTTTCTCGAGGGATTGTTGGAAACTCTCTAACAACAAATAACGTAGCCTGATACATTTCAAAGCTAATGTTGTTTGACTACATGTTGGTGGTAGAAAAACTTACTTTTGCATATTATAAACAACTGGCTGAAGAAATGTAAATCTACAAGCGTAACCTACAAGAAAATAATGTAGAAACATCCTGATTTAATTCTCCAATTCGTATACATAAAATAGATCTCCAAAATGTGACAAACGCTGTTGGAAGCTACAACTAAGATGTTTTAGATGGTATTGCACAGAAAGTGCGAAAAAAATATTATAAAAATGAATGAGTTAGTTTGATTAGAATACAAGTTTTTAAAAATTAGTTCTTCAAAATAAAATAAGTAAACTGTGATTTTAGAAGGAGAAATCTTCTATCTAGTTGGAGATAACATTAGAGTTGGTAAAGTTTATTGAAGACTCATGGAAGAAGCTCATCCTGTGCTTTTCTCGAGGGATGGTTGGAAATTCTCTAATAACAAATAACGTAGTGGTCTGCCTGATCCATTTCAAAGCTAATGTTGTTTGACTATATGTTGGTGGTTGAAAAACCTACTTTTGCATATTATAAACAACTCACTGAAGAAATGTAATTCTACAAGCGTGACCTACAAGAAAATAATGTAGAAATATCCTGATTTCATTCTCCAATTCGCAGTCATTAAATAGATCTCAAAATGTGACTAAAGCTGTTGGGAGCTACAACTAAGATTTTTTTGACGGTATTGCACAGAAAGTGCGAAAAAAGTATTATGAAAATGAAAGAATTAGTTTGATTATAACACAAGTTTTTAAAAATTAGTTCTTCAAAATAAAATAAGAAAATTGTCATTTTACTAGAAGAGATCATCTAACTAGTTGAAAATCTAATTAGAGCTGGTGAAGTTTATGAAGACTCATGGAACAAACTCAGCCTGTGCTTTTCTCGAGGGATTGTTGGAAACTCTCTAACAACAAATAACGTAGTGATCTGCCTGATACATTTCAAAGCTAATGTTCTTTGACTATATATTGGTGGTAGAAAAACGGAATTTTGCATATTATAAACAACTGCCTGAAGTAATGTAAATGTACAAGAGTGACCTACAAGAAAATAATGTAGAAATATCCTGATTTCATTCTCCAATTCGTATACATTAAATAGATATTCACAATGTGACAAAAACTGTTGGAAGCTACAACTAAGATGTTTTAGACGGTATTGCACAGAAAGTGCGAAAAAAGTATTATGAAAATGAAAGAATTAGTTTTTTTATAACACAAGATTTTAAAAATTAGTTCTTCAAAATAAAATAAGTAAATTGTGATTTTAGAAGGAGAAATCATCTATCTAGTTGGAGATAACATTAGAGTTGGTAAAGTTTGTTGAAGACTCATGGAAGAAGCTCATCCTGTGCTTTTCTCGAGGGATTGTTGGAAATTCTCTAATAACAAATAACGTAGTGATCTGCCTGATCCAATTCAAAGCTAATGTTGTTTGACTATATGTTGATGGTAGAAAAACCTACTTTTGCATATTATAAACAACTGCCTGAAGAAATGCAAATCTACAAGAGTGACCTACAAGAACATAATGTAGAAATATCCTGATTTCATTCCTCAATTCGTATACATTCAGTAGATCTTCAAAATGTGACAAAAGCTGTTGGGAGCTACAACTAAGATGTTTTAGACGGTATTGCACGGAAGGGCGAAAAAAGTATTATAAAAATGAATGAATTAGTTTGTTTAGAATACAAGTTTTTAAAAATTAGTTCTTCAAAATAAAATAAGAAAATTGCCATTTTAATAGAAGAGATCTACCTATTTGAAAATCTAATTAGAGCTGGTGAAGTTTTTTGAAGACTCATGGAACAAGCTCAGACTGTGCTTGTCTCGAGGGATTGTTGGAAACTCTCTAACAACAAATAACGTAGTGATCTGCCTGATACATTTCAAAGCTAATGTGGTTTGACTATATGTTGGTGGTAGAAAATCTAATTTTGCATATTATAAACAACTGCCTGAAGTAATGTAAATGTACAAGAGTGACCTACAAGAAAATAATGTAGAAATATCCTGATTTCATTCTCCAATTCGTATACATTAAATAGATATTCACAATGTGACAAAAACTGTTGGAAGCTACAACTAAGATGTTTTAGACGGTATTGCACAGAAAGTGCGAAAAAAGTATTATGAAAATGAAAGAATTAGTTTTTTTATAACACAAGATTTTAAAAATTAGTTCTTCAAAGTAAAATAAGTAAATTGTGATTTTAGAAGGAAAAATCATCTATCTAGTTGGAGATAACATTAGAGTTGGTAAAGTTTGTTGAAGACTCATGGAAGAAGCTCATCCTGTGCTTTTCTCGAGGGATTGTTGGAAATTCTCTAATAACAAATAACGTAGTGATCTGCCTGATCCAATTCAAAGCTAATGTTGTTTGACTATATGTTGATGGTAGAAAAACCTACTTTTGCATATTATAAACAACTGCCTGAAGAAATTTAAATCTACAAGCGTGACCTACAAGAAAATAATGTAGAAATATCCTGGTTTCATTCCCAATTCGTATACATTCAATAGATATTCAAAATGTGACAAAAGCTGTTGGGAGCTACAACTGAGATGTTTTAGACGGTATTGCACAGAAAGTGCGAAAAAAGTATTATAAAAATGAATGAATTATTTTGATTAAAATAAAAGTTTTAAAAATTAGTTCTTCAAAATATAATAAGAAAATTGTCATTTTAATAGAAGAGATCATCTACCTATTTGAAAATCTAATTAGAGCTGGTGAAGTTTTTTGAAGACTCATGGAACAAGCCCAGCCTGTGCTTTTCTCGAGGGATTGTTGGAAACTCTCTAACAACAAATAACGTAGTGATCTGCCTGATACATTACAAAGCTAATGTTGTTTGACTATATGTTCGTGGTAGAAAAACCTACTTTTGCATATTATAAACAACTGCCTGAAGAAATGCAAATCTACAAGAGTGACCTACAAGAACATAATGTAGAAATATCCTGATTTCATTCCTCAATTCGTATACATTCAGTAGATCTTCAAAATGTGACAAAAGCTGTTGGGAGCTACAACTAAGATGTTTTAGACGGTATTGCACGGAAGGGCGAAAAAAGTATTATAAAAATGAATGAATTAGTTTGTTTAGAATACAAGTTTTTAAAAATTAGTTCTTCAAAATAAAATAAGAAAATTGCCATTTTAATAGAAGAGATCTACCTATTTGAAAATCTAATTAGAGCTGGTGAAGTTTTTTGAAGACTCATGGAACAAGCTCAGACTGTGCTTGTCTCGAGGGATTGTTGGAAACTCTCTAACAACAAATAACGTAGTGATCTGCCTGATACATTTCAAAGCTAATGTGGTTTGACTATATGTTGGTGGTAGAAAATCTAATTTTGCATATTATAAACAACTGCCTGATGTAATGTAAATCTACAAGCGTGACCTACAAGAAAATAATGTAGTAATATCCTGATTTCATTCTCCAATTCGTATACATAAAATAGATCTCCAAAATGTGACAAACGCTGTTGGGAGCTACAACTAAGATGTTTTAGATGGTATTGCACAGAAAGTGCGAAAAAAATATTATAAAAATGAATGAGTTAGTTTGATTAGAATACAAGTTTTTAAAAATTGGTTCTTCAAAATAAAGTAAGAAAATTGTCATTTTAATAGAAGAGATCATCTAGCTAGTTGAAAATCTAATTAGAGCTAGTCAAGTTTTTTGCAGACTCATGGAACAAGCCCAGCCTGTGCCTTTCTCGGGGGATTGTTGGAAACTCTCTAATAACAAATAACGTAGCGATCTGCCTGATACATTTCAAAGCTAATTTTGTTTGACTATATGTTGGTGGTAGAAAAACCTACTTAGGCATATTATAAACAACTGCCTGAAGAAATGCAAATCTACAAGGGTGACCTACAAGAAAATAATGTAGAAATATCCCGATTTCATTCCCCAATTCGTATACATTCAATAGATCTTCAAAATGTGACAAAAGCTGTTGGAAGCTACAACTAAGATGTTTTAGACGGTATTGCACAGAAAGTGCGATAAAAGTATTATGAAAATGAAAGAATTAGTTTGATTATAACACAAGTTTTTAAAAATTAGTTCTTCAAAATAAAATAAGAAAATTGTCATTTTAATAGAAGAGATCATCTACCTAGTTGAAAATCTAATTAGAGGTGGTGAAGTTTTTTGAAGACTCATGGAACAAGCCCAGCATGTGCTTTTCTCGAGGGATTGTTGGAAACTCTCTAACAACAAATAACGTAGTGATCTGCCTGATACATTTCAAAGCTAATGTTGTTTGCCTATATGTTCGTGGTAGAAAAACCTACTTTTGCATATTATAAACAACTGGCTGAAGAAATGCAAATCTACAAGCGTGACCTACTAGAAAATAATGTAGAAATATCCTGATTTCATTCCTCCATTCGTATACATTCAATAGATCTTCAAAATGTGACAAAAGCTGTTGGAAGCTACAACTAAGATGTTTTAGACGGTATTGCACAGAAAGTGCGATAAAAGTATTATGAAAATGAAAGAATTAGTTTGATTATAACACAAGTTTTTAAAAATTAGTTCTTCAAAATAAAATAAGAAAATTGTCATTTTAATAGAAGAGATCATCTATCTAGTTGAAAATCTACTTAGAACTGGTGAAGTGTTTTGAAGACTCATGGAACAAGCTCAGCCTGTGCTTTTGTCGAGGCATTATTGGAAACTCTCTAACAACAAATAACGTAGTGATCTGCCAGATACATTTCAAAGCTAATTTTGTTTGACCTTTTCTTGAGGGATTTTTGGAAACTCTCCAATGACAAATAACGTAGTTATCTGCCAGATAAAAATATATTATTGTTTTGTTAAAAAGTGTAATAAAATATTTTGTGTAATAAAAATCTATATAGTTTTATACTTAACAAACATTATTTACTAAACTCTCCCACCCTCTCTTTCTTCTCCCCTCTCTCTCCCTCTGTACCCTCTGTTTTATATACTCAACAAACATTATTTATAATGTACTTTTACGCATAAAAAGTTGTCAAATTTCTCTAAAAATTTTTTTACAAACGTAAAAACTTATAGGCAAGAATAAGTTTGGTTACTATTCTACATAGTTTTATACTTAACAACCATTATTTACTAAACTCTCCAACCCTCTCTTTCTTCCCCCTCTCTCTCTCCCTCTGTACCAAAAACATTAATGAGCGCTTAAATATTTTTTCAAAACAACACGTTCTTAAAAAACTAATTTTTTAAATATATTCTAACAACACAATTTGTCTATAGTCCTTTTATTTATTCTGGTCTCATCTATTCAATAATCACTCTCTACAAATGGTAATAATTTTTTTTCATGACTGTACAAATAATAATATTGTTAATAAAGCTTTCTACAAAAGTATAAAATAAGGCAAGTATAGCAGTTTTTTCTGTATAATCTATATAAAATAATATTTTTGATCTTTTAAAAGAAGTCAAATATATACTATAGTAAAAAGTCTTTTACTTCTTTGAGTCAATGTATGCTCAACAAATTATATGTAAGTATATTCAAATTGTTCACTGCAAATCAAACAAACGAAAGTTGTGAAATCAATTATCGATAGTCAAGTAATGCAAACCATTCTCCGAAAAACTGTATGACTATGTTCTCAGAAATGTATTCAAATTTCTTCATTCTTCTATACAAATTAAACACAAGAAAGTACTGAAATCAATTAATTATAGTCAAGTACCGGCCATAAGAACTTTTCGTACCTCGCATGTAAAATTACATTTTACGCCCACGTTGTAACTTTAAAATTATTCATCCAGCAGGCATAAAGTGCTACATAACGCCCAAGAGGCCCAATAGCTCACACAGCCCCTACAAAACTTTATAGTACTTACGTACTTTGCGCTCGTGTGGGCGAAAATTATTTTAATTATATAACTATAATGCCTTCTTCTTATTTCTAAAATTCATAAGAATTTTTTCAGGTACTTACGAAAAGTCAAAGCCTATATAAAAAAATTACTTAGTTACCAACACATCACTATTTTTCATTATTCCAGCTCAATTTTGAACTTTCTATAATATTACGCATCTAGGAAGGACAAGAGAAGTCTAGAGCTACTCTAGCATGGGTGGTCCTTCGATCTCCCGTACATACTTGGCGGGCCTGATGGTTTGCAGTTACATGGGCTACTTAAATGTAGAATACTAAATTTTTGCATAAATTCATGAACAATATTTATACCTATAAGTCCACCATAAATAATTACATTGGCTCTAATTTTTAATTGATGCCGTTAAGTACAGCATATCCGTACATGTGCAGAATCATGATTTATATTTCATTACTATAAACATATTTTTCCTTGTGTCCGTCCTTTTTAAACGAGAATAAAATCAAAAATCCATATAAATGTATAGCCTGCTCAAAAGTCCTTTACATATTTTATTAACCGTTTTATAAGCAACATATTTTATATCCTCTTCCCCCGTGTAAATATCATATAAGATCTCATGAGAATTTCGGACAGCGCATATCTCGTATGAGATCTTATATGAGATGTCATATGCAATTTTACCTATTACGGGATCTCATATGAGATCTCATATGATATTTTCTCGCAGGTGTGTACTTTCTATTTAAAAACAGAGTGATAGATTCATAGATCAGTAGCTAATATGTAGAAGAAACTCATTTATACATTTTATCTGATCTTTAAACATATGAATATTTATATGAAAATGACCATGCTTTACACCTTGAACTGCAAACCATCGGGCCCGCCAAGTATGTACGGGAGATCGAAGGACCACCCCTGCTAGAGTAGCTCTAGACTTCTCTTGTCCTTCCTAGATGCGTAATATTATAGAAAGTTCAAAATTGAGGTGGAATAATGAAAAATAGTGATGTGTTGGTAACTATGTAATTTTTTTATATACTTTTTATATGCTTTGACTTTCCGTAAATACCTGAAAAAATTCTTATGAATTTTAGAAATAAAAAGAAGGCATTATAGTTATATAATTAAAATAATTTTCGCCCACACGAGCGTAAAGTACGTAAGTACTATAAAGTTTTGTAGGAGCTGTGTGAGCTATTAGGCCTCTTAGGCGTTATGTAGCACTTTATGCCGGCTGGATGAATCATTTTAAAGTTACAACGTGGGCGTAAAATGTAATTTTACATGCGAGGTACGAAAAGTTCTTATGGCCAGTACTTGACTATAATTAATTGATTTCAGTACTTTCTTGTGTTTAATTTGTATAGAAGAATGAAGAAATTTGAATACATTTCTGCGAACATAGTCATACAGTTTTTCGGAGAATGGTTTGCATTACTTGACTATCGATAACTGATTTCACAACTTTCGTTTGTTTGATTTGCAGTGAACAATTTGAATATACTTACATATAATTTGTTGAGCATACATTGACTCAAAGAAGTAGAAGACTTTTTTACTATAGTATTTATTTGACTTCTTTTAAAAAATCAAAAATATTATTTTATATAGATTATACAGAAAAAACTTCTATACTTGCCTTATTTTTTACTTTCGTAGAAAGTTTTATTAACTATATTATTATTTGTACAGTCATGAAAAAAAATTATTACCATTTGTAGAGAGTGCTTATTGAATAGATGAGATCAGAATAAATAAAAGGACTATAGACAAATTGTGTTGTTAGAATATATTTAAAAAATTAGTTTTTTAAGAACGTGTTGTTTTGAAAAAATATTTAAGCGCTCATTGAAGTTTTTGGTACACAGGGAGAGAGAGAGGGGGAAGAAAGAGAGGGTGGGAGAGTTTAGTAAATAATGTTTGTTAAGTAAAATAATTCTTTTCTAAAAAACAAATGAAGTAATCTCTGAGAAAATGCGATTCAAAAATTTTTTAAAAAAATTTTTAACCTCAAATATCTTTTTTCGTAATTGACCGATTTTTTTTTGGCAACGAACTCGATCTTAAGGTATATAAAAGCTACATTTGTGCCAAATTTCAGGACGATTGGATAATTTTTGCTCTAGTTATCGTGCGACAACGAAAACGCAAAGGACCCCGCACACAATGTATGGGAAAAAATCATTCGGTCAAATTGAACGAAATTGAAAAAAGATAGGTTTCTTCATGACCTCAAGATCTATTTTTTTCCAAAGTTTCGTTCAATTTGACCGGATGATTTTTTCCCATACATTGTGTGTGGGGTCCTTGTGTTTAAAATAATTTTTTCGAAAAAACAAATGAAGATAATCTCTTGAAATTTTAACCACATATAGTCTTAAATTAGTGTAATAACTGGTTAAAATTTCAGACGTATTCTTGTTTATGCACATACTGATTGTACACATATTAATTGTGCACACTTTAACATTGGTATATATCTATATATATAGATCTGTACTAATATGTGCACAATCCTTATGTGCACAAACAAGAACATGCCAAATTTCAAGTCGATAATAAAGTATTTTTTGAGAAATTAATATATCAAATATAAAAAAGTTTTCCTTAATAACAAATGACAGAGTGAAGATATTTTAAATTTTAAAAAAGGAAAATATAGGTAATTTAAATATCTTTCAAGAAAAGTTTATTATATTATGTAATAATGGCTATAAGATATGAAAAAATCCAAAAAACTAAAAATTCAAAATTCGTTTTTGGAAAATAATTTTTTTTCTAAAAAACAAATGAAGGTAATCTCTTGAAATTTTAATCACATACAGTCTTCAATATAGTGTAATATCTGGTTATTTATTTCAAGTCGATAAATAAATTATTTTTTGAGAAATTAATTTATGAAATATAAAAAAGTTTTCCTTAATAACAATTGACAGAGTGAAGATATTTTAAATATAAAAAAGGAAAATATAGGTAATTTAAATACCTTTCAAGATAAGTTTATTACATTATGTAATAATGACTGTAAGATATGAAAAAATCAAAAAAACTAAAAATTCAGAATCATTTTTTGGTTATAAAACAAAAGAAAATCAATAAAAACTCAAATCCATAAAGGTACCTTTCTTTTCCCGCGAGACGAAGAGAAGCTTTACCCGACGAAAATCGGTCGATTCGTTTCGGAGATATGAAGAGTTCAAATACACACACACACACACAAATACACCCACGAAAACAATCAACTAATATACACATATATCGCCTTAAAACATCTTTTTGAACATTTTTTTTTTCGAAAATTTTTTTCACCGTTACAAAGCTTCCTCTATGAGGAAGCAAAAAAATATAAGTGTAAAATTAGTTCCAGATTTTGTGCTATTCATGATTTCTAGGTTTTTCTTTTCCAAATTTTTCAAATTTTCTCGATTTTGCGCTTTCTTTATCTATTTTTCACGGTTTTGGCAATATTGGTAAGTGATTGAATTTAAAAAACTTCAAAAACGAGTTCAACGCATCAAAAAATACAAGAAGTACCCTTAATCCCGGTCAGAAAATTTTTTTCAGAATTTTCTCGCTCGTATTAAAGCGATTTATCCCGTTTTTTCGTAATTTTTAGCTGTTTTTTACAATTTACTCAAGATTTCGAGGTGTAAGGCTTAAAAGGACTCCATATTCGGATGCAGCGCGGAAAAATACTCAATAAATACACTGAGTCCGGGTAAAAAAAATTTTTCAGAATTTTCTAGTACTCACTTAAGTGATTTTTCGCCACTTTTCTCGATTTTTCGCTACTTTTCTCGATTTTTCGAAATTTTTAGCTGTTTTTTGCAATTTACTCAAAATCTCGAGATGTATGGCTTAAGTAGACTTCAGATTCTGATTCAGTGCGAAAAAATACACAAGAAACACCCTTAATCCGGGTAAAAAAATTTCACAAATTTTTTTTTGTGTGCCGGTGTTATTGTTTAGATTATTGTATATTGGAATTTAAAAATACATATCGCTGAGCAATAAATAAGACATTTTTTAAACTGAAATCTGAAAAATTTTTGAATCACGTATGTCTTTTGTGTGATGAGAATGGATGTGGATTGAAGTGAACTGAAAAGGTTCAATAATAGAATGACGTTACGGGTGGAGAAGATTGTATTTATTGAAGTCTTCCTTGTAGATAAGTATGTATAAAAGATTGGTGGCTACGAACATTGCTATCTCTCGGCCGTCGCATGCTGAACTGAATGCCGGCCGACGGGGAAGCGCCGTCGGCCGACGACGTGGTAGTGGGACGGGCGGCAGATTCACACGTAGAGAGAGAGACGCTTTCGGCGTCGAACGTTCGAGACGTTGAATTTTGAACATTTTGCTCACCTTCGTCGAATTGGCGAACGGACCCCTACTCAAAAAGTTCAGGTGAAAATCATCTGTTAATTAGGTGATAATCATGTCAAAATCACGCCAAAACGTCAGCTGATTATCACATGTTTTTCACTTGATTTTCACCTGAAAATCATGTTGATATTTTCTCTTATAAAATATCGTTGTAACATTTTGCAATGGAAAACATATTTTTTTCTGCTGAATTTATAACAAGTTATAAATTATAATACATTATTTAGTACCTTAGCACTGTTTATAAAAATAATAGTTTAATTCAACATTTGCACTATAATATATATAATATATATAATTATATTTATTTGAAATTATTACATTTTTAAAAATCATCCATTTAGTCGAATATATAGACTTAAATTTATTGTTATAACAATTATAATCTTCCGACACAACTGCAAGTAAATAATAGAGACATATAACATACTTGCAACATTAGAATAAGATCATTGATGATAAGTAGTTTGCTTAATGTGGAGAAAGAAGAAACGATGTTCAAGGAGCCTCATGTTTGCTCTCTCGACGCCGATCCGTGATATAGCAAATTCACGCGGCGCGCGCGCCCACGTGTACTCGATATTAGCAGCTACCAGGAACAGTTGCGACGACGACAGCGACAGTTCATCAAGGCGATATCTTGGCGATGAAGTTCCTATTGAAAGTACTGAGAATCTTGTGAAATCTCAGATAGAACCTCGAATCCAACAATAAAATCCGAGCCTCTTACAAAACTTCTAAGGCGTCACTAAAAAAATGACACCGTTATAGTGGCTAGTTTTTTTTTATTTTCAATAATGTTATTAGAGCCTTGAGTTAAAACTATCCAAGCTATCCTTTTTAATTTAAATTTATGGTTTGATGGTTTAAAAGTAATATCTGATTCAATGCTACATAAATATACTCATATAGCCTACAGTAAGGGAAAAGTCCATTTACAAAATATAAATTATAGTTTTTAATTTACTAACACAATGTACTACACACTACAAACACACTATAAACACAAGTTCACTTCTTCATATAAGTTTTAAATTAAAAAAGACATGAATGTGTAACGAAGCCGATCGTGCCTCGTTACTAACCTGCAATTAGACGCCGCGATCCGCGCACCAAAATAGGTTAGGCCCGCGCCTCGTACTCCGTTTGTCCACGAACATGCGCGCGCGCGCTCACGCCGCTTCATGTAAGTTCGCTTTGTCCACGAACGTGCGCGCGCGCGCACTCCCGCCGCTCTCTGTAAAGCCACCTTGTCCCGAGATTGCCGGGATTCTACACCGGCGTGCACACACCGCGACCCACGCGACTTCAGACCGGTGCGCGCATCTCATTACCGAATCTACCCTATATAAGCAGCCCACATACCGGCGACAGGTAGACCGTGACCGACCGTTCAATAGACTGGACCAACCGCCTTCCAGTCGTGAACACACGGGGGGAATTCGGTATTGCCAGCCGTCGGACGCCACCGATCACCATGACACTTGCTGTTACTACCGTCGTGGGCACACGAGGTAGGCAGTATCCGCTGCCCCAAATGAACCCCATCTTGGACAAGTTGAGGGGGGCGAAGTACCTGTCCACCATTGATTTGAAGAACGGATATTGGCAGATACCCCTCACCGAGGACAGCAAACCACTCACGGCCTTCACCGTACCTAACCGTGGCCTGATGCAGTCTACTGTCATGCCATTGGACTGCACTCGGCACCGGCCGCTTTCCAACGCCTTATCGACAACATCATCGCCCCGAAACTGGAGCCTCATGCCTTTTGCTACCTGGATGACATCATCATCGTGACCTCGTCCTTCGATGAGCACATGCGATCACGAAAGAAGTGTTGCGCAGGTTAAGAGAAGCGAAACTCAAACCCAATTGGGACAAGTGTCAGTTTGGACGTCTCCGGTATCTGGGACACGTAGTCGACGTGGAAGGGATCCGGACCGACCCGGAGAAAACCGCGGTCATCGCCGCTCTAACCGCGCCGACCAATGTCTGAGAGTTAAGACGGTTTGTCGGCCTGGTCTTATGGTATAGGCGGTTTGTGCCGAACGCCTCTGTCTTAGGTTCATCGTTAAATAAATTGTTGAGGAAAAGAATGAAATGGGTATGGGTGGAAGATCAGCAGAAGGCGTTCGAAGAACTCAAACTCCGCCTTGCCCAGGCCCCCGTCTTGCCTTGCCCGGACTTCACCAGGCCCTTCGTCTTGCAGATCAATGCCAGTAACGACGGGCTTGGTGCTATGTTGACTCAGCCGTACGACGACGAAGAGTGAGTGATAGCATACGCCAGCCGCTCTCTGTCGCCAGCAGAGTGAAACCTCCACGACAGAAAAGAAATGCTTGTCAGTTAAATGGGGCATCTAGAAGATGAGAGACTACCTCGAAGGCTATCATTTTACTGTGCTGACTGATCATCAGTCATTGAAGTTGTCAGAAAAGATTGATAACCAGTCTGGACGTCTTGCCAGGTGGGTCATTGAACTAGGTCAATGGGACTATGAAATTCGTTTGCGGCCAATCCTCGCAGCTTTCCGGAGTATTGTATTCACGAAGAACGGTTATTTCATCACATTTTGCAAACATTAGATTTCAATGAACACTCCGAAAGCGAGGCGTGGAAGCTGTGCGTTCCGGCAGGGGAAAGACAGCGAGTTCTGGAAGAAGCACACGACAACCCCACTGCAGGACACTTGGGGATCGTGAAGACCCTGAACCGCCTCGCTCGCCACTATTAGTGGCCCGGAATGATGCGAGAGGGAGGCAGTCACATACGGAACTGCACCAGCTGCCAGAAGCATAAGCCATCGCAACAACCATTTCCAGGAACAATGCATGCGACTATCGTCAACCAGCCCTGGGAGATGGTGTCGGTAGACTTGATGGGTCCAAAGCCACGATCCGACCGAGAAAACACCTGGCTCCTGGTAATGCAAGACCGTTACACCAAGTGGGTGGAGCTAAGAGCTCTCAGCAAGGCCACCAGCGCGGCCGTCTCCAAGGCCCTGAAGGAGCCGGTCATCCTCCGTTTCGGGACACCCAAGGCCGTCGTCAGCGACAATGGCCGCCAGTTAATCGGCAAGGAGTTTGTAAACCCCGCAGTGCAACCCTGTCGAACGGACCAACAAGGTCCTAAAGACGGCCATTAATCAGTACCTGGAAAAATCACAGAAGAAGTGGGACGCGCTCCTGCCAGAGCTAGCCTTCGCCTACAATTCACAATAGAGCGTACCTCAACTATGGAGGGGAATTAATTCCACCGGGGAGCTTGCACCAGGAGAAAGAGAAACGCCTGGATGCCCCCTTTGAAGACCGGATACGACGGATCCAGGAGGCGCTCGAACTCGCCGGAACCAAGATGGCACAGAGCTTTCAAAAGCAGCAGAAAGATTACAATCTGTGCCGTCGCGACTCGGCACCGAGGAAGGGGTATAAGGTCCTGAAAAAGCAGCACGTCCTGTCAAACAAGCCTGCTAATTTCGACGCCAAGATGGTGCCGAAATACGAAGGGCCATTCCTCGTCCACCGCAAGAGGGCACCGGTCATCTTCGACCTGAAACACCCTAGCGGGAAGCTCGTAAAACATATACATGTGCGCGATCTCAGGCCCTTCCAAGAACCAGGGGAGGGAAGAGAGAGCGAGTCCGACACCGAGCTGCCAGGGGATATAAATTGCAGCGACAGACAACGACCGGATCAGTCTGAGTCGAGATGTCGCTCAGGCAAAACCCCTACGAAACCCCTACGAAACGTACATGATGAGAGCACTTAAGATACATGAGACCAGCTGCGAGGCCATCATTAGCACTGCCAGCCTTAGTAGGAGAACTAGTGCTACTACACCATGCCCCCTACGTCTGCCTAGACACTTTCGTCGCCAGTACTCACGTCCAGCCCACACGGACACCCTCTTCACCCTGGTTCTCACCTTTTACACTCCTCGCTACATTTGAAGCCAAAGGAAGACTGTTTAAACGAGCATGGGTGGTAGTCCAGGACCAGATTCTCCCCATCGTCTTAGGGATGGACTTTGTATCAGCCGCCGGCACCTGGATACTTATCAACGGCCGGACGGAAAAGCACAAGGAAGCCCGTCGACGACGACGCCGACGACAGCGCCAACGCCGATGGCACGACGAAGACGAAGGCCTTGGTTGCAGCATTGCAGACGACCCCGAATACGAGGTAATTAACAATTTTCAGAAACCGAGAATCGAATCTGCAAAACATTCTAGAACGACCCTGAGGGTAGTTACCCACGGCACCGATCGAGCACGGACAGGTACAAAGCAAACCGGCCTCCATTGTAGACACACCCTTAGGCCACTACGAAGGAACTTTACCAGACCTGCGATTTCGAGCATAACCGATAGGTGGCGCATGCCGTAGGGATCCCGCAACTGAAAAACCGCACCCCGAAACGCGCACGCTAGATGGCGCATTACAGCCCATACCTTTTGGAGAAAAGATTCAACAAGGGCCATAAAAGGGTCCGTCAGTGCCCCTCGTATTCAGTGTAACTATAACTAATCGCCAGGATGTCTCTCATGGACAAATACGCCGCTACTTACCAGGAGGAATTCGACGTCCTCGAGAAAGAGTTAGAAGAGACAGGGTTTATTTTGTTTGACCGGCAGCGCCGATTTGAGCGCCTCCAACTAGAGGAAGAGGAACGAAAGAAGAAGGCAAAGGAAGCTTTGGCCAGGAATGGCCTAGAGTATGGTGTCAGAGCCCGTAAAACCAGGCACCGAGCCTGCACCGCCCTATACGCCGACGTCGATCCGGCTACTTGCGGCGAGGAAGCCCACAATCACCAAACCACGGGTGACGGCGGTGGTAAAGTTCACCCCCAGAGCGCTTCCGCAACTCCAGAAGGCACTACAAAGGCTGCGAACACAAACCAGGTTCAACATCGTCACGATCAACCAATCCTCGCAGGGGACCGTCCCCACCAGGGTCTTCCGGGTAAAGGACCTGGTCCCGGGAGCATTACCCCAGCTCCAGGCGTCCCTGAAGACCCTAAGGATTCCGAGGAAAGCCACCGCCGCAGGGAAACCACCGCCAACCACCACACAAGGCTTCACCGGCACCGCACCAGCACCACCACCGCCCGCGATGGAAGTGGCCACGCTGGATGCGCTCCCCGTGCTCGAGAACATGGCCGAGTCAGCCGTCGAAATGGCCGACGCCACCAAGGAAGCAACCGCCGGCGACGAAGCCCCGGCCAGGCAGTACCAGGACTCTACCCGATCGCTACCACGAGTCACCCGGACACTACCCGACGGCACCGAGGTGGACGTACCCATCGAGGTGAAGAAGTACGTGGTGCGGTACGGGGTTATTTAAGCGGCTGCTAAAAATTTTTCTTCATTTTAACCAATTAAATGGATCGTATTTTTAACCATTTTCGTACCCTACCTTTGATTGCTTGTAACTTTCTGGAAGATCAATATTTTTTAATGAATCAGGGCTTAAATTTTAGCTGTTACTGTCTACTTTAATAATTTTTCTTTCTTGTTTTCGTATCTTAAATACTTGCAATGTGACAGTCAATAGAACAGAGATTATTTTTTGACGAAATAGAAGATATTTGAGATTAAATTGCCCATATCTCCAGAAAAAGGGCCCATTTGACGGAAATGTCAGCACTGGGCTTCATTTTTAAGTACCGGAAATGGACTCTCCAATGCCGGCTAAAATCCGTTTCCCGCAGCTGAAACTCTCTCCTTGTCAGATTTAGTCTGTTGTTACTGATAGAAAAATAAGCCAAAATTCTACTGATTTCATCACAAGAGAACAGGAAGTACTCTACAGTTGTTATGTCATATACGGTTACAACTCAGGTATCAGTAGGAGAGAGCACTAGAAATTTTATATGACTTTAAAACTGAATCTGTCGCTGCTGCCCTTTCGTTACTTCTACTTATGTTTAAAATACAACATGTAAGCTAATCATATAAGAATTTACTTACTTGGCTTAGTAAGCTTAATTAGAATGAATTTTAACTTACAAGGAAAGTACCCGAACTGTCAAATTCAAAAAAATTCCAAACCCATATTAAAAAGTAGACCTCCATGCGAGATTAACGAAACCATTTTTTTTATAGGCTGAGAAGTGCTTTATCACCCCTAAAGTTTACCCCCAAGAAACGTTTTTTTGATATATCTCGGCTTCTACTTAACTTTTTTTAACGAAACAAAATGGAAAGAGTTTCTTATTAAAAAGTCAAGAAATCCGTGGTAGTATGAACATTAAGGGTTGCATCCCTTATTTTTTAGAGGGTAAAATTGTGTTTTTTTAAGAATAATTTTTGTTGTGAGAATTCATAAAATAATTAAAAATAGGTCAAAACATTATTTTTGGCAACTACAATAAATAATAGTTGGTGTGTTTGGGCATTCTTCGCGAAACAACCCCTTAAGAGGTGGTAAACCACCACTAACACAAATGAATTAGGTATATTTTTTTGGCAATTATTTTTTTCCTTAAAATGGGTTCTTGAAGTCGTTAATCGGAATCCACAGTTAGATCCACAATAAAAATTTGAAAATAGTGAATTCAATATGGCGAAAAATTTTTTAGAAATATTGTAACTTCCACGAAAAATAGTATGTAGAGCCCCTAGCGGAAATTATATTATGTAAATAAGTGTATAATAATGTAACAATGTTTTGTTATGTTATTCTATTATTTATTATTTTTTTATCATACACTTGTTTATCGTACGATAAACAAGTGTATGATAATGTAGTTGTTTGTAAAAAAGTGTAGAAAACGTAACAAATTGTACTTTTCTACTGGATTTCGGACGCTTTTCTTACACTTTCGTACATCTTTTTACATTTTATTATATATTGGTACTTTTAATTACATCTTTTTACGTTTATATACAAATTTTGATACACATTTTACATCGTATCACATATTTGTACACTTTTTTCAAATAGTTCATAATTATACTTTTATAATAATTTATAATTGTACTTTTATTTAAATAATGCTATAAATAAAATATTTTCAAGGATGTAAAGAAAAAAATACTAAAACGTAATAAAATGTAAATTATTATGTATTAGAAACATAATTAATATATGTTACAAAATGTAAGTTACTGTATAAAAGTTTAAATTTTTACAAATTCTTACAGATTTTTCTAACAAATTAATTCTTACAGATTTTTCTAACAAATTAATTCTTACAGATTTTTCTAACAAATTAATTCTTACAGATTTTTCTAACAAATACTTCCTTATAATTTCATAAAAATAAGCTACACAAGGAAATATTTAGAAAACGTAAGGAATTGAAAGAAAATGTAAGAAACTTTAACAACTTGCTAAATATGCTCGAAATCCAGTATCGTATGATTTCTTACATTTTTCGACAATTTATTTCATTTTATAAGTATTTTCTTATTTTCTTTCATATTTTATAATTTCAGCTAGGAGAGATTTTCATGCTTGTTGAAATTATGATAGGTTTTAATAAGAAAAGTTTATTTATGATTTATTAATATAAATTAATATGAACAAAATTTTTAATATAATGATAATTATAGCAATTCATGGTTATTGCGCAATATACAAGATTACGTACACTTGCATTGATATGGCTTATCTCCCGATTCCTCCTCTTTTATTCATAAATAAGTGAAACATCGGTCAGTCGAAAACAAATATACGTTACTGAACGTTTTTCTACGCTCGTGTTAAATTAATATTCAATGTCAATATTATTTTATGGGTATTAATTGAAAATATAAGTGTCTGGAGGTACTTGCATCATATTTTTTAATGGCAAGTAAACATTTTACGAGTACGAAATCCTATTTGAATTGAATGATAACAACAATAATAATAGTCGTAAGTAACCATATAATTGAAATTTCTTTCTTCTACATAATTATTCAAAATATTTCTAATAGAAGGATATAATAGATATAATATTGAAAAGTTAAATAAAATGCAGCATTTTTAAATATAAAACTCGTCAAAATATACAATAAATTTTGAACAAATGGCCGAAGTTAAGAAAGTCAAATTCAGTAAAAATCTATTATAGAATCTTTATTGTACCAATTGTAAATATTTTGATAGTGAAAGTTTACTCTTAATACATGCACTGAATTATTTTATGATAGTAACAATTATGTTTTGATTTTAATTTTTAGAATTACTGTTACATTACTGTTATTCTAATATATAAAATATGACATACTGACGATTTAATCAGTTAAGTTAAGTGTAAAAAAATTTTCATAAGAGTGAATAGAAGTAGTACTTTATTTATAATAATAACGTTTAGCAACTATTTAATGCTAATAAAATAGTTTATCTTGTAGACAAAACATTGACAAACAATAACGAATTCCCATGCACTTACAAAGGAATTTAGTAAAATGTTTTCCTCAAAAGTTTTGGATGTCTGAATACTTTTTACACTTACTGTACATTCATACTATTGTACATTCCTATACTGTTATGGCTATAAAAAGGCTATAATAACTAAAACTTTTACAGGTTCACACTGCAACTCAACGTATCTAAAAGAAGAAAGTTCCATATTTATTTTCCATAAATATGAATTTGGTAAATGCGATGAATGTTTTATTTATTTTAAACAGTATGTTTCAAGATCAAGAAAAGAAATTACCTGTTAATGACGCTGAAAGAAATGTTGCTAATATAGTGTATAATATTACAATATCAAGTATAAATGATCGTAGTATTTACGAAGAAACGGAAGAATTTCTATATTATGATGATACCTACGAACCTTACGATGACATACCTGCAGATGATTTACATGAAGATATCGATGCAGAAGATATGATAACACCCGAAACTGAAAATCAATGTAGGACCGAATCAGAGAGTATTAATTTTGACTACAAAAAGCAAGCTGTGGAGTATTGGTTAAGTAGTAAAAACAAGTTAAAATTTGAAACAGTCCAAAATCGATTCAAAAAATTAAAAACAGCACGTCAGCTGTATAGATGGAGAGATCAAGTGGCAATAGGAGGAAGTAGGATCGATAAATTGAAAAAAATTGAGGAATATTGTTTACAAAAATTTAACGTAGCCAGATCGAATAGAATACCCATTCATAACATTGATGTAAGACGTATGGCAAAAGAAAAAGCATTAGAGTTAAACTTCAATGAATTTAAAGCTTCTAGACACTGGTTAAATGAATTTAAACGGCGATTTAATATCGTTTCTCGAAAAATAACAAAAATTATTACTAAAAAATCTATAGATGATTCAGAAGAATGGTCAGCACAAAAACAGGAATTTCGCAATAGAGTAAAAAATGCCATCATAAAATATGATGCAAAACGTGTTTATAACTCCGACCAAAGTGGTTTTAATTACGAAATACACAGTGATCGAACCCTCAATCTTAGAGGAGATAAAAGTGTAGAGAGTATAGTGCAATCAGTGCATTCGACAACTCATTCTTATACTATCCAACCTACTGTATCTGCTGAAGGAAAACTTCTATCACCCTTCTTTTTAGTCATGCAAGAACCAAAGGGAGAGTTTGGAACTGTCGTCAGAAAAAATTTATTTGCAGCAGAAAATGTTTATGTAATGGCATCGAAATCAGGTAAATTGACTAAAGAACATGTTGAAACTTGGGCGCAAGATGTATATTTTCCATCAACTACCATAACAAGTACCCTATTGCTTGATTCATGGAGAGGTCACTGCCTAGATATAATTTATAAAGTAAAACCGGAACATAAAACCTTAACGATTCTACAAATTCCACAAAGAACAACAAGTGAACTTCAACCGCTTCATATTTACAGTTTTCGAATGTGGAAGAACTTCGTGCGAACGTTTTCGGATATGATATTTCTAACAAATGAGGATCTCAACTTACACGATAGAAATAATATAATCAAAATTCATTCATTAGTACATAATCAATTATCAAGTCCCAGGTTTCAAAAGTTATTTAAATATGCTTGGTACGCCGCCGGTTACATTGATGAAAGGCCAGAAAAAATTGAAAACCCAAAAAAATTTTGCTTCAATTCTAATTTTATTACATGCGATATTTGTAGTAAACGAGCGATTATAACATGTTCATGGTGCAAAAAATCGCTATGTTTACAACATTTTTTTCATGAATATCATTATTGTAAAACATATAATCCATGATCGTCAGAATAATTAGCTAGCTTGCCGTCTGCTGTTGGCTGACCCGTAGGATTTAAAATTGGTCGTTGTGCTGCTTAGAAATTGGTAGAATTGTATAAGAATTTGTATTAAAAGATAATAAATTGTAAAAATCTGTAAGAATTTGTAAAAATTTAAACTTTTATACAGTAACTTACATTTTGTAACATATATTAATTATATTTCTAATACATAATAATTTACATTTTATTACGTTTTAGTATTTTTTCTTTACATCTCTGAAATTATTTTATTTATAGCTTTATTTAAATAAAAGTACAATTATAAATTATTATAAAAGTATAATTATGAACTATTTGAAAAAAGTGTACAAATATATGATACGATGTAAAATGTGTATCAAAATTTGTATATAAACGTAAAAAGATGTAATTAAAAGTACAAATATATAATAAAATGTAAAAAGATGTACGAAAGTGTAAGAATGCCTATAAAATTTGAATTAAGAGTACAAATTAAAAAGTAATAAAACGTAGACAAATGTAAGGAAAAGTAAGAAATTATTAAAAAATGGTATAAACTATGGTAAAATGTAAAAGCGTCCGAAATCCAGTAGAAAAGTACAATTTGTTACGTTTTCTTACACTTTTTTACAAACAACTACATTATGATACACTTGTTTATCGTACGATAAACAAGTGTATGATAAAAAAATAATAAATAATAGAATAACATAACAAAACATTGTTACATTATTATACACTTCTTTACATAATATAATTTCCGCTAGGGGGTCTACATACTATTTTTCATGGAATTTAAAATATTTCTAAATAATTTTTTGCCATTGTGACAGAACCGTCTACGATCTTGCATAAAATAAATTTTTTTTATTACTTTCTATTATTTAGGATATAGTTAAAAATATTTCCTATTTGATGAATCACGATCATAACCCTGAACCACTACTACCCTACCGACACTACTGTACCAAGGGTTGTGAGTTGAGAGCTGCGCCACTCGAAGCTTCCACAAGCTGCCATAAAACGTCGACGCGGCGTATGCCTTAATCTTGAATTTTAAATTCTTATAATTGCCTTTTTCCTTATATTTCGGCTTTATATTAAACGGACTGTAAACTTTCTTTTCTTCTTGACGAAGAACAAACATTATTTTCAATAAACTAAAATATTGTAATCGACTACACCTACGACCACGAGTGTAATAAAATATAGTATTAAATCATTTATCGAAAAATATTACAAAATAAGTAATTCACTCTAGAGAACTGTTCATCACTAATTAATTATTAAAACAACATAATTATGAAACAATCCGAATAAGAAAATGATATTTACATAAAAATATTAATAGTACTCTTAGTTAAATTACAATAATTCAGCATTATGATTTTTATTTAAACCACCTCAGTTGTATTAACGCGCTAGTTATAAATTATGGTCAATTTTCTACAAAGATATGTTTAAATAATAGCTTAAGTATGAGTTGTTAATTATAATTTTACTTTTATATGTTGACTGAATATTTTGTATTTTTATATATAAGATAAGTTAAATAAGTACAATACATATTAACTAACAACCGTTCAGGCGTGGGATGAAAAGTGTATAAAATATAACGTTGTAAAATAGATTTAAGTTTATAGTAATACTTTAAGCCACACTCCAGAAGGATTATTTTCTCTACCTGAGTAATAAAACTCATTTAAATCTTTGTTCTTTTACCTCTATAGAAGAAAGCCCACCAAATAGCAAGGTATTCGGCTACTATAAAAAATTTTCTTGTTATAAATAAATAAATTTTTAGCAACATAATAAATAAATAAATGAATGTTTTTCAGGTTAAAATAACTATATACAAAATTGAAAATACTCTTTCACAGTGTGAATTAGCTTTAAGGGACGCTTTTTCCGAGCGGATGCGTTATCTCGATGCTACAGTACACATGGCCCATACTAAAAATAGCTCACCCCAACTTTTTCGAGGAGACGCATTTTTCAACAACTTTTCGGGCCTCAACATACAATAGCACGAGGAAATTATTTTAGAATAACATTGAATATCTCAATAATTATAAGTAGGAAAATTATTTGATTTATAGCGAACGATAGATTTAAAATAAATAAAGATGAAAAATTAATAAACACTACTCTTGTTTGTATTTTGTAATGATTAATAATTATCTCGTTTAGTTTAACTAAAACTCTCTTTTGGAATCAAATAATGAAATTATAACAAGGTTAAAATTATACTATAACCTGTATGTACCCTGGTAGCACACCGATCTTAATTCTGCTGTAATTCTGCTGCAATTTTTCTGAAAAGTAGTAAAATAGCACCAGAAATTATGTTGTCTGCTTCAGCAGATTCAATAATTCTGACGATAAGGAATTGCGGAATAATTCAAGTGCAAGAATTGCGTCAGACTTACAGAAAGTGTAGTGCTCATTCAAAAGATAGATGACTTGCACTGACACAAACAGCAGAATTGCGATAGGTTTATAGAAGACGATGGCGCTATATACTTAGCAGCAGAATTACCACAGACTTTCAGTAGTCAAAGTGCAATTAGAGGGTTGACATTTTGCACTTTCCTGCGCAGCAGAATCACGACAGAATTGCATCATATAGTTTCGTATGATATCTAACAGCAGACTTGCAGCAGACTTACACTATCTTACTTGCACTTTAGGGGTCGACATTTCGCACTTGAGAGTACAGTAGAATTGCAGCAGTATTGTATCAGATAATTATGTTAGATATCTAACAGCAAAATTGCAGCAGACTTACACCATCTTACTTGAACTTTAGGGGTCGACATTTCGCACTCGAGAGTACAGCAGAATTGCAGCAGTATTGCATCAACTAATTACGTTAGATACTTAACTGCAGAATTGCAGCAGACTTACACCACCTTACTTGCACTTTAAGGGTTGATATTTTACACTGTAGAGTACAGCAGAATTGCAGCAGTATTTCATCAGATAATTATGTTAGATACCTAACAGCAGAATTGCAGCAGACTTACACCATCTTACTTGCACTTTAGTGGTCGACATTTTGCATTTAAGAGTACAGCAGAATTGCAGCAGAATTATACTAGCTAATTACGTTAGATACTTAACGGCAGAATTACAGCAGACTTACACCATCTTACTTGCACTTTAAGGGTTGATATTTCGCACTGTAGAGTACAGCAGAATTGCAGCAGTATTTCATCAGATAATTATGTTAGATACCTAACAGCAGAATTGCAGCAGACTTACATCTTCATTCATTGCACTTGAGGTGTTGATATTTTGCACTTGATTTACAGCAGAATTGCGTCAGATTAATTACATTAGATAAACCAATAATTATCTGCTTCCTCAACGAGGAAGTTAGAAATTCAACTGTAATAAGCGCAGAATGTATTCACAGTCCTTTATTAACCACAGTTAAATTTTAAAACGTTTTTGTTATATAAAACCAAATTTATTGAAATTATTAAAACCATATATATTTTTAATTTAATAAATATTTCTTAGTTTAATTTAATAAATATTTCAAATTTTGTGGGCTTTATTTAAGTCAATCATGAGCTAAGATTAGCAAACAGTTAACATCACCGTCGGCCAATCACAGGTCCCTTTTAAACAGGCTTGACCAATCATCGCAACGATTTTATTTCGGCTTCACATTTACGTCATTATTGCGCAAAAACGAGAAGATCGGCAAAATCACGTGCTGGCATTATACCGGCATCTTGCATTGGTGAAATCGTTGAAATTCGTTGCAATCCAGGTAAGTTGACTCGAAAAATTGGTTATTTATGGAAATAAATTTTTAATATATTTACGGGTTCTTATATTTTTGTATTTAATTCTTTATTATTTTGGCATTCTTTTAACTTTTATTCTTTTGATGATCGAAAAATCGAAATTTTCAACGGTAACATTAACAATATATTCTATATTAAAAACCAGTCGATCAATAAAGAATCGGTTGATGAAAACGTTTTATGAAATTAAAATTGCTTTTGAAAACACTTTCATCTTCTTACAGTTTAATATATTGTATGGGGGTAATACACATAAATTGACGTGTTCTTGTTTATGCACATACTGATTGTGCACATATTAATTGTGCACACTTTAACATTGGCATATATCTATATATGTAGATCTGTACCAATGCTACCTGTGCACAATAAATAGTGCACAATCCTTATCGTGCACAAACAAGAACATGCCCATAAATTGTAGGTTATACATATACCATGACCTTGACTCAAGGACATATCTAAACGTAAAATTTTTCGCTCTTTCCATTTACGAGGTCAAAAGTGGGGGTTCCCATTTGAAAAAATCGATTTGACCTTCAAATGACCTTGATCATTGACCTCAAGGTCATAACCAAGGTTACGATCAGTTGGGCCCGTCTGAACCCTACAACTTTTGTATTTAACAATTTGTCTCGTATACCTAATTATGGGAATGTTTTGATGCGTTTATTGATTTTGATTTTAAACATGACCATGACTGTGACCATAACCTTGACTCAAGGACACATCTAAACGTAAAATTTTCCGCTCTTTCCATTTACGAGGTCAAAAGTGGGGGTTCCCATTTGAAAAAATCGATTTGACCTTCAAATGAACTTGATCATTGACCTTAAGGTCATAACCAAGGTCACGATCAGTTAAGCCCCTCTGAACCCTACAACTTTTGTATTAAAAGTTTTTTTCCATCTCCCTTAGTTTTCGAGATATTTGCCTGGTGGTTTTAAAATGAGTATATACACACACATACAAATTATGTAAATGTTATACACATAAGTCATGGAATATCATTAATATAATTTTACTTAAAATTTATAATATTGAAATGGGAAAAGATGAAAATGTTATAACTTTTAAGTACAAATAATTATAATTTAATTTTAGTAAATTTATTTAACTGATTCTTTTGTAAATTTATATGTATAATGGCTTCAACTTAATACTTTTTATTTTTAAAGGTATTTATTAATTGATTCCACACTACAAAACTGGCGAAACGCACTTATATGGTCTATGAACATGCTCAGATCTATAGTATAGGACTGCTTAGCTATAGCCGTCTTAACTCTTGTATGTACAACATTTCGTGTACACAAATTCCACTACCATTGTGAGGAGGCCTACAGCAAATTTGAAGTACTTTTGAAGTATTCTTTAGTAATTGTAAGAGAAGTTGCTCGTTTGTCTTATTGAGGTAAGGTTTTTTCAATTTACACTAATTTATTATACTTGTATTCAATACACAGAACTA
Source organism: Torymus aiolomorphi (assembly GCA_036365515.1). Taxonomy (NCBI): domain Eukaryota; kingdom Metazoa; phylum Arthropoda; class Insecta; order Hymenoptera; family Torymidae; genus Torymus; species Torymus aiolomorphi. The sequence goes on along the minus strand of CM070875.1, from coordinate 133,196,875 downwards.
AAAATAGAAAATGAGTATTTTATGATTTTTGTTTCTATCAGCTCAATATAAATAAAATTTTATTCATTATTTTCTTATATTCAATCACATAATCACATAAATTATTCTAAAAGAATGGAGATGATTTAGTGTGATCTAATAACATAAAATACGAAGTTGAGTTTGAAATTTTAATTTATAGTATTGGGATGAGAAAATCTTAATAAAATTTTTCATTAACGGATTCTTCTATAGATTGTATAGAAATAATCTCAAGTATATATTATGTGCTTGAACTTAATGATTTTTTTTTGTTTTTTGAAGGTATTTGTTCGATTCGACTCAATGTAATCAGCTAATCTCTGATGTTCAATGATGGACACGCTCAAGCTTAAAGAAGCTTATTTATTTACTGGATGAGTGACTTTCTATCTGCCTATATTAAGTCCAATCTTATTCGTTTTATGTACATAAACTTCACTACCTACGGATTCTCTACATCAGCATTGGCACTGCTTTATCTACTGTTGAAGAACTTGTTAAAATATTGTGGTGAGTTTCATTATTATTTATAATACTATTTTTGAAGGAATAAGAAGGAACAAGTTTTTTTAAAGCTCACTTGTGATTGGCTGCCAAGCGTTATTCCTCGCTATTCCTTTTTACGTGCAAGAGGCCTTAGCCATAGCCAACATGGCACAGAAGAGCCCGTTCTGCATAGAGTTAAGGTTAAGGATCGTACACGAAAAAAGGAACAGGATATAATGAACAAGAATAGCATGGGTTAGTATATCTATATATACCTCTTGTTCCTTCTGTATTTCGTTGTGCCTCGTATATATAGATATAGAAACCCATGTAATTCTTGTTCTTTTTATCTGTTCCTTTTTTCGTGTACGATCTAGGGGGTTAGTGCGGTAACATACAAGCCAAAAGTACAGCGGGTCGAACGCCGAACGCCACGCCTCGCACTCTCTCGAGTCTGTCCACTCCCAAAATTTCACGCGAAACTGTTCACGTACACATAGCCCCGCCAGTGTTGCCAGATGAAAGTATATGAAAAATTGCCACCAAAGCGTGTAAAAGTCGCCGTTTGTCGCCGATTCAATATAGACAAATCGCCCAAATAATCGCCCACGTTTTTTAACAATTCAATTTTTAAACCCAAGTAGGAGGGGGATGCGAGTTCCACGCGTATATGGGAGCGCTTCAGACGTGTATTCATGGCAAAATAATTAATTAAAATAAATAAATAAATAAAATAATAAAATTAATTAATTAATTAATTCAAATAATTCTTAACACCAAGTAAGCGGGGGATGCGAGTTCTGCGCGTATACGGGAGTGCGTCAGACGTGCATACAAGGCAAAATAATTATTTAAATAATTCCTAACCCCAAGTAGGCGGGGGATGCGAGTTCTGCGCGTGTACGGGATCGCGTCAGACGTGCATGCAAGGCAAAATAATTATTTTAATAATTCCTAACCCCAAGTAGGCGGGGGATGCGAGTTCTACGCGTATACGGGAGCGCGTCTGACGTGTATACATGGCAAAGTAATTATTCAAATAATTCTTAACCTATTTAGATACATAAAGCCGGTTTCGAGAAATTACGATTTAAAAAAAGCTTACAAAATTTTTAACCTCAAATATCTTTTTTCGTAATGGACTGATTTCTGGGGCAGCGAACTCGATCTGTAGATATTTAAAAGCTACATCTGTGCCAAATTTCAAGACGATTAGATAATTTTTGCGCTTGTCACCGTGCGACAACGAAAACGCAAATTTGTTCTAAACAATCTTTTTGTAAAAAACAAATGAAGATAATCCCTTGAAATTGTAGCCACATGTAGTCTTTAATGAGTGTAATAAGTGGTTAAAATTTCAAGTCGATATAATAATATTTTTTGAGATATTAATTTATGAAATATGAAAACTTTTTCCTTAATAACAAATGACAGAGTGAAGTATCCGAGTTGCGAGTTAGATGGATCGAGTTCTTTCTTTTTCTGAAAACAAATATTTAAACAAAACATTTTACTATTTAACATTTTCGTGTAAAATCAACTCCAGACGAGTTTATAGACTTATAAAAACGATTTTAAAGCGTTTTCACCGTAACAAAATAAAGTATTAAATTTTAAATATTGGAAGAAAATTAAAGTTTGAGGAAGTTACGAATTGGCAGCGATTTTTTTGACTTGAATGCACGTCTGACGCGCTCCCGTATGCGCATGGAACTCGCATCCCCCGCCTGCTTGGGGTTAAGAATGATTTAAATAATTATTTTGCCAGGTGTGCACGTCTGACGCGCTCCCGTATACGTGTAAAACTCGAATCCCCCGCCTACTTGGGGTTAAAAATTATTTAAATAATTATTTTGCCTACATGTATGCACGTCTGACGCGCTACCATATACGCGTATAGAACTCGCATCCCCCTCCTACTTGGGGTTGAGAATTATTTGAATAATTATTTTGCCATGTATACACGTTTGTCGCACTCCCGTACACGCGTGGAACTCGCATCCCCCGCCTGCTTGGGGTTAAGAATTATTTGAATAATTATTTTGCCATGTATACACGTCGGACGCGCTCCCGTATACGCGTGGAACTCGCATCCCCTGCCTACGTTTGTTTAAGGTAGTTCTCGAGTATACTGAGTTCTTGTAGATTCGTTTGAAAATTTAATTATAGGTTAATTACGGTATTTTACATTGGGATTTTCAAATCCAAACAATCTCAGCAGAGCCATTTACGAGTTATAAATTCTCAAAGATTGCACTTTTAACACGTAGTATATAGAGAGTGACATCATAAAATGATCATTTTTATTGATTAAAGAAAGAATTTCTGGGAAATGTTTTTGAAAAATTAAAATGTTGTCAACGAAGGTATTTAGAATATTATAGTTAAAGCACAAATAGATAAGCGGAGCCGTTTCTGAGTTATTGCAATCCATAGCAGCTTTCTTGTGTTCGACGCGAGGTCACGCGCCGTGAGAGTGGACAGCGAGAATGCGCGGAGTGGGGGTATACCGTCCGTTCGAAGAGTTCGAGTCTCTCCCTAGCGTATAAACAATAAACGCGCGACAAGTGAGAGAGAGTCAAAACTTTTGCCTCCGATTATTATACTCGAGAACTACCTTAAGGTGGCTTGGGCGCGTGGTGCCGTATCAAGTTGGCACCCCAGTGGGGGCCTTCTGTGTTTTTTGCAATTTTCGAAATTTTAATTTCAGTCATCACCTCCGAACTACTTTAAAAAGTTTTAAAAAATCTGGGTTTTGTTACAAAACGGAAAAAATCGCCATTCCTATTACTTATTCGTGTATCTGCGCGCAGTGCGCATGCGCAGAAGCACATTTACAAAGTTTATCGCTAATATCTCTTTAATTTAGTCGTTTACACATAATTATGATGACAGCATTGGAATCTACATTAAAAAATGTTGAATTTGATACCTCATTTGATAAAAATTATCTCTTAATAATGGAATAAATACAAAATTAACGTCTTTTCCCATAAGGTTACATGTTAAAAGAAACGTTTTAGAAACCTAGTTTTCTCTAAAATTTGGTCGTTGACCTTGTATTTTCTTGATATAAATGAAAAGTTTAATGTTCAAAGAATATCTGTGTTAAATTTCAGAAATATTTAACTCTGTTTAATAAAGCACCCAAGCCACCTTAAGGAGGATCTACATCGTGTGCCGCGTTAGCCGTGAGCCGTGCGCGGTGTGCTCTGCAAAAAGAATGGTTGTTCGACATCTATTAATCTGCATAAATCATGGGAGCAATTGTATGGTTATGGTTCATTGTTTAAGCATAGATCTGTTTCCATTATCCATGATTTATGCAGATTAATAGCTGTTGAACAACGATTCATTTTGCGGCAAACAATGTAGAGCCTCCTTTACACGCACATAAGGACATGCGCGGCCGAAGCTACCTACTAATAAACAACTGTATCTCGAAAACGGTGTAGCTAGGCTTTCCAAAATTTGCAGATGTTGGGCATAATAGTAATAAGAGTCTTATACTCTGCAAATTTCAAGAAATTCTTAAGAAAACGTCAAATCGCACTAACCCTCTTAAAGCGGGGCTAGCTTTAGTTCAACCGTGCTACCGCGAGGGTTGCATGTCAGATCCCAATACTACGTTGGTGTTGAGTTTTGAATTTTTGAAATTTAAGGATTAAAATCACTAAAAATTTGTTTACCTTTAGTTTTATATTTTAGAATAACGATTTCTCAGAAAGTATTTAATCAATCGGTTTGAAATTTTAACTACCCATTAAATTTGGTGTAGGCAATATTGGATTCAATTTTCGAATGATTCTTCAATGGTTTTCAAGAAAAAAATTTTTGATAAAAGTGCATTTTCTTTCTCAGACGATAACAGGTAAAAATCAACCAATCGTCTTGAAATTTAGCACAGAGATTCTTTATATCTTGGAACCGAGTTCGTTACCCGAAAAAATCCATCCATTACTACTGAAGATATTTGAGATTAAAAAATTTTGTTTAAATATTTTAGAATAACGATTTCTCAGAAAGTATTTAATCAATCGGTTTGTAATTTTAACTAGTCAGATATTTTTAGGCAACAAATTTTTCTTCAAACTGAGTTCGTTGTCTACAAAAATTTGTAAATTAAATCTTTCTTTGTTGACAGTAATAAAATAATTTTTACACGAAGTATAATTTCAAAAAAAGCTTCAAATGACAGATATAAGAATTTCCGCAGTTTCAAAGTTAGACAATGACGCATTTATAGGTAGACAAATCTCTTTGTTTAATTAATAATAATAAAAAAAAGTTTTATTATGGAAATTTATTAGCAATTTTTTTTGTCAAAAATTTGTTTTGCGATTTTACATTTAATTAAAGGAATCGATAAATTATTTTGAGGAAGATGGGCTAATGAATTGGCAGCGGTTTTTTTACTCAAAATCTTGAAAACATTTTGTATAGGACATTGATTGGAAAAAAGTTTGTATTTTATTTGAAGAATGTGACAGTATTTTTTTATAGCCCATTTTGAAAGTTTTTGATTGGTTGGTTTTTAATATATACCTTCTTCGACCAAAAGTAATAGTCCGGGCGCCAGCCTGTGTGGTCGTAGCACAAATATCATGCCGTGCTTACCCAAGTTTTTCTTATGTATTTTGACCTCCTGAATCCGAATTTCTTGGGTGCTTAGCTCAAAAATGCAAAATAAATTTGTATACGTTTATATGCAACATAAAGTCAAAGAACGATTTTTTTTCGAGTTTAAACAGGAATTTTCGTTAAAAACCGCTATTTATTGTTAATAACAAATTTATTTTGTATTTTTGAGCTAAGCACCCAAGAAATTCGGATTCAGGAGATCAAATACATACGAAAAACTTGGGTGCTAAGTACGGCATGATATTTGCTACGGCCACAGGCTGGCGCCCAGACTATATGGACTGTGCCGCAATCAAATTTCTTCAGCAAGATTTTTCCAATTCTTTGAATCAAAGTGTACTTTACTTAAAAAAAATTATATAAATTATGCGACAAATGAAATTACTTTTTTAATGTACATTTAGTGCCAATACAAAATTTTATAGCAAGATAAGTGATAGGGAGTATTCAAATGATAATCAATCACAGAATGCCATTCGGTTGCATTTGATAATTTTATGATTTTTATAAATTTTGAATGTGCTGTAGAATTTTTTCCTTAAATTGGCCAATAATCATTTTTTTTAATTAAAGTATTTGATTCCAAAAATTAAAAAAAAAATTTGTTCGTGATGTAGTCCTTACTTATAGTTGAAGAAGGTATACAAATAAAATGCAAACTTTTTTCCAATCAATATCTTATACAAAAAGTTGCAAAAAATAACAATATTCAATGTTGCATAAGTTTTTTATTAATGCAAGTATCGATCTAAATTTTTAGAAACATCTTTTTTCATGAATAACTACAAATAAAAGAACCGCTGCCAATTCATTGACCCGTAGCTTCCTCAAACTTAATTAGCTGATTCCTTTAATTAATATTTAATAACAAAATTTATAATTGTTGCAACTATTTATGACATAATTATAATTAAATTCATTCATAAAGAATCTCTTTCGAATTCTACCCATTCCATTCAGATACATATGGGTAAGAGTCCCTATTAGTGTGCCATGAAGAGAAAACATTTAGTTATACTCGAAATCCAGAGCGATATAATTGTTATTTCTTTAACTGGAAATTTAGTTAAATAGTTAGGCTTTTTCTTTTCCTCATGGTATTTTTATTTAAATGAAAACACATGTATTTAATATAAATATACGTAAAATGAAAAATAATGATTTCATCTTTATTTGTGTGCCTTGGAATCTGTCACTGAATGTATTTGTGTGCCCTCCATTTGTGTTCCTGTCCCTGTGTGAGCCCCGCATTAATGTGCCTTTTAAAATTATTAAGAGAATTATAGGTTATGATTCTTCTAAATTTTGGAAGAGGTTGCGTAGTAAATATATTTTATGATTAATTTAAAAGATGTTAACAATAATTAGCGTTAGTAATCCATTTTAATCAAAGATGTAGTAAACACGTCCAGGCTAAAAGAAGGTTAGGTTCGCGATCGCGAAGGGGCGCATGACAACACACACATTCGGACAAGTCTTAAAAGTTGCATTGACCCTATTAGTAGATTTCACTTATAAAATAAAGAAAAAGTCTTAAATATACTAATTTTACTGATGTATTGCTAAATAAACTATTTTTATTGCATAACATACACTTTATTTGAAGAAAATAGTTCTAATAAGCTATTTATTCACTTAGAAAAGGTCACGTTTTCTAAGAGTTTTTCATAAACGATAAATTTCGAGAAATCGAAAGATGATTTTTTAAAAATGTATAAACTATGCTTTAAAAACTTCGAAATATAATTTCTTTTGTTTTTCAATATGAAGAAATACTTAAATTTTATTATAAAAATTATTACATTTAATTATTTCCATATACTTTTTTGTGTGAATTGTTTAACTAAAACAGCACACTAATAGGGACTCTTACCCTTGTCATTCTCGAGAAATTCAGATTTTAAAAAAAGGTTAAAAAAATTTTAATCTTAAATATCTCTGAAATTTATGGACTAATAATTTTATGCAAAGAACTCGATCGATAAATATCCAAAATCTACCTCTACAAAGAATTTCGAAGCGATTAAGTCACTTTTACTCCCGTCATGGCTGGACGGGCAAAACTCATTTTTTGCATTTTGCAATGTTTACGTTTTTGTTAATAACAAATGAACCGTGATAGCTAGAAAATTAATTTTTTTACAAAATATAGGTATTTTAATTCTCTTTCAAATGCTACCCATCCCATTCAGATACATAGATCCGTTCTTGAGAAATTTCGATTTGAAAAAAAGGTTAAAAAAACTTTAGCCTCAAATATCTCTGAAATTTATGGACCAATCATTTTGCACAAAGAACTCGACCGAGAACTATCCAAAATCTACCTCTACAAAGAATTTAATAGCGATTAAGTCAATTTTAGTACCGTAATCGTTGGACATGCAAAACTAATTTTTTTCATTTTTCAATTTTTTTCTCAAAAACTAACCAACAAAATTAATTAAAATTTTTACAGATTATAGATATTTATATTCTGCGTTATCATGATTTTTCTCGAAAAAATTGACTATTTAGTTTGGGAGTTATAAGCCTTTAAAAAAAAAATGTTTTTGTTAATAACAAAAGAACCGTGATAGCTAGAAAATTTTTTTTTAGAAAATATAGGTAATTTAATTCTCTTTCGAATGCTATCTATCCGATTAAAATATTTCGATCCGATCATTAAAAAAAAGTGAAAATAACTTTTGAGAAAATCAAAATTTCGAAATAAAACAAAAACGAATCGGCCTAGTCAAAAAAAGATTTTTCACACAAAAAAATGAGACCTGTCCGGTTAAAATCGATCCTGTAGATGCTGAGATCTAGGCGTATACACACACGCACACGCACGCGCACACACACACACACATACACACACACACACACACCCACACACACACTCACACACACACACACACAAACACACACACACACACACATCCATATCGACATTTTTCAAAAACAATGTATTTTGATTCTTAACAACTCAAAACATAATTATAACATGTTTTTACAACAACTCAAAAAATTAATATCACAAAGCTTCCTCTAGGAGGAAGCAATTCCTCTAGGAGGAAGTAAAAATTAGTGATTCGAAAATTTTGAGCTGCTTACTTCACACACACACACGCACACACACATATTATTACTATTGAACATTTTTGAGGTTTGCTATAATTCTTAGAAATATATTCGATTTTGCCAGACTTAAAGCATTTACTTAATTTCGTGTTTTATTATATACTGTATTTTTTTATTTTTATTATACTTTTACTTTCATTTGCGTCAAACGCTTGTGCACCATTGCGCGACGGGAGTATACTCTGTACCAACGAATATAGATGCATACAGAAGAACACTTCTTAGGGCTCTTGCACGAATGAACTTTTTATTCCTTCAAAAAGGAACACGACTTTTTAAAACTCGCTTGTGATTGGCTGTTAGGCGTTATTCCTCGCTATTTCTCCATTCGTGCAAGAGCCCTTATGGGTGGGTAAAACAACAAATAAAATGACACGTAAAGCCTATAGTAAACTATAGATGTTGCCCACAGATTACATTGGAGAACTTACGGCCGTTCCTCTATGCGAGTGACAATGGACAAGTTACATGTCCGTTGTTACACAAAAAATTTGTTATCCGATATCTACCAAATTCATAATCAATGGTAGAAAACGAACAGATCTTTTGAACAAGTCAATATCATAAACATTATGTTTGTTTGCTGCAAAAGGTTATGTTTATGATATTGACTTGTTAGAAAGGTCTGTTCGTTTTCTACCATTGATTATGAATTTGGTAGATATCGGACAACAACATTTTTTGTGTAACAACGGACGTGTAACTTGTCCATTGTCACTCGCATTGAGGAAAAGCCGTTATCTTGCACTAAAAATATTATCCAGCGACTTTGACCGTAATGTAGTTAAGGGACACTTCTATGTGCTATATTCCTTGACCGTATTTACTCCTGAGAATAATAAACGAGTGTTCACATAGTGTCTCATGTTCCTTGTCTCTTGTCTCATGTCTCACTATGGTCATTTTTTCTGTATAATTTTCTATTGCCATAAACTATAAATGTATAAGAATTCGCACAACAATTTTTTTTTTCACGCTTGAGATGAGACAAGAGTCAAGGCACATGAAACGCTATGTGGACACTCGCTTAGATATGAAATATGCTTGTCTTTAATGTCTGATGTAAGTACCTATATTTTCCATAGAGAACGGACCAACGCCTTTTCTATTCAATTGGTTGAACATCTGTCTTGCGTGAAGCAGAAAGTTGTCGATAACCACAATGCAATCGGTAAGGATTGTCATTTTTTTCCATTTTTATTAAAAATATTTGTCTTGAATTCACGATTTTTTTACTTAAATCTTGTACGTTTCTGAGTGTATCCAATTCGGTATGTATAAATAGCAAATGAAAATGAGGATGTAATTGGTTGACGTTGACGTAACAGACGCGAGGCTATTTTAAGCTTTACATGATTGACTGGAAGAAGATACGTGGAACGTGGTACGATCTAGCAGGAACTTTAAATATTATAATTTTGAATTAAAACAATACAATATTCAGATATTTTTAGATAAAGTAATCAAAGTTTTTAACTTAAAAATTAATATTGTTAAATATATTTCTTAAATTAACATTATGTAAATTAAAATTTTTAATTTGTATAAAGAAGATAAAAGCACGCGTGATCTTGACAGAATGTATAAAAATCTTTATATCACAAAGACACATAAAAGTGTCGCTGAAAAGGGATCATATTTGAGCATTTTGTAGAAATCATTTATACCATTTTAATGTGATTATTCTACACACTTACTTAACTTTGCGCACATCCACCTAAAAAAGTAAACTTTCGTAGGGCAAAATCAGAGCGCAAAGTCAAACTTTACACACAAAAGTGCATAAAATATCTTGTCATATTTGTTCGCAAAGTACCATCTTCTCAGTCTGTTTTCAAGCCGTAAAGTTTTATTTTACGTACTCGTAAAGTAAGAAACAGGCTGTAAAGTACACTAAAAATCTTTGTTATAGAAGCGGTACAAGGCTCATATGCATTGGAAAAGCCATTTTATTATCCTTATGGGACTTGCTGGAGCCTCAATATCGGGTGGCAGCGTTACTCGTTCCTCCCACATTAAAATATGTAATGAGCCACAGTTCTTTTTAACGGGTGCAGTAGCAGCAAAGTTAGTTTTCTGCAGTAGCAACCCTACTGAAAAATCTCACACGAGATTCTGTTCGAGGGGGCTGTAAAAATCTTGCATTAATTAAAAACGAGTATTCCACAACTAAGAATTGCCTAATAGGTAGTTTTAGCCCCCAAATGAATTCAAAAATATATCTTTGACAGCGTTTCAGATAATTTTACAATTTTTAACAATTTTATCATGTGAGATCTCACGTGATTTCTCACATGGGATCTGACGTGAGATCTCACGTGATATTTTTCAGTAGAGAACTATTCAAAATTTTGACTAGTAGCTCTCCTCTACGAGCAATGGATACTCAATAGACAAGCAGTAGTAACTTAAGGTGGTTCTAGCAATTTTTATCTAATTGTTTAAGCAAAATCTAAAACAATGTGCTTTGATCAATTAAAATCGGTTGAGTAAATTGAAGTATCAGCGTATGTATATGTACAGAATCTTCTTCTTCATTACACTGATCCCTGGTAACACACATTTTGCAATTCTGGTGCACTTCTAATGCAATTTCTCTCTCTGCATGGAAATTGCGTCAGACCATACGTAACATGCTGTATACTTAACCTATATTTCTGCACAAAACGATTTGCACCAGGCTTTGAGCAGCAGAATTGCAGTAAACTTGCAAACTGACAATTACACACTTGGAGAACCCATCACTTGCACTTGCGCTTTCAGCAGAATTGCATAGGAGATAAGCAAGTTCACGTACGACAGACACTGTGCAGCAGAAACGAGCAGTCTTGTGCAATCGTTCGGGCAACCATATGGACCGTCCCATCACGCGCGCGTCCACAAGAATTGCAACAGAATTACGCGTTGCGTCTGCTGCAGATGTGATGCAGCAAAAATTGCGTCAGAATTACAATAGCCGAAGTGCACTCTGACATAGACATCTCTTTGCACTTGCGCTTTCAGCAGAATTGCATAGGAGATAAGCAAGTTCACGTGCGTCAAGATAATGTACGAATTTTGTTTCTGATAGCCAATTTTCTGCCAGGGTTTTTTAAATAAATTAAACAACTTTTTTTTGTAAAACGGCGTAATAAATTATATCTAGGCATGTATAAATAATTTGTGTAAATAAGTCAGATAGATATTAATGTGCCAAATTTGGACTTTTATCTACGTAAGCTAAATACGTAAACTTTTACGTAAACAAACTGTTGTTAATTATTATAACTTCGTTAATTAATTATTAAATTTTGATTATTGTGATTTTATAGACAAACAATACTTTATAAATGTCAATGATAGAAAAGGTGTACAGTTACAATTGGTTTATAATGAGCTATAAATATTACAAATATTATTAAAAGTGTATTAATAACATAAAATTAATACTATATAATTAATTAATACTGTGTAATAATGTAAATCGTTTTTGTTAATTAACAATACATGAATATTAATTCACAAACATTGATGTAATTAGTTTAGGTAAATAAAAGTACAAATTTGGCACATGAATATATTTATATATATATATATCATTTACATAAATTATTTACGTATATAACTTACATATATATTTTCAACAGGGGTGATATCATGATGGTGTAAAATCATGGGTGTATTCCGAAATGCGAAAACTGCGGTACGGCCCTAGACAGATATGAGAGCGTTTGCTCGTGTTTGGTCGCGCTAAGAGCGAACGCACTCGCGATCCTCTCATTGATTGGCGTAGGCTTGCGCGCCCACTGACTCACTGAGCACTGAGCCCGCTTCCAACCAATGAGGGAAGCAAGCGCGTGCGGTCTTACCGCAGCCCTCCGCGGCCAAACGCGAGCAAAGGCGATCAAACGCTCTTATGTGTCTAGTAGGAAACGCTTCAAAATTGTGCGTATTAACACGATGTTCCGAAATTCCGTACTGCAGTTTCCGCATTTAGGTATACGCTCTATGTAAACACACCCTTATACTCGGCATAGTCGCGAACGACCGTGGTCGCGAACAATTGAATGGAAGGCTTTATCTTTATCCTGCATGCTGCATCCAACGGCCGCCACGTGAGGATCACGCTTCGAAGACTAATCCAAGAAATCTAAAGGAATAAATTAGATTTTCCAAATTTTGGTAAGTTTTTATAATAATATTTAATACATACTTTCAGAAAGTATAAGTATTTTTTTTTATTTCTTGATTTTAATGCTTAATTTTAATGCTTCAATTAATACTTTGACGGTCGATATATTATACTATTAAATAACTTTATGTTAATAGCTTTATTGATTTTCTACTTAATAAAAACTTTTATCGATTAAATAATTTTTTTATACAAAATTAATTTTGAATAATTTAACACGTTTTTTTACGACCCAATTAATTCTTTCAGTAAGTTGCTTTCATTTGAAAAATTGCGTAGTATTTTTTACTTATATATTTTTTACTCAATTTACAAAATTATTTCTTTATATTTAAATATATAATGAAAGCTTTTGTGTATTTGCCTATACAACGTACATTGTAGTTCAGTCAGCTTAGTTTTATTTTCTTCCGTAGTTTTACAAGCATGTATCATTTCACTACATAACCTCAATAAATTAACAATATATATATTTTGTATATATATATATATATATATATATATATATATATATATATATATATATATATATATATATATATATATATATATATGGGGCATTCTCTGTCAACGCGACACCCCCTCTGCCAAAACAATTTTGATCCAAATGGGGTCTACCTGGGCTCAAATGAAAGCTCTTGACTTCTACTTTCGAACGCCGTCTGGCGATTCCGAAAATTCAAAATGGCGGATCCAATATGGCGGCTGAAAGTCTCGGAATGATGGAAAAACAAGTTTTTCTTCACTCTAATAGCGAATCTGATACGAAAATTGTTATTTCTTGCCACTAATATGAAGTTTGCGACATATTTTCTTACTACTACCGTTCAAAGCGAGCGGTTAAAATTATATTTCAAGGTCATTTTGAAGGTCAAAAGTTATTTTCTGGATTTTCGGACTAGTATTCCACGAAAGTAGTAGAAAACTTGATTAAGATCATAACTAGACTTGACCTTGGATCATTTTTCAAGGTCATTTTCATGGTGAGTTCTAATTTTAATAAACCGATTCTTTCGCAGTTATACTTCTTCAATTCATGCTATCAATCGGTTCTAATTCGGAACAGTAACAGAAAAACTGTGGTTATATCCACACTTTGAAACATTTCAGAATCACTGAAAAAAGTTTGGTGGAGAAGAAACACGTTAGCGTAGAGTATCAGTACCAAATGCAAGAATTGTTTCATAACTAAACATTAAGTCCTTTACTCTCCCATTTTAGAGCAAATGTTGCACTAAAATTGTTCCGCATTTAATCTATTTCATCGTTCTTCAGGAGTACAAAAGTTTAGGGCAGAAGAAGCACTAAAAAGTGTGGCAATGGTAGAACACATTTGTGCTGGTACTGCTTTTTGATTTGGTGCTCCTCCTGCACAAAAATCGTGCAGTATACGCACTGAGAGAAAAAAACCGACGTGATGCCGTGGATGCTATAGTTGGTGTAAGACCGTGTGACTATACACGTATACAATGCGATCAAAAATTGCAAATTTTTTGAATTTTGCAATTTTTGAATTGACTTTGAAGGTCAACGACGAGGTCAGATTCAAGGTCATCAGACCAGACAAATCCTCGTTGAAAATTACTTACGGTATGACCTTAGCTTTTTCAAAAATATCGTTTCTGGGAAAATACGGGGTCCCATACTTTTTGATAACCCTGTAATTAAACTTTACAATAGAACATTTCTAAAATCTCTCTAACTTTTTTTATTCCTCTTTCGAAACTCTTTAAGTACCGATGCTTCTCTAAAAGTTTAGTGCGGCTGTTACTCTAACTCTTTGGTGTATCTGTGGTTCTATATTTCGTGCATTATCTTTCCTAAACGTTTCGTACATATAGTTCCCATCGATTTTCGAGAGGATTCAAATTAATTTTTCACAGCACCTATTCTAGCAGTCCTACGTTATTATATTCGAGTATTATCACTTACTTAGATGGATTGAATATGTCTACTGTAGCACGGTCCGATCGTTGTATCAACCCTCTCAATGGTAAGGGTCACATAGGTAATGATTTACGCTTGTTGTCGAACAACTTAAAACGAAGATTTCCAGATTTGCCAGATAATTCAAAAATTTGTAGTAAGTGTAGAAAGTTATGTGGATCTCCCATTTCATCTATTGGTACAAGAGATAACGAAGGCAACAACGAATATGAAAACATGGATATAGAGACGACATCAGAAAACACTGGTATTGATAAATCTGTTCAAAAAGCTACACGATCAGCTAGAGAAATCGAATTGGAAGACATGTTTTCAGAATTAAAAGAAAAGTTTTCTAGATTAGCAGTTTATGACCCTTTGAAACTAACTATACTTACAATCGCCCCATCAACTTGGAATATTAGTCGAATTTCCCGTGAATTCAATACATCAAGACATTTAGTAAGAAAGTCGAAAAAACTCAAAGCCGATGGAGGTATTTTAGCTACAACAACGGTTAAACATGGTAAAACTTTGTCAAAGGCAGTGATAGAAGTCATTGTTGAATGTTATAATAACGATCTGCACAGTCGGATGATGCCGGGTCGAAAAGATACTGTCTCTGTTATTATTGATGGAAAGCGGACTCAGGTGCAGAAACGTCTTTTACATTTCGATTTACGAGAACTTTACGAATTATTCAAGATAGCAGAACCAACAGTGCAAGTAGGATTCAGTACTTTCGCGAAATTACGAACAAAACATTGTGTTCTTGCTGGTGCTAGAGGAACGCATAGCGTCTGCGTTTGCACCATTCATCAAAATTGTAAATTGATGTTGGATGCAATCGATATTCAGAAGCTCACGAAAAATCAAGAAGAACCCATTTGTAGTTATAAAGATTGTTTACAGCAAATTATGTGTAAGAATCCTACACCTGACTGTCACTTGGATGAATGTTCGAAGTGCCCTGGTTCTGAAAATCTTACGTCTCGTTTACTTGAAATATTGGATGGGGCAAATATCTCACAAATTGAGTACTGTGCGTGATCAGGAACGGATAGATCAACTTTGCAGAATTTAACTCTACCAGTTGAAGAATTTGTTGATGAATTATATGCCAAATTGGCGATACTCAAACCCCACTCATATATTGCCAAAGAACAAGGTAATTTCATTGCTCAAACAAAAAGTAATCTAGGCAATGGAGAAGTTCTGGTAATGTTCGACTATTCTGAGAATTACTCTTTTGCAGTTCAAGATGCATCTCAAGCCTTCCATTTTAATAATGACCAGTGCACTGTTTTTCCAGCTATTTACTATTATAAAGAAGATTCAGAGCTGAAGCATGAAAGTTGTGTATTCTTGTCGAATAGTTTGAAGCATGACACTTCTTCTGTCTATACTATTCAGAATTTATTGATTCCAGAAATCAAGAGAAAAGTAAAAAAACTTAAAAAGATTATTTACGTGACAGATGGAGCAAAACAGCATTTCAAGAACCGCTTTCAGATAGAAAATCTTCTTCATCATGAGAAGGATTTTGGTATTGAGGCAGAGTGGCATTTTTGCGCCACTGCTCATGGTAAAAGCTGTTATGATGGTCTTGGTGCAATATTTAAAAGAGAAGCTTATAGAGCTAGCTTGAAGGCGAAACCGAAAGATGCTATTCTGACGCACACATCTCTTGTAAAGTGGGCTAAAAATCATTTTGAAAATATAAGGATTTTTTATTTTACGCAGACTGAACATGATAAATTCAAAAGGAAACTCAATCGTAGGTTCCAAGATGCATTACCTGTCCCACAGATTCTTAAGCATCATTCTTTTCAATTATCAAGTGACGGGAAAGTTATCATGAAAAGGTACTCGAATGCTGCTAAGTCTGTATCTGTTCTACTTTAATTTTCAATGGGAAAATATACTGAATTTTTTTTATAATATTCAAGTTTTTCTATTTTTTATCCTCCTTTTTTTAATTCTTTTATGTTCTGAGAGAAGTAGTACCTCCACGTGGTTCAGAATGGGTTATGCTAAAACTACTTGATAGTTCTATTGTAGAACTTTATCTTCTCTAAGGATTTTATACATGAAATTTTTAGATCGCCGGTCCCACGATATGCACAAAGGAACAAATGTCTCATAGGAGGTTACGTTCAACAAAACATTAATTATGCAGAGACAGAAATCATGACCTTGAAAAATGATCCAAGGTCAAGTCTAGTTATGATCGTAATCAAGTTTTCTACTAGTTTCGTGGAATACTAGTCCGAAAATCCAGAAAATAACTTTTGACCTTCAAAATGACCTTGAAATATAATTTTAACCGCTCGGTTTGAACGGTAGTAGTAAGAAAATATGTCGCAAACTTCATATTAGTGGCAAGAAATAACAATTTTCGTATCAGATTCGCTATTAGAGTGAAGAAAAACTTGTTTTTCCATCATTCCGAGACTTTCAGCCGCCATATTGGATCCGCCATTTTGAATTTTCGGAATCGCCAGACGGCGTTCGAAAGTAGAAGTCAAGAGCTTTCATTTGAGCCGGGGTAGACCTCATTTAGATCAAAATTGTTCTGGGCAGAGGGGGTGTCGCGTTGACAGAGAATGCTCCATATATATATATATATATATATTTTGTATAATTATAAACATTGATTTGATTTCATTTAACACATCATACCGGTAATTTATTTTATTTAATACAAAACACTGATTAGATGTACGACACTTTTTGATAATACAATAACACACTTGTACCAGGCAGATCACTACGTTCATTGTTTGAGATTGTTATCAATGAGTTTCCAATCCCTCAAGAAAAACCCACATTATTCCATAAGTCTTCAAAAAACTTCACTAGCTCTAATATGATTTTCAACGAGATATTAGATAATCTATTAAAATCACAATTTTCTTTTTTTATTATGAAGAACTAACTTCAAAACATAATACTTTTTTTGTACTTTGAGTGCAATACTGTTGAAAATATCTTGGTTTTTGCTTCCTATCAGCTGATTACATTTTGAGAATCTATTAGATAGATTTCCATTCCTACAGGCAATTTTTTATAATATACAAAAGCATGTTTTTCTACTGTCACCATACGTACAAACAGCATTCGCATGAAATTTAAATTAGCGTGATTGTAAATACTAATATTCTTACTATCTTCTTTAATATAATTCTATTCCTAAGCGTCTGTTCTTGTATTAAAATAACTTTTTCTTGTCCATTAATAATAAAATAAGCAGCATGGTCACGAGAGCACTCGTTCATTTTTGCTAATTCAAAATTAGATTTTTCAAACAGTACACAATTATTAAAACTCCTCAACATTATTGGCTATATTACATATTCAAAATAGAATGAAAATAAGGCTTTCAACATTTGTCTACGTTCTACAACTATCCAAGTCAATTTAAAATCAAAGTTCAACGACTGTGAAAACATCCTGTATAAATCTGTAAATATAAAAAATTAACACAAAGTATCAATTTTTTTAAAATGGTTGTAGCGATTTAATATTTAGCCGTTGAATACTTATCTAATAAAAGTTATTTGTCCCTTTGATACACGTAGGTAAATTCTTATTAGTTGACTTTCTTAATAGTTTTTTGAAACTATATACTACTACTAATTCTAACCTAT
The DNA here is from genome assembly GCA_036365515.1 of Torymus aiolomorphi. Taxonomy (NCBI): domain Eukaryota; kingdom Metazoa; phylum Arthropoda; class Insecta; order Hymenoptera; family Torymidae; genus Torymus; species Torymus aiolomorphi. The sequence continues at coordinate 133,178,860 of CM070875.1, read as the reverse complement.
TCATACTCTGGCGCCTCTCTCTCTCTCTCTCTCTCTCTCTCTCTCTCTCTCTCTCTCTCTCTCTCTCCCTCTCTGTCTGTATCTGTTCTGTCATCGCCATTCATCCATTTTAGTATATTAGTATCGACCAAATACGGGTGTATACGGAAGAACCGGAAATCGGAAGAATCGAATGGAAAAACATGACTAAATTTTAGAATCGGAAACCAAACATAAAATTTTTCACTATTTAATATCTCTAATATGAGAACATCTTTTTACATAAAACTTTTTGTGCAACATAGTATGACAATATAAAACATGTTATTTTTTTTAGTTAATATAAAAGCGTTGAAAATTGCAGTAAATATTTCAATTTCTCGAGCACCTATTTCAATGTATATCATCACGCGGTCGTCCTAAGGCTCTTCTATAACTTGCCTTCGGAGAACTCCCACGCTCCTTGAAATATGACTGCGATATTCTCAAATTATCGACATCGTACATTTTAACGCTAGTACTCGCGACTACTAGTTTCGAACAGTATTTTATACCACGAGTACCAACTAATAATCATACCAAAATTGAGATTTGGAGGTTACAGTTGTATCCATTTTGTTATAATTAATAGTTATAGAAATATTTCAAAAATATCTTGATAAGTTATACTATAATACTCGTAAACGAGTCGTTATATGGATGAGGTTGCGTTCCTCCTGTAATTTGAAATTAGGTTAACAAAAACATCGATAATATCGATTCAATTGTTTTATTTTGGTTATAAGTTATTCTTTTATATTATTATAATTATTTGATCTCTTGATTGATACATTGGTTATTAAAAATTATACAATATGAGGATATCCCAGTGTTTCATAATAGTATATTATGCACCAAGGGAATAAAGTGGGCTGTGTGCTCCCTGCGCGAGAGTTGTCGCCTGAGTGAAGCGAGGGCGAAAAACGCGCAGATTCGCACAACCCACCATATTCACGAGTGCAATATACGACTTTTTAACACAACTATCATACAGTTCGTACTCGTTTCCCGCTGAAAAGGGAAAAAAGGCTGCATATTGATTCCCTAATCTCACTCTCGTTTCCAGCGCAACGCACTGTTTGTGCCCGAGCCGAAGGCGAGGGCACATGTGCGTGACGCTGGGGACTAGAGTGGGGGTAGGGAATGAACGTAGCACTTTTTTCCCACTTCAGCGGTAATAAAGTACGAACTTTATGATGGGGTGTGTTAAAAAGTAATGTAATTGTGATGCATTTAGTAAATTTTCCTACGACATTTGGCTCAGTATAAAGTAGTTGCATTCGCTGGACAAACGACATTACAAACTTAATCTTTATGTATTATAATAGAAAGAATATTTCATATTGTGGGGTGGCCACGACTTGAAGACAGCCACAAGACAATTTGTGAAAGAGGTATTGGCTGACGATCTAGCCATTTTATTTAAATGGTATAGGAATGAAAAAAATGATACGGAGAACAAAGGTCCCAATCAAACGTTTTTGTTGCACTCCAAGTTAAGGGGACGCCGGAGTCAATGTATTTTAAATGGAGGGTGGCGCTGTAATCAGTAAAACGCGTTATTATATAAATTAAAAGATTATCTTTTTGGATTTTGGAGATTTGAGCGCGCTTTGGATATTAATGTTTACTTATTCCTCAAAATCGCAACTCACACAATCAATTAATTGCCGATTTATTCAGGATGCTAATGGCCTAGTTTCTACCAATCTGAGGTGTTGAAGGTTGTTAAATAAAACACCAGTTTTTATTGCTCGACGTTTCGGACATTTATTTCATGTCCCTCTTCAGGAGTATATCTATCTAGAGTCAAAACTTATTTGCGGGAGAACAATCCGCTCGTCACCCCGCAAATAAGTTTTGACTCTAGATAGATATACTCCTGAAGAGGGACATGAAATAAATGTCCGACATGTCGAGCAATAAAAACTGGTGTTTTATTTAACAACCTTCAACACCTCAGATTGGTATAAACTAGGCCATTAGCATCCTGAATAAATCAAATAGTATACTGAGTCTACCAGTAGCGGCAAAAAAGTGCTAATTAATTGCCGAGAAAACCTTGAAAAACTTGCGCGGGTAACATAACCTATAAATTACGAAATTGGAAAATCATAATTTTTTTGAATTTTAAGACTTTTAAGAATTTTAAGCGCGCTTCATACATAAATTTTAAGTATTTTCCCAAAATTTCAGCCCAATCGGTTAATTATTCGAAGAGAAAACTTTGAAAACCTAACTGACGGGACTTCGGCCTCCCCTTAAACGAAGTAATATGTCGTAAGTAACTACTCTTAAAAGAACGAGAGATGCATGTTGTGAAGCATTTAAAGATTGCAATTTTGATTGGTCTGTAAGGAATACGCACGAATATCCGCTAAATTTCAATTTTTGAAGTTCAATCTTTAATCTCAACTATTTAAAACTATTGAAAACTAAATCATTTCAATTCAATCAAACTAATTAAAAAATTATCTGATTATGGAAACATAATAAAACCGCTGCCAATTCATTGGCCCGTAGCTTCCTCAAACTTAATTTGGCGATTTCTTTAATTAATTTTTAATAACAAAATTCATAATTTTTGACATAATTATAATTAAATTCATTTATAAAGGTTAAAAAGTATTAATTTAAAATTTTTTTTCTTTATTTTATTTGTTTTATTTATTTATTTATTATTTATTTATTTATTTATTTAGATGAGCGGGTAAGAATGCCCTAGATTAAACAAAATGCATATTCATATATTATATAACATCATTAGGGAATCATAAGCCTTTAAAAAAATATACTGATTCCTTTAATTAATTTTTACTTCCAATACTTAAAATTTAACTCGCGTCGAAAATAACTATACTCATTCTAAACGTTTAAAATGAAAAATTCATGAATATTTCAAATTCAATACAATTAAGGTAGTTCATATGCCTTAGATTTATCATATCAATTTATTCGCGATTTAGTGAGACTGTAGCATTGAATGCGTTGCTAGGTTACAAAAACAAAAGTAATACGAAGTTTTGTTGAAATTACAGCGCACGAAACGCGCTTAGCCATGGTTGGATTCAAAAATATCCCAATATATTGTAAAATTTTATTTTTCAATTTTCACGTTTTTGTTAGTTTTAACCTTAAATATGTCTGAAATTTATGTACCAACCATTTTTTCCAAGAACTCAGCTGTTAGTGCTATCCAAAATCTATCCCCACAAGGAACTTTAAAGCAATTAAGGCAATTTAACTCCCGCAATCGTTGGATATACAAAACTCATTTTCTTCATTTTTCAAGTTTTACGTTTTTGCTAATAAGAAAAGAACGGTGATAGCTAGAAATAAACTTTTTTTAGGAAATATAGGTATTTTAATTTTCTTTCGAATGACACCTATTGATATTACGATTTAAAAAAGGGGTTAAAAAAATTTTAACCCCAAATATCTCCGAAATTTATGTACCAATCATATAACCCAAAGAACTTAGCAGAGAAATATCCAAAATCTAGCTCTACAACCAACTACTAAGCGATTAAGTCAATTTTACTCCCGTAATCGTTCGACATACAAAACGCATTTTTTTCATTTTTCAATTTTTTTCTCAAAAACTAATCAAAAGAATGGATTCAAATTTTTACAGATTATAGCTATTTATATTTTACATTATCATGATTTTTCTCAAAAACATTGACTGATTAGTTTGAGAGTTACCTATGAGCTTCAAAAGAAAAAACACGTTTTTGTTAATAACAAAAGAACCGTGATAGTTAGAGAATTCTTTTTTTTAAGGAAAATATAGGTTTTTTTATGCTCTTTCGAATGCTACCTACCCGATTGAAAAATTTAAATCCGATCGTTAAAAAAAATTAAAAATAAACTTTTCGTAAATCAAAAATTCAATATAAAACAAAAACGAATCAGTGAATAATAAAAAGTATTTTCTTCCCGAATTTGCTATCAAAAAAAAAAAAAAAAAAAAAATGAGCCCCGTCTGGTTAAAATCGACTGCGGAGATCCAAAGATAAAGTGGCGCACGCACGCACGCACGCACGCACGCACGCACGCACGCACGCACGCACGCACGCACGCACACACGCACACACACACACACACACACACACACACACACACACACACACCCATACAGACATTTTCTAAAATCGCGTGATTCAAACTTCTAGCACCTCTAAACATGTTTCTAGATCGATTTGATGAAATTTAAAATTTTACTATTACAAAGCTTCCTCTAGGAGGAAGCAAGAGTAGGTTTAGATCACGAGCAATTGATTTTACATGAAAATTATATTCATAACCTCAAAAATAGTACAAGCGTAGCGTATTTGGATTTTGCTACTAGCCTTAAAATGAACATATTGAAATTCTAAATATTAAGAAAACGTATTCCATTTTTTCAGTGGCTTGCTTAAAAACCTTCGAGGGTATGAAAATAGAAGATTATAATGCAGCAATGCAAGGAGCCCTCCGAGCAGCTAAGCAGAGATACCGGGACCAAAAAAAAGAGACAAAAATCGAGAGAGGCGGCCAACTGATCCACAGCAACATTTAAAAGATCTACAAGAGCAGCACAATAATTCATAAATATTTTGTTTTATTAATTTAGTCATCCATGTGATACGTGTTAACTTGAAGTTGTGATTTTTGTACTGCGTTCCGCTCCGAATAGAAAGGACTGCACACAAAAGTCGGTATAAAAAAATGCCTCCACTCTGAAGCTGATTAGAAAAGGTATCTCAGAGGTTAGTATCTCAGAAGCCATTTGAAAAAGGAGTATTTGTAACGGCTTATGAGATGATACCTATTCCAATCGGCTTTTTAGTTGATGTCTTTTTCCTCCGCCATTTTTGTACAGTCCTTTCTATTCTGAGTTGATATCTCTTTACGCGAAGGTGATGCGATAATGCCAAAAAATGTTATGTATAAGGTACATCAAAACTATTTATCGAATGTTCATTCTTATAAGCTTAGGAAACATTTAGTTTATAATTTAGTAATATTTATTACTTAACTTTCTAAATATTGTCTGATTAACATTAGATTTGTGAAATAAACGTGAATCGTAATCTTGAATTATATAGTTTTAATTCCCTAATTAATACACTGCGAATAGTAATTTAAAAAAAATATAGTACGAAAAATAATCGAATCAACTCTTAAGAGCCGACTCTGTCCTGAGTCTGCACCGTTACTGCCGTACGAAGTCGCCGAAATTCTTACGCAATTCTGGTCCACGCGAGCGTGCATCACGAGCGTCTTGACAGCCGACTCTTTTACAAGTCTGCACCGTTTCTGACATAAAGTTTGTGCCGCAAGAAACCATCGAAATTTGTTCGCAATTCTGCTGCACTCAGGCGTCCATCACGAGCGTCTTGACAGCCGACTCTTTCACAAGTCTGCACCGTTTCTGCCGTAAAGTTTCTGCCACGCGCAACCATCGAAATTCGTTCCCAATTCTGCTGCACGCGGGCATGCATCACGAGCGTCTTGACCGCCGACTCTTTTACAAGTTTGCAACGTTTCTGATGTAAAGTTTCTGCCGCAAGTAACCATCGAAATTCTTACACAATTCTGCTGCACTCGAGCACGCATCGCGAGCATCTTGGCAACCGACTCTTTCACAAGTTTGCAACGTTTCTGATGAAAAGTTTCTGCCGCCCGCAACCATCGAAATTCTGACGCAATTCTGCTGCACTCGACCGCGCATCACGAGCATCTGGACAGCCGACTCTTTCACAAGTCTGCATCGTTTCTGCCGTAAAGTTTCTGCTACAAGCAACCATCGAAAATCTTACGCAATTCTGCTGCACTCGAGCGCGAATCACGAGCATCTTGACAGTCGACTCTTTCACAAGTCTGCTTCGTTTTTGCCGTAAAGTTTCTGCTGCAAGCAACCATCGAAATTCTTACGCAATTCTGCTGCACTCGACCGCGCATCAGGAGCATCTGGGCAGCCGACTCTTTTACAAGTCTGCATCGTTTCTGCCGTAAAGTTTCTGCTGCAAGCAACCATCGAAATTCTGACGCAATTTTGCTGCACTCGAGCGCGAATCACGAGCATCTTGACAGTCGACTCTTTCACAAGTCTGCACCGTTACTACCGTAAAGTTTCTGCTGCAAGCGACCATCGAAATACTTACGCAATTCTGCTGCACTCGACCGCACATCACGAACATCTGGACAGCCGACTCTTTCACAAGTCTGCATCGTTTCTGCCGTAAAGTTTCTGCCGCAAGGAACCATCGAAATTCTTACGCAATTCTGCTGCACTCGACCGCGCATCACGAGCATCTGGACAGCCCACTCTTTCACAAGTCTGCACCGTTTTTGCCGTAAAGTTTCTGCCGCAAGGAACCATCGAAATTCTTACGCAATTCTGCTGCACTCAAGTGTCCATCACGAGCCTCTTGGAATTGCACTCCATTGTTGCAAGTCTGCAACGTTTCTGCCGTAAAGTTTCTGTCGCAAGAAGCTCATTAAATTCTTAAGCAATTCTGCTGCACTCGAGTGTCCATCACCAGCCTCTTGAGATTGCACTCCATCGTTGCAACTGTGCACCATTTCTGCCGTAAAGTTTCTGCCGCACGGAGCTCATTAAATTCTTAAGCAATTCTGCTGCACGCGGGCGTCCATCACGGGCCTCTTCAGATTGCACTCCATCTGCCGCAAGTCTACAGCACTTCTGCTGTAAAGTTCTGGCGGCAGCTTCTGCCCGCAGAACTATAGGAAAATGCTAAGGTATGTTATGCATGATCTGCGCACTCGCGCGTGCGTCAGATTGTGTTACCAGGGATGTTATTAGGATGGGTTACAATAGGCTATAATAGCCATTGAGACGGGTGTTAACATTATCACTAAGAGCTCCTGCTGTTTTCACGCCAAGTTTTTGCTTCGTGGCTACTTCTCCCAAAGCTTTTCCCAATCATTTGGAGACACTGTTGATGCATTCTTCTTTTTCAATTTGTACATAATCTCTATAAGAAGCTAGCTCTTGAAGATGGAGCCAAGTTTTGGAATTGCTATCAGACAGCATAGTGGTGTACCTGAGGTTATTGTGGAGCATTTCCAAATTTAATAACTTCTGCAGCCTTGATTTCCGTAGCTCCTGAAGATCATAAAAAATTAATCTCACACTCTCCTGAAAAAGTATGGTCTGTCTGCCATTCAACGTATTCGTTGGATCCTGGTTGGAATGAAGCAGCAGCAATAGAACTGGCCAAACAAAACTTTGAAAAAACTTTAAAGTCGACAACAAGCCCAGTGACAATGTGGATAGCAATGCCAACATCATACAGTGATTGATGGCCTCTTTTTTACTATGTGTCATCATAAGAAACTGCTATGTCAAGTACATTGCTACTTGACACATCAGCGTGTACTTCATGGACTCGTTGACGAGCATGTTGGAGTATTTTGTGCTTGAGGGTACTGGCTTCTTTATGCAGCACTTTCAACTGCAATTGAAATGCAGATTTATTTAAATACTGCAAGTTCATTGTTGTACAAATTCTTTCGAGGGCACCAAAACTTAAACCTATTAACTTAATTAATGTTAATAAACTAATAGAATTACTATTTACAATTCTTTGATTTATCAAATAAGGAGAGCAAGTATTGAGTTCTATACGGAGACTTGAAAAACTCTCTCCAGCTGTCCAGCCACAGCCCTACACTTTAAAGTAATTTCTAAGATCTTGCTCTCCACACTCCCTGCACTGAATGTTGTACAAAAGTTTTGGCCACACTGATGAATGCACTACAAACTCTCCTACACTGTAATTAACAGGTAGCTGTTCTTCATCTCTGGAGTTGGAATCCTCCACTTTTCTTTTTATTCTTTTTACACATACTGAACACATAGGGTCAGTAGTATTCAGTTCTGCTATCTGATGGTTATGATGTACAATGATTCAAAAAGAGAGCGATAAAATGTATACCCAAAAATTATCACAAAAGCGAGTAAAACAGGCTCCAAATTAATAAATACAATTTTGTAAAAATATGAAATAAAATATTATATTATTGAATTTACATATAGAATCTATTTTTTCTTAAAGTTAAAGAGTTCTAGATTACGTTTCTACGATAAAAAAAATCAATTTTTAAGTCATTTTCAAGTGGTTTCACCCTTAACCTACGTACGAATTTTACGTTTTAGTTTATATGGCTCATAGTCTTGTTTCGTTGCTGAATTAATAAGAACGGGGCCAGTGTAAAAAAAAAAACAGCTAGCCTAATACTGTTTGTCAATTTAGAACATTATATAGATTTATGAATTATATGCCAATACTGCGCAATAATGTACACTCAAAAATCCTCAGTAATTTTATCATATAAATAAAAAAATCCATATCTTTTCGTATTTGGGTGATTGTAGTGCGCGCTTTGAATATTAATGTTTAGTTATTTCTTAAAATAACAACACAAACAATCAATTAAGAGTCGAGAAAATCTTTAAAACTTCTCTGTGTAAGATAACCTATAAAGTATAAAAATTATTTTTTTTTAATTTTAACACTTGAGCGCGATCCACACATCAATTTTAAATTTTATCTTAATATTACAATAAAATTAGATTATATGTTATACTTTGAAAAATTACCTGACATGGCTTCGGCGTCCAATTAAGACAGTACTATAGTTAGTAACCGTTAAATTAACAGTAAAATTCATAGTAAAATTAACACTTAATTAGTTAGTAATAGTGAAAAACCAATAGTAAAAAGCAAATAAAAAAAAGAATTGAATCGAATTCTACAAGATCACGACTGCATTATTTTAAGATTTTAAGTCTTAATATCAATTCATTTTCGTAATTGACAAAACAACAATCGACTAAATGACAGGATTATGTATCACAGAAAAAAATTCAGTTGAATCAACAAACGTGTGCTGTTAAATATGAGCATAGAATATCTTATTAAATCGATCGAATATTTTCTTGCCTTAAAGGAGGGTTCATTGTTTTAATAGAATCACTTTTGTTTCAACAGAAATTTCCTTATTTCAATAGCATTAGTTTTGTTTCAACAGAAATTTCTTTTGAAACAACGGCATATTCCGTTATACATATTTAACGACACATGTTTGTTAATATAACTGATTTTGTTTTCAATGTATTAAACGGGTTTAGTATACGTGTACTCTGTTTTACCAACAGAACACAGTAAATTCTATATTATCAAAGTAAATATATCGAATTTCGTCTTATAAGGAGATAGTTGTCCTGCGGAATATAATAATATACAATCCTACGCAGTTTTAAGCCCAAATACCAACGGCACCATAAAAAAATTTTTAGAACGAAATTTCGGTTATTTTTGTTCGAAAATTTTTTTAAGGTGCCGCACAATGGGAAATCTGAGAGAATTTTTTTTGCAAAATTCGAGAAGTGTCTCATTTTTTAATCAATCTTAGTAAATTTTTTTTTTCAAATAGTCGTGATGGATTGTACTTTAACGGTACACTGCGAAAAAAGTGATACCACCTCTAAGAATAGGTTAGAAAAACAAAAAATTGAGAAAAACTTTTTTCTTTTTACTTGCAGCTTATTAATAAACCCATAAACCCTAAACTCATAAACCCTAAACCCATATTTTCTAAACCCTACACCTATACACCCATATACCCTAAACCCATGTACCCTAAACTTATAATTCCTAAACCCTTAACTCATGCACCCTGAACCCATAAACCCTAAACCCAGATACCCTTGAATACTAAGCCCATAAATCTTAAATCCATAAACCTAATACCCATAATCCCATTAACCCAAAACCCATATACACTGAGAAAAAACAGCTCGAATCTCCGGTCAAAATTACTACACTGAGAAAAATGTCGTAAAAAAATTTACTGAAAAGCTAACAAAAATTACTATATTTGATAGCAACGCGGGGATATAAGCAAATTTTAGAAAATTTTGTTATAGTTTAGGAATATTTACAAGGTATCTTAATAATTTTTACTACTACACATAGCAAAAAGTGCCCTGTACATGTATTACTTATTGCGTGCACGCCGGGAGCACGTGTCTGATTGAGGTTGTTTCTCCCGTAATTTGAGATTATCTTCCTTTTAAGTTATCAAAAACATCGACAATGTCGATTCAGTTGTTTTATTTTTCGTTGTGCAGGTGAGCTATGAGTTATTTCTTTATATCATAGTTATTTATTGCTATCAAATAATCATTAAAGTTCTCTCGTAAGCGAATGTAGCCAATGTATCAGTTCCAAAATTTTGTACTCAAGAAGCTCACGTGGGTAAGTGGTTAGCGCGTCTGCCTAGCATGCGGATGGACCAGAGTTCGAATACAACCACCCTAAAAAAATTTTTTATTTCCTTATTTATTTCTTGTATAAATAAATTTAATTAATAATATATTAAATATTGTATAAATATTAGGTATCCTATAGATATAAAATCATGAAAATCAATTTTTTTTTAAGTTTAAGCTTGGCTACAAAAATTACTATATCAGTTAGCAAACGTACCTAAATTTCCATGATATCCCATCATTGCGACAAAACATAGTAATTTTTCTTAGCTTTTCAGTAAATTTTCCCGCGACATTTTTCTCAGTGTAGAGTCGTCGGGTAGGACAACAAATGTTAGAATTGCTAAAGCACTCTGGTAAAAACAACCTGAGCGACGAGCGCGCGAAGGTCACGTGACCTCTGTTTACGTTGTCTCTTCCCGATGTTCAAGGAGAAACTCCTTGATTCTCCGGCAGAAACTGTTTAGTCGGCTCCTGCTATTCCGGCATGTCTGACTCGGACAAATTTGGCTGTTTTTTTTTTCTCAGTGTACACCAAACCGATATACCCTAAAACCATATATCCTAAACTTATAATCCCGAAAACACATATTTTCTAAACCCTTAACTCACATACCCTAAAAATTATGGGATTATACGTTTAGGATATATGGGTTTAGGGTATATGGGTGTGAGATATATGGGTTCATGGATTCAGGGTTAATGGGATTAGGTTTATGGATTTAAGATTTATGGGCTTAGTGTTCAAGAGTTTATGGGATTAGGCTTCATGGGATTAGGATATATGGGTTTGAGGTTAGTGGGATTATGGGTTTATAAATTTAGAATTTATGGGTGTATGAGTTAAGGCTTTTCGGAATTATAAGTTTAGGGTACATGGGTTTAGGGTATATGGGCGTGGGATATATGGGTTCATGGATTCAGGGTTAATGGGATTAGGTTTATGGATTTAAGATTTATGGGCTTAGTGTTCAAGGGTTTATGGGATTAGGGTATATGGGTTTGAGGTTAGTGGGATTATGGGTTTATAAATTTAGAATTTGTGGGTGTATGAGTTAAGGGTTTTCGGAATTATAAGTTTAGGGTACATGGATTTAGGGTATATGGGTGTAGGGTTTAGGGCATATGGGTTTAGGATTTATGAGTTTACGGTTTATAGTATATTACGCACCTAGGGAGGAAAAAACTTGCACAGTCCACAACTCGCGTAAATACGAGCTGTGGACTGTCCAATTTTACTCCAGTGGAGCGTATACTATTTTTCCTCCCACCGAGGCCGTAAATGCCACATTCCCGTTTTAGCGCCGGGAGGGAATGTGGTACTTTCGGCTCGATGGGAAGAAAAGTTTATAGGTTTAGGGTATATGGAGTTAGGATGTAGGGTTTATGGAGTTAGAGTGTGGGGTTTATGGATTTAAAATTTATGGGTTTATGGATTTAGGATTTAAGCGTTTATTGGTTTAAAGTTTATGGGTTTAGGGGTTATAAGTTTAGGATATATGGGTTTAGGCTTCATGGATACAGCGTTAATGGGATTATGGGTATTAGCTTTATGGATTTAAGATTTTTGGGCTTCAAGGGTATCTGGGCTTAGATTTTATGGTTTAAGGTTTATAAATTTGGGGTTTATTGGTGTTGTAACGCGTGTCTAGCCGCGATTCTAATCTACTAAGGTAGTGAGCGCGCGCGCGCAACTCCTGCGCAGCCGAATCGAGGCGCGCCGCGCGTAGCGAATCGGTCTCGCGACGCGTAAAATGCCCGTAATCCGTCGCGAAGCTGCTAACTGGTTCCTGCGAGAAAAGGGAGCCATATTCGTGTCTGCCATCGCGCGAAAAACATCTCCTCCGTGTCTCTCCTGTTTTTACTTGTCCGCGCCGTCCTATCGTACCTTGTGAGACCCCGCGAGTGTAGTGGAGGCGCCGTATATAGTGAACGTGCGAAAGAGAGACAGAGAGAGAGCTGTCCCGAGCCGCGTGAGCCGCACGAGACTGTGAGCAACGAGCCGGCAGCCAACCCGCCTGCCGACACGATACAGCGAGCAAGAGAGAGAGAGAAAGAGAGCACAACTGCTGTGCGAGCGACAGGGAGCGAGAGAGAGTCGAGTGCACCGGCTGCTCCTTCCTAACGTAAGTTTTCTACTCTCCTCTCGCGGGTTTATTGTAAAGGCTCGCACGGAAATCGCCCCGTGCAAGCCTTCTGTGCCGTGTACGTGGGGGTGTGTGTCAGCCCGCCGTACTTTAACACCGCGCGCGAAATTAGCAGCTTCGCCGCGCGCCGTGTAGTTCGCGCGTTTGAATATTAACGGTCGCGCGCGAACTAACTCTTTGTTCTAATCAGCACTTGCGTCGTGCTTGTAAAGATTAGTGTTTGTGAATATATTGTGATATCTAGTTACTCGTCGCGTTGTTCTTTACAACCTGTCCTTCTCCCGGATACCGCCGCCTCCGCGGGAAAACGACTCCGCCGGTCGTTTTCATATCTGAGCATAGCGGCCGCGCGCTTTACTCGTCGAGCGCGCGCTTTCCACTCAGAGATCCAATTAGTTGGAAAGCGAAGTTCGTGTGCGATCTTCGCGTTGTTTTCGGGATTCCAGGAGCAGATCCCCGGGCAAGTCATTTTAGTCTGACACCCGCGGCACCGTGTTCTAGGGCATCGCTGGCCTGTGGCTTGTTGGGATTTTCCCCCACTAGCCATCCCGTTACAACTGGCGCCACAACGTTTTGGGGGTGGAGAAGGACCTGCGACGCGTACGTGATTCGCGGCGAAGCTTGGCGCGAAGAAGCTCAGCAGCGTAGCTGAGCGTAAGCTGCAAACAAAGGCTCTTCGTGCCGCAGCTCGTAGGCGCGTGTGTGCGTGTGCGTGACACAGCCGTGCTGTTGCGAGAGTGCGGTCGAGAGGTTAGGCGTGCGATAGCCAATAACCCTCGACCTAGTGTGCCGACGAGGAGAGATATTGATCGCGGAATTTTTGGAGCGTTGAGGAATTATTGTTAACAATTAAAGTTTTTTAATAACAATTAATTTTTTAACGACAAAATTTTTTTTTTTTTTTTTTTTAGCGATAATTAATTTTTTTAATTAATTTTTTTTCTCTCGTCTCGAAAATTTTTTTTTTTTCTCGTCCTCTCGTATTTCCGATACGAATTATTTTTTTTGGACGAAAAATAAAATTTTTTTTTTCTTTTATCGTGCAGTTAGAAGAAGATCGAGAGAAAGTCGGCAAGCACTCTCGGAACAAAAAGTTGACTGTGCGCCCGAGTAAAAACTCGAGCGCAAAAATCCCCTCGAACTTAAAAATTGTTTTTATTTTTTTTAGGTGAAAATTGTATTTATTTTTTGTGTTTTTGGTGATATTGTCCGTTTTGACACATATATGGCCGAATCCATCTCAAATCAGACAGCCCGCGTATGCCTATTTCACCTATCATGTTGAAATAAAAATATTTATGTTCTACTCGAAAAAATATTTTACACGTGTTTTTTTATTTTTTTGTTTCATCAAAATTTCATGCGTTCAGCGATGCCGAAAAATTCCGAGAAAATTCTTTCATTGAGAAAAAAAATTTTCAATGTGATTTTCAAACTGCTATTGTTTCAGCAGTTTTTCGAGCTTTTAAACGTGTAACATACAATTTCACTCAGTTTTGAGCCCTCTTTAACGGCCTTAATGTCATTTTCAAAAAAAATCAAAAATCCACGAGCTATGCACTTTTTACTGAAAAATTCATATTTTAGGGAAGTGCCTTTTTCTCGAAAACCCCATGTTCTTTTTGCACAATTTTTGTTGTCGTGATAGAGGACGGTAATGCCTAGCTAGACGTATTTGTGAGATTCGGTACTTTTTCCCTGGGATAGCGATCACTAATGAGATAACACACAAACAAATTTTTCACGCTTAACGCTTATATATAGTCAATGATATTAGAGTCAATGTAAAGGTATTTATCTTTGTGCGTATGTAATATACATGTACGTGCGCCTACTTATAGGAGTATATGTACTAGTACATTTGTCCGCTAGATGGATATGGTTTGACTTAACATTTACAAAGAAAAGTTCGGTTTCTGCTATATATCACACATCTCGTCTTATTTAAAACCATCATCTTTTGGAAAATTATTACATATTTACACCTTATCAACTCAACTACGATGTCTCAATATTACTCAACAGAGAGAATCAAATGTGCAGACTTTTTAGACAAACACAAACAAATTATTTACAAATCTAGTTCCGTACGTTTAAAACAACTTGAGAATCTTGCTCATCCATTGAAGCACCTCTATCCTCATTTACCTTTGACACCTTCTACATATCTGTGTCAACATTGTTACAATCGTGCTTTAGAATTGGTGAGTAGTACTGACAATGAATTTATAACGGATAATGAAGTTACCGATAACGTAGTTGATAGAGATGAAGATTTTTTACCAAGTACTCCAGAACGCATTGAAGAATTTAATAATGAAATAAGTACATCTTTCTTAGGTTCTGTATCGCCTCTTAAAAGAAAAAATCTTATACATGAAAAATCAATTGAAAATTACGTAACAAAGAAGAAAAAAAAATACTTTCAACATTGTCTAATACCCTTGATGTGAAGTTGAACAATGTTTATGACGTTTCTATAACAGCAAATGAATCAACTGTATGCCATTGTACAGAATGGATACAAAATCTTGGTCTAGCCTTGCAAAAGTGTTCTACGGTATCAGAAAAAATAAAAATTCTGACTTTGCTACCTTCATCCTTTACAAAACATGAAATTTTATCTTTATTTCCAGAAATAACAATGTATATGATCAACAAATCGAGAAATCTTGTTAAAGAAAAAGGAATTTATTCAGAACCAGATGCATATTCAGGCCATCCGATTGATGAAAACATGGAAAAAATTGTTATGGAATATTATTTAAATGATGATTTTAATTGTTCAAGACAAAGTCCTAATAAATGTGACGTTGTTACAATTAAAGTTAACAATAAAAAAGAGAAAAAAGTTAAGCGTTTTCTTACTCGAAGTTTAAAAGAGACGTATAAAGTATTTAAAAATGATTATCCAGAATTGAGAATTGGAAAATCGAAATTTTATAGTTTGCGACCAAAGTATGTCTTACTTAGCCCCATCAAAGAAGTTTGTCTCTGTATCTATTGCGCAAATTATGATTTATTTCTTACGAGCTTAATTAATTTTAGAGGGAGTAACGTCACAGAGTTGGATGAAAGTCGGTCACAAATAATAAATGCAACAATGTGTTCTGAACCATCTGATTTATGTTATTTACAAGAATGTAAACTATGTCCAGGGATTAAGGGAATTACGTTTCATGTTTTAAAACTGCAAGATGTAGAAGGCACAGAAGAAATTACATATGCTTTGTGGGATAATGGAAACCTGATTAAAAAGACACTATCAATTTCTGCTTTTAAAGATGAACTTTCGGTTTGGACCATGAGGGTTAGTACTCACATGTATGTAAAAATATACAACGCAAAGCTATAAAAACAGAAAGAGAAAGTGCTAAAAAAGACTCACATCATTTAGTTCTTCAAATAGACTTCGCTGAAAACTGGGCTGTGATTCATAATAAAGCTGTTCAAGGAAATCATTGGGTTAATGATCAAATTTCTATTTTCACAGCAGTCTCTTATCAAGGGGATTCGACACAAAGTTTCGCAGTTATAAGTGATGACCGAAAACATGATTCAGCGTATGCTTTGCTAGCAGTACAAAAAATTATAAAATTCTTGAAAGAAAATTGTTGTGATTCAATTAAAAAATTACCATCGTATCAGACGGCGCTGCGAGTCACTTTAAAAATCGCTTTCAATTAGATGAACTAAAACGAGCACCGTGTGATATAAAATGGTTGTTCTCTGCTACTGGGCACGGCAAAGGAGCTGTAGATGGTGTGGGTGGACTTATAAAGCATTATGCTACTTCGCATAATCTTCGAGAGCCCCTTGAAGAAGCTATTCAAAACGGAAATGATGTTCCAATACATGTTTAAAAATATACTGATGCTATTAAAATAATACATTTACAAGATGCTGAAATAGAACAATTCAGAAAAGAAAAAATATTGATTGGCTTACAACTCCAAAGTATCCTGAATTCAAAAAACTCATATATGGGTTAAAAAAACATGTGACGATAAAATACATTGTTTGACAGCAAAGACCGCTGATCGTCCGCTTACTGAATTAAGAACAATGAAGCAGAAAAACAAAGGTAGTAAAATAGGTATACAAATGAAAAAAAGGTATAAAAATAAAAAATCAAAAAGACGCAAATAACAAATAAATACATAGTTATGTGTACCTGTATATTACATACACACAAAGACAAATACCTTTACATTGACTCTAATATCATTGACTACATATAAGCATTAGGCGTGAAAAATTTGTTTGTGTGTTATCTCATTAGTGATCGCTATCCCAGAGAAAAAGTACCGAATCTCACAAATACGTCTAGCTAGGCATTACCGTCCTCTATCACGACAACAAAAATTGTGCAAAAAAAACATGGGGTTTTCGAGAAAAAGGCACTTCCCTAAAAAATGAATTTTTCAGTAAAAGGTGCATAGCTCGTGGATTTTTTATTTTTTTTGAAAATGACATTAAGGCCGTTAAAGAGGGCTCAAAACTGAGTGAAATTGTGTGTTACACGTTTAAAAGCTCGAAAAACTGCTGAAACAATAGCAGTTTGAAAATCACATTGAAAATTTTTTTTCTCAATGAAAGAATTTTCTCGGAATTTTTCGGCATCGCTGAACGCATGAAATTTTGATGAAACAAAAAAATAAAAAAACACGTGTAAAATATTTTTTCGAGTAGAACATAAATATTTTTATTTCAACATGATAGGTGAAATAGGCATACGCGGGCTGTCTGATTTGAGATGGATTCGGCCATATATATTTTTTTTTTTCACATATATTTATTTTTAAATTACAAGTGCGAGTAGTGGAGCGTAATTAATTACAAATCGTAATTACTTACAGAAATAGCTTTTATTTTTTTTTAGAGCCGCATACGGGAAATCCTCGTGCATTATCGAGGTTAAGAGCAACCGCCGTAGCTCTTAGAAAGTAACCCGGGGTCGCATTGAAAAAGCTAGCTCACGGGTTGAAAAGGCAAACTCTCTCTGCCATCAATCCGGATACTACTCGCGCTAGTAAAATAAGTTCGTGGGGAAGCGCACAGCCAATTGACACCATGGCCCGATCGTCGCAATTTGCGGAATCTGCGATACTCAATTGGGCGTATACACAGCCCGAAGAGGAAATTATCGAGGCCATGCAAGCCCTTGGTCTGCAGCAGTCAGATCTGCAATCAGTGAATATGCTGACAACGATCAAGTGGCTTATGGGCGATTACAGTGCCGCCGATTTTGTGCCAGAGCCGGAGCTGTCGGAGAAGCAAGCGTTTGCTAAACGCGAGCAGTCCCGAAGGGCGTTCATCGACTTAACGTTGATGAACAAGTCTGGGTCGACTATTGTGGATCCCAATACTGATCCAGACCAACCGCACCCGTTCATTACGCTCCTTGATGACCCGATAGTGATGCAAAAACTCTCGGAGTCTCGGAGGATAAACGCTCCACAACAAGCACATAATGCAGTGGTGGAGCCAGCGGATGAGGCAAACGGCCAGGAGGGTTCCGGGACAGAGATATTGAGCTCTGCAGCACCCACCGGGACATCTCCAGCCGAAGCCGAGGGACAGCTCCAACAGCAACAGCTTCAACAGCAACAACTGCAGCAGCAGCAAATGCAGCAGCAGCAAATGCAGCAGCAGCAACTGCAACAGCAGCAAATGCAGCAGCAGCAAATGCAGCAGCAACAAATGCAACAGCAGCAGCAGATGGAGCAGCAGCGACGGCAGCAACAGCAACAACAGCAGGAGCAGCAGCGGCAGCAACAGCGAAAGCATCAAGAGCAGCAGCGACAGCAGGCGTTGCTAGAAGAGCAGCGCAGGCAACGACAATTCCGGCGGAGTCAAGAACAAGAGTCGTTGTCGGCACAAAATGGGCAGCACGCGTTCTGGCAGCAAACGCGAAGTCCACCGCAGCCACAGAGTTTTGAGTGGCCAAGTGCGGGGGAACAGCGTAACGCAGGGATTGCTGTGGGAGATAACGTAGTCTCAGAACAGCTGCTGTCGGTGATCCATAGACTCGTCAAAGAGGTGGAAGAGCTCAAAGAGAGTGTGCGAATACTCCAGGAAGCTCGACACCCACCCTCAAGCACGCGCTTGGAGGGAGTCCAACTACCGAGTGCGGGCAGGGGACGAGGATCACCACATGTGAACTTTCAGGACACGTTCACATATGTGAATTTTGACAGCAGCAGCCCCAATACTGAATCGCCAAGGGACGCTAGGAGGAATAGCGGAAGAAATCCTACACAGCGTCAGGCGGGGGTGAGCGCTACACTGGACCAGTCTACGAGGCAGACGTACGTGCCTCAACAGACGAACCGTGATGTTGGCCAAATCGTAAGGAAATGGCACATCAAGTTCTCTGGGTCCTTGAAGGAGCAGAGCGTCGAGTTATTCCTCACGAGAGTAGAGGAATGTCGAGCTCTAGCAAATCTGACGTACGACGAAGTACTCTCGTCATTGTCAGAGCTCCTGAGTGGAGTAGCGGCCACCTGGTATAGGAGTAACCGTCATACGTGGCGATCTTGGCAAGACTTCCAAGAGGCCATAATACACATGTATGGCGGTGACAGGGGCCATCAACAGCGAATCCTAGCGGAGATAAACGCGAGGACTCAAGGCAGAAAGGAACTCACGAGAGATTACGTAGTGAATCTGCAAGCCTTGATTCTCAAGTTAGTTCCGGTGCCTAGCATGCCCCAACAATTGGACATGTTGCACCGGAACATGCGGCCAGAACTACAAAAATGGTGATGCGTAATCAAATTACGGATTACCGAGGGCTCCTGGATTTAGCCCGGGAGGCCGAATTAGCGCTCGCGGCAGATAAGGTGTATCACTCGCCACCACCGCCAGAGCGCACTTACTTGCCAGAGTTTGCCTACGTACCTACAGAGCCAACCACGGATCAGCGGAAAAAGCAGAATCCAGGAGTGGCGGCGATGGGGCAACAACAGCAGGAGCCTCGAGAAAGCCTCGAGGCTATGTTCCGTCGGGTGATGGCCGAGTGTTTGTCAAGCTTGACAAAGAAAGGCACCGACGGAAATAGTGGGCAAACGCCAAACCCACAGTCGTTCAAGAAGCCCAAGAAAAAGAATAATTGGGAGAACAGGTAGCGGGAAGGCGGGCAAAGTAATAATCAGCCTAGTGGGGGTAGTAGCGCGACCCACCAGGCTAGGCCGCCAAGTCCAAGGAGTAATGGACCTCCACAAAGGCCAGAGTACCGAAGGGGTTACGGCAACGAGCAAAGGGGAAGCGACCGCAACCCCAATGCTGCCGGAAACCAGCAGGGAAACGGCCAAGGGGCCAGGTAAACACGGCCACACGCCCGCCCCCAGCTCACATCAGGGACCGAGGGTAACTCGGTCCAATTGCCTGAAGGAGAGAGCGAAGAAGTGCCCGCGACTCAGCAGAACGAAGATAACCAGGAAACATGCTCGCGATGGTGGCTTCAAGTAGGTGTAGCCGGCTACAGGCTACGGGCACTCTTCGATACTGGAGCTTCCTGGACTGGGATGAATTCCATCGGCTTACAGCTCGCTACAGCCTGTGGAAAGGAATTAATCCCGGCCAGCGGCCTAACGGCACGGGTAGCTAATGGGCAGAGCATAGCAGTGGTTGGCTATGTGTATCTACCTATGGTCGTGGCAGGCGTGTGCAAGGATGTGCGCGTCGCAATCATGCCAGACCTAGACACGGAGTGCTACTTGGGGGTGAACTTCATTAAGAAGTTTAGCGCCGTCTTAGACCCCACTGACAATACGCTGCATCTCAAAGATGATGATGCAAGCGTAAAGTTAGAAGTACCGCCAATAATACCGTGTCCGTATCAGCTATAGGGTTGGCGGACCCAACAGAAGAGCAGCGCAAAGAAGCGGAAGCTTTAGTAGCTGAGCTGATGGGAAACGGCCTGGCACCATTAGGGTGTACTTCGTGGGTTGAGCATGCAGTAGACGTCGGCTCCACAAGACCCATAAAACAGAAGTACTACCCAGTATCTCGAAAACTCGAGGAAGAGATGCACAAGCAGGTGGAGGAAATGCTACTCGCGGGTATAATAGAACCTTCGACAAGCGGCTGGTCAAGCCCTGTGGTAATGGTACGCAAGTCCAACGGGAAGTTCCGTTTCTGTGTGGACTTCAGAAAAGTGAACGCAGCGTCAAGACCAGACGCATACCCGTTACCATACATGGAGAGTATCTTAAGCAAACTGCAGAAAGCGCGATACATATCCACGTTGGATTTAAGTAGTGCGTACCACCAAATACCACTAAATCCGGAGTCCAAAGAGACTACGGCCTTCACCGTGCCAGGCAAAGGGTTATTTCAATTTACAAGAATGCCTACGGTCTTTCGTATGCCGGAGCGTCCTTCCAGAGGCTGATTGACAAAGTCATCGGCCCCGAACTCGAACCTTTTGCTTACTCGTATCTCGATGACATAATAATAGTCACAGAAACATTCGAGGAGCATAAAGAGGTTCTAAAAAGAGTTCTAGATAGGATAAAGGACGCGGGCCTCACAATAAATCGCGAGAAGAGTGTCTTCTGTCGCGATGAGGTCCAATATCTCGGGGTCATAGTAAATAGGGATGGTTTTAAACCAGACCCCGAGAAAATAAAGCCCATTATGGAATATCCGGTGCCGAAAAACCTCCGTCAGCTGAGACGCTTCCTAGGAATGGCCTCGTGGTATAGAAAGTTTTTATCAAACTTCGCCACAATTGCTGAACCACTGACCGAACTAACGAAAAAGGATCGGAAATACGAGTGGTCAACGGCACAAGAAGAGGCCTTCCAAAAGCTAAAAGCGCTAGTTGCTTCTGCACCGATTCTCCACAGACCGGTATCTAACGCACAGTTCGTGGTGCAAACTGATGCGAGCGATACAGGACTTGGAGCGGTGCTATACCAGATAATAGACGGCAACGAAAGAGTCCTAGAGTTCGCTAGTCGAACTCTGAGCGCGGCCGAGAAGAATTATAGCGTGACGGAACGAGAGTGTCTAGCAATTCTCTGGGCAATCAAAAAGTTCCGTCCGTATATAGAGGCCTATGACTTCAAGGTCATCACGGATCATAGCAGCTTGAAGTGGCTCCGTGATCTCCGAAACCCATCAGGCAGGTTAGCAAGATGGGCTTTGGAACTACAAAACCACAGTTTCACAGTCGAACACCGAAAGGGCTCTTTGAACAATGTCCCAGATGCCCTTTCGCGGATGTTCGAGGAAGAGGAGCCAGCGGTCGCCGCGTTAGAGCTCGAACGCGATACAAACGACCAATGGTACCTCGAAATTGTGAAAGAGGTTCAACAGCGGCCGCGAGACTTCCCCACGTTCAAGCTGGCGGGGGGGGACTGTACAAGTACGAACCTGATGAAGTCATAGACGAGTCTCTCGGCGACGATGATGCATGGAAGTTAGCAGTCCCTCACGAAAAGCGACGCGAAGTACTGAGAGAATGCCATGACTTTCCAACTGCTGGGCACTTGGGCCGCGAGAAAACGCTAGAAAGAGTAAAGCGGAAGTATTATTGGCCACACATGTCTCGTGATGTAGCCAGATACGTGAGCCAGTGCCAAATTTGCCAGCAGTGCAAAGTCGAACAGCGCGCTCCAACAGGATTCATGGGACGCCGAATTACAGAGCGTCCATGGCAAATCGTGGCCAGCGACATTATGGGGCCCCTCCCAAAAACCACGCACGGCCACGAATACATTCTCATATTCCAGGACTTGTTCACACGCTGGATTGAAGTAATTCCGATAAAAAGGGCAGATGGTAAATCGGTAATTAAGGGACTCAACGAGCGAGTATGTCTGCGATTCGGAGTCCCGGAGGTGTTTCTCTCAGACAATGGGACTGAATTTAAAAATGCACCATTAGAGGCATTCTTAAAGGAGAGAAATGTGCATCACACGTTTACACCTCCGTATCACCCTCAAGCCAATCCTGTCGAGCGTGTGAATCGAACGGTGAAGACAATGATTATGTCTTACGCAGAGGAAAATCACCGGTCCTGGGATGAGAAACTGAATGAGCTGGCGTTCGCGTACAATACTGCCGAACACAGCTCCACAAAGATAAGTCCTGCCATGCTCATTTACGGCCGACAGCCTGACCCACCGAAGACACTAAGGTGGGAGGAAGACAGGTTAGCCGAAGAGCAAGGGCAGCAAGAGGCGATAAACAATTGGGTGGTACGTATGGACAAGCTCCGCGAATTGCACGTTCGGGCGGCGGCCGACGCGCAAGCGGAGCAGGCGAGACAAGCCAAATATTATGACGCTCATCGTCGACCTCCACAATTCTGTCTAGGCGATCGTGTATGGAGAGAGAATAAGGTACTATCCTCAGCAGCTGAGGGGATTTCTGCCAAATTAGCCCCGAAGTACGCGGGGCCCTACACGATTGTGAATATTCTAGGCGAAAACACCTATGAGATCCAAGGTGAGGATGGTCGAACGATACGTCCCGTCCATGCGCAGCAACTCAAGAGATACGTCTCAGCAGAAGTAGCCCAGGCGCTACCAGCGAGGGACTCTTCAGCCGAACGTAACACGTCAGAGGGCCACAGAGTTAGCCAGGGGAATGTACAGCCTCGGGCGACGGCTAAGAGGCGCGGTCCACCTCGTAAGACCGCGCTATTAGTTAGGCCAGGAAAGCGTGCGAGCGATGGCCGGCCTATGCGTGTGGCCGGTCCAACAGAACCCAAGCGAGGCCCAGGGAGGCCAAAGGGTTCGAAGAAGCCCGTACCTGCTGATGCCGGACTAATTAGTCCTCGTAGAATCCGAGCGTATAAAAAGCAATAATTGTGCCGTCCAACTTGTGTCGTACGTACTAACCTGTGTTCGTCTTAATTCTCCAGTCCTCAATCTCACTCCTCCCCGGGATCGATTTACCTGTTTCAGGACATGCAAGGCCTGACTCCCGAAATAGCGGAGACGGCGAAGAAGGTGATCGCTGGATTAATCCAGTGCAATCCTGACCCCGCCGTCATCGATTTTTTGGAGCAGGTCGTGGAGGGCATCGACGCTGTGACACTGGCACCCCAGCCAGTGGAATAGCCCTCCACCGTCGTGATCGAGGAGATAGAGGCGCCGAAGCCAAGAAAGGGACCTTCGGAGCCGGCCTGGGCAGAGGCCGGTCCCAGTCCGCTTCGGCGACCTCGTCCCCCGAAGGAGCAGCAGGAAAGCCGGGAAGAACGGCGTTCACAAGAGGCGTCGGTCCGAGCCTCAGAGATGGCGCCGGAAGGAAACGCCGGCGCGGCTCGGGCCGACGAAGAAAGGAAAGAGAGTTCTCCGACCCAGGCCCCCAAGTGGGCACCGAGTGATGAAGTCGGTGCGGCCTGGGTCCCAGTGGAGAAGGCCCTCGAGGAAGCGCGGTGCCTCAGCAAGTCCTCGCGCGCTGCGGAGGACGCTGCCCTGGCCGCACTGGAGGTCTTTCTCCAGTGCCACGGTAAGGCCGGCGAGCGGCAAGCCGGCAAATGGGTCGGAATGGCCCAAGGCCGGCGCGAAGAGCTCGCGGCCGCCGCAGAGGCCAGGGCCGCCAGGCTGCGCCGCACCGCCTTCCAAAAGGCGGAGGAGGCTCGCCTGGCTCGTGCGCAGGAGCGCATGGAAGAGGCCAGGCGAGCCAGGAAAAAGGCGGAGGAGACGGCGCGCCGGGTCAAGGAAGAGGCCCAGCGCCGTCTCCAAAAGAAGAAGAGCGCCTTAGGAGGGCGCTCGAAGAAGAGCGAGCGGCCCGGGATGCGCTCGGCAGTAACGCGATCCCCGGTGCTTCATGTGTGGCGAGCTTGGGGTGAAAAAGTCAAAACATTGCCCCAACCAAGCTCGTCACAAGGGGCGCCGATCGTATTCCCGGGCCAGTTGAAGAGGGGTGAAGCCCTGAAGTTTTTTATATATTTTTTTAATAAAAATTAAAAAGAAAAACCGGTGACTCCGATTCTGCAATGTTCCTTTCCGAACCTCCTTCTCCTAATCATTACTACCATATTAGTAGGTACGACGACGGCCATGATTAGCAGAGCTGCTCTCGGTCCCCTAAGCAGCGTCTGGCGGGGGGGTGTAACGCGTGTCTAGCCGCGATTCTAATCTACCGCGCGAAGGTAGTGAGCGCGCGCGCGCAACTCCTGCGCAGCCGAATCGAGGCGCGCCGCGCGTAGCGAATCGGTCTCGCGACGCGTAAAATGCCCGTAATCCGTCGCGAAGCTGCTAACTGGTTCCTGCGAGAAAAGGGAGCCATATTCGTGTCTGCCATCGCGCGAAAAACATCTCCTCCGTGTCTCTCCTGTTTTTACTTGTCCGCGCCGTCCTATCGTACCTTGTGAGACCCCGCGAGTGTAGTGGAGGCGCCGTATATAGTGAACGTGCGAAAGAGAGACAGAGAGAGAGCTGTCCCGAGCCGCGTGAGCCGCACGAGACTGTGAGCAACGAGCCGGCAGCCAACCCGCCTGCCGACACGATACAGCGAGCAAGAGAGAGAGAGAGAGAGCACAACTGCTGTGCGAGCGACAGGGAGCGAGAGAGAGTCGAGTGCACCGGCTGCTCCTTCCTAACGTAAGTTTTCTACTCTCCTCTCGCGGGTTTATTGTAAAGGCTCGCACGGAAATCGCCCCGTGCAAGCCTTCTGTGCCGTGTACGTGGGGGTGTGTGTCAGCCCGCCGTACTTTAACACCGCGCGCGAAATTAGCAGCTTCGCCGCGCGCCGTGTAGTTCGCGCGTTTGAATATTAACGGTCGCGCGCGAACTAACTCTTTGTTCTAATCAGCACTTGCGTCGTGCTTGTAAAGATTAGTGTTTGTGAATATATTGTGATATCTAGTTACTCGTCGCGTTGTTCTTTACAACCTGTCCTTCTCCCGGATACCGCCGCCTCCGCGGGAAAACGACTCCGCCGGTCATTTTCATATCTGAGCATAGCGGCCGCGCGCTTTACACGTCGAGCGCGCGCTTTCCACTCAGCGATCCAATTAGTTGGAAAGCGAAGTTCGTGTGCGATCTTCGCGTTGTTTTCGGGATTCCAGGAGCAGATCCCCGGGCAAGTCATTTTAGTCTGACACCCGCGGCACCGTGTTCTAGGGCATCGCTGGCCTGTGGCTTGTTGGGATTTTCCCCCACTAGCCATCCCGTTACAGTGTATGAGTTAAAGGTTTAGGAATTATAAGTTTAGGGTGTAGGGTTTAGGGCATATGGGTTTAGGGTTTACGAGTTTAACGTTTATAGGTTTATTAATAAGCTGCAAATAAAAAGAAAAAAGTTTTTTTCTCACTTTTTGGTTGTTCTAACTTATTTTTAGAGATGGCATCACGACTATTTGAAAAAAAAAATTACTAAGATTGATTAAAAAATGAGACATTTCTCGAATTTTGTTAAAAACACTTGTTAAAAACACTTGTTAAAAACAAAAATGTATTTACTAAAATACAACAAAATATTTACTATGGAAAACGAATTAATGGAAATCTTGAATTATATTACAAAAAATATTTACTACGTTTTAGAAACAATTTATTATATTCAAAAAAAGCCAACTTTGGTTCAAGATTGCGTAGTTTACAATTTAAAAATTTACTTAAAAAAAGAGACGTATTTATTATTCAAAAATAATTTGGAGAAATTCTTCTTTTTATTCTAATCAATATTTACTTAATTATACACAACTGTAGTTACATTTAAGAAAAGCCGGTCTTGTTTTAAAAATATCTTATTTTCTAATTAAAAAATATTTACTAAAAAATAGGCGAATGTGTACTACAAAAAACGAATGCATGAAAATCATGGAATATGTTTTAGTAAATGTTAACTTACATTTATAAAACATTTATTACATTCAAATAATAGAACATTTATTGTTTAGAAGTATTGAATATTTACTCCTTTATGAGATTCCTTTTTTTATGAGATTTTTTTTCCTTTATGGCGTGTACCTCCAATTATTCAATTATTGAATTTTAATTCACAATATTACTATTTATGATTTTATATTTATTTTTATTGATCAATTTATAATTATGTGACAAAATTAAAAAAAAAACGAAATATACTTATTTCAAATAAGGCTTATTTAATTGAAGCAAGTAGTTTAAGTAGATGATTAATAATGATGCGACTCCTGCCTTATCGACACTACGTTTTTTATTTATTTACCGAATTTGTAAGAATTTATTTGAAAAAATGCTACTGTTCATTTAATAGCTATACATCAAAGCTATTCCGTTCAAATCTTCTATAACATATTTTCGTTGGAAAATCATTTTAAAATGCGCTATTCATTAATTATAATTGAACCCTCTTACATAGAAGATACTAACAAAGATGTTTCAAAATTTTTGAAAATGCTTTCGTGTATACCGACGCTGGAAGGTCGAACTTTTCAAATCAATATTAAGAAATTAAATAAATTAGAAATGTCGTGTCGATAAGACAGCAAGGTATCGCGTCAGTATTTCATATCCTTGTTATTGTGTAAGTAAATATTCTAGTAAGTAAATATTTATTTATGTCTACATGTTATTATATTTCATAAAAAAAATTCGATTTATTAAATGTGTTTTCGACGTAAATATGCTTGTTAGATTCAAACAAATATTTATTTAAAAGTATTTTCTAATATCAAAGCATCAAGAGTATTCATTTATTTAATTAAAATAACGTTTACTTCATTTTAATTTATATTTATTAAAATAATTATAATTTCATATTTTATGAAGAATTCTTATGTTATAAATATTTATTTACTCGAGTCAAAACTATATTTATTTATTAATAAAATTAAGTTTTAGTAAACCATTTACTTTAATTGTATATTATTTTGAATAATTATTAAAATCAATAAAATCATCTGCTAAACTAAATTTTGTTATACTTACTAAGGCGCGTGGTCGTTCATGGCGTCCTTTTTGACTGGGACGACCCGAGATCGTTTCGGGTGTACTGAAGTTTTTTCTTTCTTTTTTGTTAAGATTATCTATTTTGCAATATTATTACACGAGAATAATGGGCAACAATAAAATATTTTAATTAAAAAATTATCAAATAATTGTATTTTTAATTTTCTTATTAAAAACAAATATATATTTCTTACATTGTGATTCAAAAACATATATGTATTTCTTTGACCGAAATAATTTAATAACTCGAAGTAAACTGATTTTTCGAATCCAGTAATTTCGTAGATAAACATGTAATTAAATTAGTTACTACTATCAAATACATATTTTGAAGACTATAAAAGTATTTTGTACTCTCAACCTTCTTCACTTATTTAAATCAAATGTATATTTATTAGTTTCAGTAGAGTGTGATTCAAAAACATTTCTTATTATATATTTATTAGTTTGTTAATGCTATGACTTCAAAATATATTGGTGTGTACTAAATAGTTTAGTTACTATAAATAAACTAATTGAAGGGCCGGATGCAATAAGGGGGTTAGCGCTCGAGAACCCGTAAAAGTATTGTCCAAGTGACTACATTTTCCATATAGCCAAATTAATTTTTAAAAAATATCACCTTGTAGGGAATGAAAAAAAGTATTTTTACCTAGAACGAATTTTTTTTATTCGACTTTCTTTTTAATATAAAAATTAAAAACTGAAAATTTTGTTCATCTATTTTTAATAGCTTTCAAAAACATTAATCGTCCAAACTTGGTCAAATATCATCGAAATATTTTGAAATTTGACAAGGACGTGCAGAATACTCCAGCGTTGCCTATGGGATTGATAAAAGGATGTAAATCGATAATTGTTAATAACTATTTAATTGCAAATATATTGCGATCGGTAATTACGTTTTCTTAACTTTAACGGAAAAAAGTATCGAGGGAAGTTGAAGCTAGGAAAAACTTCCAGCGAGACATTTGTTCCTTAATAGTCTAATAAGTTTCTGACAAAGTTTCAAATTGATTTAATAATAAATGACTTAAATAGAGCGTTATTAATAAAGACGCGCGCTAGCAACATCGGCGGCGCGGTGCGGCGTGAGCTAAGCCTGTGTTTACATGTTTTTGCACTGATGTATCACGTTTATAAAAATTAACGAATTATTATGTAACGATATTATGTTTGATATAACGTAAAAACACAGTTTATAAGTCAACGCACAGTACATATAATTATATTTTGTTAATATGTTAATAAATAAATTTGTACTTTAAAATTTAATATGTTCATTAATACTATATCATAAGGACACACACACACACACACACACACACACACACACACACACACACACACACACACACACACACACACACACACACACACACACACACACACACACACACACACACACACACACACACACACACACACACACACACACACACACACACACACACACACACACACACACACACAATAATGTAATAATTCTTTAATTTTTATAAACGTGATACGCCACTCCGAAAACGTGTGCGACGCAGTCTGAGCTCACGCCGCGCCGCGCCGCCGATGTTGCTAGCGCGCGTCTTTATTAATAACGCTCTATTTAAGTCATTTATTATTAAATCAATTTGAAACTTTGTCAGAAACTTATTAGACTATTAAGGAACAAAGGTCTCGCTGGAAGTTTTTCCTAGCTTCAACTTCCCTCGATACTTTTTTCCGTTAAAGTTAAGAAAACGTAATTACCGATCGCAATATATTTGCAATTAAATAATTATTAACAATTATCGATTTACATCCTTTTATCAATCCCATAGGCAACGCTGGAGTATTCTGTACGTCCCTGTCAAATTTCAAAATATTTCGATGATATTTGACCAAGTTTGGACGATTAATGTTTTTGAAAGCTATTAAAAATAGATAAACAAAATTTTCAGTTTTTAATTTTTATATTAAAAAGAAAGTCGAATAAAAAAAATTCCTTCTAGATAAAAATACTTCTTTTCATTCCCTACAAGGTGATATTTTTTAAAAATTAATTTGGCTACATTGAAAATTTAGTCACTTGGACAATACTTTTACGGGTTTTCGAGCGCTAACCCCCTTATTGCATCCGGCCCTTCAATTGTTCAAATCTACTAATTTCGTCGTAAGAAATTTAATTAATTTAGTTACTATGATCAAATACATATTTTGTGGGTCTAAAAAAGTAGTTTGTATTGTCAATTTTCTTGCTTGTTCAAAATAAATATATATTTATTGGTTTGATTACGTTATGATTTCAAAACATATTTATTTGTACTAAATAGTAATTTCGTTACTATAAATAAACTAATTGTTCAAATCTACTAATTTTGTTGTGAGAAATTTAATTAATTTAGTTACTACGATCAAATACATATTTCGTGGGTCTAAAAAAATAGTTTGTATACTTAATTTTTTTATTCAAAATAAATATATATTTATTAGTTTTCTTATGTTTGTGATTCGAAAACTCATCTTTTTAAACTGAACGGTAATTTAGTAACTTCAGATAAACTCATTTATGGAATCTACTAATTTGGTAACCAAAAACAAAAAGATAGTTTCAGAAAGATGAAATTCAGCTCTTTCTTTTAAGTTTATCAAATATGTGTCAAGCCAAATAGCAGACGACGTACACAAATAGCAGACGACGTGCACGAGAGCGAGAAAGATAGAACCACGCGCATGCCCGCCGCATGGTATAGTTTATGTTCTCGCTGAGCGCACAAACTATAATTCATCATAGAACCACCTTAAGTAAATCTATGCTTGAATTCCAGATAATATAATGAACTATTAAGATCAAAGAAATATTTACTTAAATGAATGTCATGTTGCTTAATATAAACAAATGTTAGCTAACTTTAAGTAAACTAATTTTAAGTAAATATATTTACTTGGTTTTAGCAAATGTTGTTTTCAGTGTGGGCTCAAAACTGCGTAGGATGGTAGATTATTACATTGAGCAGGACAAATATCTCCGAATAAGATGAAATTCAGTATATTTACTTTGATAATATATAATTTACTGTGTTCTGTCGGTAAAACAGAGTACACGAGTACTACACCCCTTATACGATGAATGAATCATTATTAATATTGCATTGCATGTTATAAGCATTAAAAAATTGAATGTGAGCATGGATGGAATGATGTTTTACGGGTGAAAGTTATTATTTTTAGAAATACTTATTGTAGATTATAAGTATCACTTAGAAAAGCAAATAAATGTAATATTAATAAAATTTCTATACTTTCTTTAAAGAAAAAAAGAGTTAAACGTGTCAACCAAAAAAAATTTACGCAACTATCAAAACGTCAACAGTATACTTGACTTCTGTTTGCAAAACAAAGTAATTCAACGTTAACAATCAGCAACCAAATCGACAGGAAGATGATAGTGATACTGAACAAACAAATACAAGTATTATCGTTACTTCGGGGGATAATTATTTTGAAGTGGAGCACAATCAAGTTGAACAAGGAAATATTCAATACTCGTCAACGCTCAATTATACTGAAACTTGTGAGAATTTAAGTATGGAGCTTGACGAAGTACGCTTAACAAAAACAGTAGGAAAATGTTCAAGTTACGAATGCGAAGAAGTTACCGTAGACACATTTACAAACATTACAAATCTTTTACGACAATGTTGTTTAGATTATAACATTAATCATCTTCAAACTGATGCTATTCTGCGAGTTTTGCGTGTACATAGATGTTTTCATAAAATACCAAAGAGCAGTCGATGTTTATTGAAAACTGGACGTAACAAAATTAATTTTTTACCAATGGGTGAAGGTGGTGTGTATTGGCATATAGGATTTGTCAGAATACTACAAAACCACTTAGCACTGTACGATGAACTACCTTCTTTTCTTGAATTGGAGCTCAGTACAGATGGATTATCATTAAGTATGAGCAACCCCAATCAATTTTGGCCTATTCAATATCGAGTCATTAATATTGCAGGTTTTAAACCACTGATAGCCGGAATTTACAAAGGATTTCAAAAACCAACAGATCCTTTTGAATTTTTCCAAAGTTTTTTGGACGAATTTAAGGAAACTAAAAAAATGGGAGGAATATTAGTAGGAAATCGCTATATTCCTTTTGCATTTAAAAGATTTATTGCTGATGCTCCTGCTAGGGTTTTCGTTTTAAATCATTACGGTCACAATTCCAGTGAACCGTGTTCTAAATGTTGCATTTCTGGATTCCGTTTTCAGAACAGAATAATGGTTTACTTAGGAACTGATTGTATAAGACGTACGAATGAGTCATATACTACTAAACTATATGAGGATCATCAAAGAGGATCAACTCCACTTTCAGAGTTGGGAATAAACCCAGTAACACATACTCCTTTCGAAATAATGCATCTTATTTATCTTGGTATTACTTGTAAACATTTACAAGCCTGGATGATGGGTAAATACGGCTTAAATGCAAAGTTGCAAAGTCGTTTAAGTACAGAATTATCAAATCGCTATACATCCTTAGAAACAATGTGCCCCAATGATTTCACTCGTCGACCTAAACCTTTGACTAAATTCGGTAAGTTTAAAGCTACCGAATTAAGACATTTTCTTTTGTACGCATCTGTAATTATTTTACGTGGAATTATTTCTGAAAAATACTATTACCATTTCTTATTTTTGCATATTGCTATGCGGATCCTTTCATCGGCTAACTATACGGAGAAGCGTTTACGAATAGCTGACGTTCTTTTAAAAACGTATGTAACATTTGCGCGATTATTGTATACTGAAGCCTTTTGCAGTTATAATTTACATGCAGTATTACATTTGGTTGAAGATGCGAGAAACTGTGGACCTTTGGAAGAATGTTCTGCCTTTATTTATGAAAATAACTTACCCCTGTTTAAAAAAAATATTAGGAATCATCCTAAGCCGTTAGAACAGTTTGAAAGACGGTTGCAAGAAAAATCGCATATTCAACACTCGCCGAAACAAAACAATAATTTTGAAAATGAGAAAGTCTTACAAAAGCATTTCAATGGTCCTGTTCCTATAAATATTGAATTATCTAATTCTAACCAATATTATAAATATGAATTCGGTATACTTACTTTTTCATTAGACTGTCGTAACAATTTATGTCAATTAAAAAATCAAAATATTTACAAAATAGAAAATTTTGTGGAAATAGATGGTACAGTATTTGGTGTTATGAAAAAATTTGATAAAATTGAAGATTTTTACGAAATAGAAGTTTCGAGTGAAAATTCTATAAAATCGTCAAGCGTTGGTACATATAAATGTCAAAATCTTTCCAATACTTTAGAATTAATTAAGATGTGCGAATTTGCTTCAAAGTGCTATGGAATACCTAGTTGGACTAATATTTCAGAAACTAATTCGCACGAATTAATTGTTTCTACAATTTTACATACGCAATATTAAACAAATATATTTGAAAACTACAAAAATGTAATATAACTATATAAAATACGAAAATGCAATAAATCTAGTTTAAAATGTACATGTATATTTTTGTAATTTGAATCTTTGATTTTATTTGTAGTTACAAGAATCAAAAAAACGAAAGATTAACAGTAAGGGTAGGATAATAACTAAACCAAAAAGATTTTGTAGCACTTCTTCGGGTGATGAGATAATGTTACAGTCAAGTACAGTATTATCTAGTGATGTACAAGAGATGTCGAATTATTTGAAAGAACAATTTTGCAAACAAGATAATGATGAAATGCAAAAAAAGAGTAATCATGGTGAAAAGGGAGATTCTTTAGATAATAAATTAGTGGATCAATCAAATAGCTTAGACAATACTGAAGATGATGATGATGATGAAGATGACGACTATTCAGATGAAGAACTCGATCCTCATGATAAACATTCAATTGAAGAAAGTGGAGATAAAGAGGATGGATATTCAGAAGATGAACGTGATAATGCTAAAGAGGAAACGAAACAGTTACAAACTTTTCAACAACAAGCAGATGATGGTGGTCAAAATAAGCAAAAAAATTGCAAATCAACGCAACAGAGTGATGAAGGTTTGGGAGACAATGATGGTAAGCAAAATTTGTTATCAAAACCTCGTACAAATTTATTTTTATCATTAAGGTGATGTGAAATACCGACATATATATATATATATATATATAATGCAAATACTGATAGAATTGCGCAAAAACTTCTTGATGAAATTAAATATTTCAAAATTATTTAATTAAATAAAAACTGTATTGTCGATAAGTAATAATTTACACTTTTATCATTTTATCTAATTTTAAAATGAGTAGAATTTTTAAGTATATTACTTCCATGTACAAAGGATTTTTCCAAATAAACGTTCGAAAGTTAGTTTATTAAGTTATCGAATAAGGTTAATTTTGCACTTCACATCACCTTAAGAAAGTTCGAACTTTTGTGATTTATTGTGTTTAAATAATAACTAGGGGGGTCGAGCCCCCCTGCATGTCTTCGACACGCAACCTCCCCCCCCCCGTGCCACCACACACACCTGCTACTCGCTTCGGTCATCGCCCCCCCTCTCCCTATGTAAAAACGAAGTTTTTAAATAAAAACTTCGTTTTTACATAACTAGCAAAATTCAAACGCGCTGCGCGCGTACGATATTGTTTTTGAGGTTATGAATATATGATTTTTCGGTATGATTTCATTTTAATTAGTTTAAATGATAAGATAATCAGATCATTTTTCAAAGCATGAACAAAATAATCTTAAATATCATTTAATTATTTAGTTTCAAATAGTTGAGAATAAAAATTCAATTTAAAAAATTCAAATGTAGCGGAAGCAGCAAATTTTCGCGCCTATTCCTTAACACGACCAATCAAAATCATAGTTATAGAGGCTTCACAACATCCGGCCATAGTTTTTTTAAGAGAGAATAGGCACGACCGCAATGCTCAGAAGAACCTTATAATTTTATTATTGCAAAGATTGTAATACTTTATTTTTATCGTTTTTTGGATATCGATTTTTCCGATCTTATTGATAGCTATTGTATTTAATGTTTCTGTATCAAATCGAATTCTGTTAAATAATAAGCGAAAATTGACTATGTAAGGTGCATTGATGCATTAAAAATCGGATTTATAGGTTAGATACCAGGAATTGATTTTACTTGACAATATTAAATGGGAAATTTTTTTTTTTTGTTATAATCTACAATTTTTATATTAACATATTTGTGTAAAGTTAAACTCTGTCAAGTTATAGCCGAAAATCGTCCATTTTATGTAAATTTAGGCGTTAAAAATTGTTTTTAGGAGTTTAACTCGTCAGGAATTAGTTTTACATGAAAATGTTAAATGGGAAAAATTGTTTTTTATTATAATCTACAATTTTTATATTAACATATTTGTGTAAAGTTAAACTCTGTCAAGTTATAGCCGAAAATCGTTAATTTAATGTAAATTTAGGCGTTAAAAGTTGTTTTTATTAGTTTAACTCGTCAGGAATTAATTTTACGTGATAATGTTAAATAGGAAAAAGTTTTGTTTCAATATTATCTACAACTTTTGTATTTAACATTTATATGTAAAATCAAATCCTGTTGAGTTCTAGCCGAAAATCGTCCATTTTTTACTTTTCTTTTGACGTTTTTTCGCATTTGTGTTGGTGAATATTACTCGTAGCAAAAGATTCCCAATAGAAAAAAGGTGTCTTTTAATTAGTTTTAGCAGATAGGCCTGTAGATATTAGCTTAAAATTAATTTTTCTAGACATTAAGGTTAAAAATCAATGTTTCTTTATGCTCCCATTTATAAAGAAATGTTTCTTCATTGTTATGCGAAATTTATTGTAGAAATCTGTAGTCGGGTTTAACATGTACTTGAGCAATCAAGTAATGGAATAAATTATAATTATATTTTTACATTGTAACTTTATTATTTTAACTATATTAATTTTGCAGAAAATGTTGCTGCTAATTTTGAAAATTTTGTGAATCCAGATGGTTTACCAGAAGTTCTGCAAGTATTTGTAAAAAATATGAATATACTTTTTGATACCTGTAAAAAGAGTATCCAAGGACAATGTACAGAAATGAAAAACAGATTTGAGGATACGATGGATCGAATGGAATCAGCTTTTAAAACGAAATTAGAAAGCATGCAAATGTAAATATTATAAATATTATTTTGATTTAAGGATACCTTTTATACTCTGACTAATATTACATTGGTTGATAATAATACGATTTATTAAGGGGACGCCAAACATAATATAAATATATGAAAATTTTTGCATACTCTTAGACATATTTTAAACATTTTTGCATAACTGACTTAGACACCCTTGTTGTTGAAGTCAGTTCCGATAACTCAGGTATTGATGTTTAAATAGTAAAAAATTAAATTTTCGAAATATATTTTACTTTATCCATGGTAGTCATAGAGTAGTCCTACTTTATGTCTACTACAAAAATAAAAAAAAATTTTAAGTTCATTTAATTTAAAAAATGTATGGTTTCTTTATGTTGCTTCATTTTTTAATTTGTCAAAAGGATACACTCAAATTTTATTCTTTTCTTTATTAATAATAACATTTATAGGTACGTTTTAAAAAATGTTATCAATTGGACCATAACATTAACTTTAAAAAATTTTTTTTTTCAGTTATGGTAATATTGATGCTCCATCACTTATTATGGAGTTACCAGAGATATTTCCAATTAAGTCAATGGAAGACTTCGATGAGTTTGAAAAAGACGGTCTTCTACAAGGAAAATTAGTAAGTAAAATATGATAGCCATTTATTTATGATTAATTCCTTCAATAGAAAAATATTTTTAACTTGATTTTCGAAATGTAGGATATCGACATAATATTTCAAATATATTTTAGAGTATATCTTGTTAAAAATACTAATGGAATTACTTTCAAAATTTGCTGAGTATAGTATTTATGTACATTCAGAACTGACCATTGCGTTATTCCAAATAAATGCTAGATAGACAAAGCCATGTGAAGTCGAAAATTAATCCAATTTCATTATTTAATAAATTAACTTTCAAACATTTTTTGAACAAACTCAATTGCCAGGATATCCGTATATATAAATACTATACTCAAAAATTTTTTCGAGTGATTCTATGAACACTGTTTTGAAATATACTTCTAAATTGGATCAAAATGCCAAAAATGCAAATTTCTACTTACCGGCATAACTATTTTGTTGTAATTAAAAAATTTCTAAACATTTATTTGGAGAAAACACAATTTTCGCATACTTTGTATATATAAATACTACACTCGGAATTATTTTGGTGCAGTTCTATTAACACTGTCATGAGATATAGAGGAAGGTGAGGCGGTATGGGCACTTTTTTTTCATTAATTTATTGATACTATCAAGTATCGGTAAAAATAATATTAAAGCCTCAAAGAAATCATTGGTCAGATTAAAAAAGCGATATTGAATACGCAAAATAGAAAATTATTACCGTAAAAAATCCTCAAACACGACTTTTTTTGCCTTAAAAATTCAATAGTTTTTTATAATTATTAAATAAAATATATTTCATTTCTCTGCTCATAATTATGTTTCTATCATCATTTTATATGAAATAAAAATATAATACTTGCCTTCGGAACGCTGCCGCGCTCCTTGATCAATGCTCTATTTCTTTTTTTTTTCTTATAGTACTTCCAAAAACCCATATTAGTATCACACGGTAATTTGTTAAATAATAAACTTGGGATGATCATGGACTCCACGTCTTAAATTACCGTTGTAACGCATATATGTCTAAATGATTCAAATAAATTTATTTTTCAGAAAAATTACTGTGTGATGTGGGGTGGTAATTCTGTGGAAGAATGTGGAAGACATTTTTTAAAAGAATCTTTATCTGATGAATTAGCTATGGAATTTAAATGGTCACAGAACTCTAACAAGAACGTAAAAGAAAACAATGTCGATAATGCTAACATTGATAAACCAAGAAAACTATACGACACTAATTTGAGCAAAATAATATATAGTAAGTAGTAAGCTTGACACTCCATAAATTATAGTAGACTAGTCATATCCACAAGCGCTGCGTGCGCTTCAATTTTTCGTAGAAACGGAATCAACACATATTTTAGACTTCTTTACTGCATTTTTTATTAACATTCTCTTTCAGAAAGCATAATATATTATTTGTATGATAACAGATTTAAATTCTAAATTTTGAGGTTAGGTAACAAATCGAAACAGCATTTATTTTTAATTAAATTATTACAAAATAGATACAAAATTTGAATCATTTGGGATATTGAATAATTTAATGATTATTTTATAGATTTACTCAAATGCACATATAACTCATTTAATTAATTTCTATATCAAAATATTCATTTTATATCAGAGAACATTTTGAATTTTGACGCTATTCAGACCGGATATTGAATCATTAATCGCATTGCTTCTTTAAATGCTTCACAACATCCTGTAATCTCTTTTTTAAAAGAGGATTAAGTAAAGGGGGCCTAATTTTTTCGCTTAGGCAGCAAAGTTGTTTCGGGCAATCATCATCTATTTTAAGACGTGTTCTTGTTTATGCACATACTGATTGTGCACATATTAATTGTGCACACTTTAACATTGGTATATATCTATATATATATATATATATATAGATCTGTACCAATGCTATCTGTGCACAATAAATATGTGCACAATCCTTATGTGCACAAACAAGAACATGCCTATTTTAAATGCATGTGTCAATATTCTATTTTTTGTCATAATTATTGTTTTTCGTTTTATAGCGATTTTTCAATTTTACAAATTTAAGTTTTTAATTTTTTTTAATACTTAAAACTAATATTCTTTAATTAAAAAATCTATAATTTAAAAACAAATATATCGACGGGTATATTTAGTCGTAAGTTATTGACAAAAACGTAATTTTGTGTAAATATGCGATATATTTTGAAATTAAAAAAAAAGATATTTACAAAACTATAACGAATAAATCATAATAATATTGCAGATGCTATTAAGAGGAGATTCCCTGATTTGACCATGAAAGATTATTACAACAGCATGCAAATGGGATTAAAATCTTCTAAGCAGAGGCACAGAGATAAAATAAACAGAACCAAGAGACGTGAAAACTTAAATGCGTCTAGCGAGCAAAATGTTTTACAAAGAATGGAAAATATGTATAATTATTAAAGTAAAACAATATTATTTATTTATTTTCATCTAAGAATGTTAATTTAAATGTTATTTTCACAAAAAAAACATTTAGAATAAAAAATCAATATATAGCTGGAATTAAAAAATAATAGTTTATAAAACTATCGAGTCACTATATTATCATAAAATCGACAAAGTATTATTAAAAATAACTAAGAAATGTATAAAATTTGTATACAAAAAACTATTAATTCTGTATTTTTTTTAGTTAATAAATAAATATTTTACATTAAATTTTACTAGTATAAGTCTGCTACAATTCTGCTCCAAGAACAAGTGCATAATAGTCACTCTTTTGAAAGGAATACTAATAGCGTAAGTCTGTTGCAATTTTATTGTTAAGTATCTGACGGAATTATCTGACGCAATTTTGCTGCATCTCTGCTGTACAGTCAAGTGCGAAATATCCATCCCTAAAGTACAATTAAGATGGTGTAAGTCTGCTGCAATTCTGCTATTAAGTTTCTGGCGTAATTATCTGATGCAATGCTGCTGCAATTCTTCTGTACAGGCAAGTACGAAATATCCATCCCTAAAGTACAATTAAGATAGTGTAAGTCTGCTGCAATTCTGCTGTTAAGTTTCTGACGTAATTATCTGATGCAATTCTTCTGTACAGGCAAGTGCGAAATATCCATCCTTAAAGTACAATTAAGACGGTGTAAGTCTGTTGCAATGTTTGTGTTAAGCTTCTAACGTAATTAATCTGACACAATTCTGCTTCAATTCTGCTGTACAATCAAGTGCGAAATATCTATCCCTAAAGTACAATTAAGATGGTGTACGTCTGCTGCAATTCTGCTGTTCAGTATCTGACGTAATTATCTGATGCAATATTGCTGCAATTATGCTGTAAAGGCAAGTGCAAAATATCCACCCCTAATGTGCAATTAAGATGGTGTAAGTCGGGTGCAATTCTGCTGCTAAGTACCTAACGAAATTATTTAATTCAATTCTGGTGTAATTCTGCTGTACAGTCAAGTGCAAAATGTCCACTCCTAAAGTGCAAGTAAGATGGTGTAAGCCTGCTACAATTCTGCTGTTAATTATCTCACGTAATTATCTAATGCAATTCTGCTGTAACTCTGCTGTATAGGCAAGTGCAAAATGTCCACCACTAAAGTGCAATTAAGATTGTGTAAGCCGGATGCAATTCTTCTGCTAAGTACCTAACGAAATTGTCTGATTCAATTCTGCTGTAATTATGCTGTACAGTCAAGTGCAAAATGTCCACCCCTAAAGTGCAATTAAGATTGTGTAAGTCAGATGCAATTCTGCTGCTAAGTACCTAACGAAATTGTCTGATTCAATTCTGCTGCAATTCTGCTATACAGTCAGGTGCAAAAGTAAGATGGTGTAAGCCTGCTACAATTCTGCTGTTAATTATCTCACGTAATTATCTAATGCAATTCTGCTGTAATTATTCTGTACAGTCAAGTACAAAATGTCCACCACTAAAGTGCAATTAAGATTGTGTAAGTCAGATGCAATTCTGCTGCTAAGTACCTAACGAAATTGTCTGATTCAATTCTGCTGTAATTCTGCTATACAGTCAAGTGCAAAATGTCCACCCCTAAAGTGCAATTAAGGGGATGCAAGTCTGCTGCAATTCTGCTGGTTGATTACTACTGCAATCGCTAACCTGTCAGATCTACAGCATAATGACGAAGCATACCGTGTATGCTCTGCGCAATCGGAAGTGCGTCAGACTGTGCTACCAGGGTATTCTAAATAATTATATATATGTGTGTGTATTATTAATGAAGAATTTCTATTTTGTTCATGCAAACCTTATAAAATATATATATATAGAAATATTCTAAATAAACAGTAACATGTTTTTTATTTGTTTTTCACGTAACATTATAATAAGTAATCGGTTAAAATTCAAATATTTCAAATGAATAAAAAGTCCACAAAAGTGTATAAAATCAGTAAAATAATTTAACGAAATTATTGGAGTTCTAATTAGAATGAACAAATTAATATTTTATAAAGTCTGCATAGGAAATTTCATTAGTTAAATAAAATAATACATTTCATGTGAAAACCGTTACTACCCTTACGAAAAAATCCTGCAGAAAATCCTGTAAAAAATTCTGCATGATATCCTATAGGAATCCTTTAGGAATTTCTGTAGACAATCGTGCAGAAAATTCTACAGGAACTTCTGTAGAAAATTCTACATGTATTTGCACGTTTTTCTACAGGAAACTCAACAAATAATTCTGTAGAATATGTCTGCAGGAAAATCTTGCTGAAAATCGGGCAGGGAATTGCGCGATAAATTCTATTTAAATCCTGCAGAAAATCCTGTAGGAAATCCTGCAGGATATCCTGCATGAAATCCTGCAAATAATTCTGTAGAAAATGTCTGTAGGAAATCTTGCTGAAAATCGGTCAGAGAATAGCGCGATAAATTCTATTTAAATCCTGCAGAAAATCCTCTAGGAAATCCTGCAAATAATTCTGTAGAAAATGTCTGTAGGAAAATTTTACTGAAAATCAGGCAGAAAATCGCACGATAAATTTCTATTCAAATTCTGCAGGAAATCCTGTCAATAATTCTGTAGAAAATGTCTGTAGGAAA
The DNA here is from genome assembly GCA_036365515.1 of Torymus aiolomorphi. Classification (NCBI taxonomy): domain Eukaryota; kingdom Metazoa; phylum Arthropoda; class Insecta; order Hymenoptera; family Torymidae; genus Torymus; species Torymus aiolomorphi. The sequence continues at coordinate 133,137,692 of CM070875.1, read as the reverse complement.
TCTTGCTGAAAATCGGGCAGGGAATCGCGCGATAAATTCTATTTAAATCCTGTACGAAATCCTCCAGGAAATCCTGCATGACATTCTGCAAATAATTCTGTAGAAAATGTCTGTAGGAAATCTTGCTGAAAATCGGGTGGAGAATAGCGCAATAAATTCTATTCAAATCCTGCAGAAAATCCTGTAGGAAATCCTGTCAATAATTTTGTAGAAAATGTCTGTAGGAAATCTTGCTGAAAATCGGGCGGAGAATAGCGCGATAAATTCTATTTAAATCCTGTAGAAAATCCTGCAGGAAATCCTGTAGGATATCCCGCAGGAAATCCTGTAGAAAATTCTATAGGAAATTCTGTAGGAGATTTTTCTGTTAATTTTGTACGAAAGCTAGCATGAAATTAAGTAGAAATTATATATAAAATTCTGTAGAAAACTTTCGGGAAATTGTGCAGAAAATTATGCAGAAAATTCTGAAGGGAACCCTGCAGTAAATTCTACAGACATTCGTGTAGGGAACAGCAGAAATCATGCACGAAATCCTAGTAAATCTGTAGGAGATTTTGCAGAAAATTCTATAGAAAATCGGGCAGAAAGTTTCTTGAAATTTCAGTTATAATCATGTAGGAAATCGTGTAGAAAATCCTGTAGGAAATGGTGTAGGAGATTTTGCAGTAGATTTTGCATGACATCTAGCATAAACATGAGTGGAAAATTATACATGCAATTCTGTAGAAAAACTTTCAGGAAATTGTGCAGGGAATCGTGCAAAAAATTCTCTTTAAATCCTACTTTAAAGTCTGCAGGAAATTCTGCAGAAATTCGTTCAAGGGATGGATAAGGTAAAATTTTGTGGGAATCCTGCAGATAATCCCGTAGGTAAGTCTGTAGGGTGTCCTGCAGAAAATTCTACAGGAAATCCGTTATAAAATTGCGAAAAGAATTCTATGTTGAACTCTATAAGAAATGCTATAGAAGGTTTACTATGAGGCTGAAGTTTACAGCGTTCGACTCAAGCACTTAGCAATAGAATTTTTTTTTTTTTTATTTTGTGATTCGATTTTGTTGGATATACTATATAAAAACGCGAAAAATAGTAAAAGCAGTAATTTCAGTGTATATTTGTTGCAACGGGGTGGATTTGGCAAGGTTTACTGGTGCTTAAAATTGTCAAGGGATGCGCTGGACCTCGCAATGTCCTCGGTGCTCACCTTGACTCTCTATCACTTGGGTCGTAGGCTCAGCAGCAAGCCTCCCAGCGCAGTCTGTCAAGTTCCCAGTCGCGCTGAGAAAGGATAGAGCGGGTCTTCCCTGCTACTCTATCTGCATCATCTCAAGCGCGCGACGTACTCACGAAGGAGGCGGTATTCGTTTAGTCGGATACCTATAAGAACGGAAGAGAGAGAGAGAGAGAGAGAGAGAGAGAGAGAGAGAGAGAGAGAGAGAGAGAGAGAGAGAGAGAGAGTACGCGCAGATAATCTGGACGTATAAATAAGTATATAATGAAGAGCACATAATCAAGAAATTCATCTCGCGTAAATGACCCTATACTCCACTCATTTTTTTCACAAAGGCCTTTAAATATGATGACTAAAGAAAAGAAAATTTCTAAGTTAAATCCCAAGTCCGGGAACTATCCTACACTCAACTCAAAAGTGTGAAATCTGGAAGTAAAAAGATTAAAATTATCATTTCACACTTTATTAAGATTAATTTTATCAGTTCACACTTTTGACGACTATTAAATGTGTTTGTATACAAATGATATCCATACAATGATATATACATTGGATTTGTCAAAAGTTTGCACTAATGAAATTAATCTTTGTAAAGTGTGAAACGAGAATTTTAATGTTTTTACTTCCATATTTCACACTTTTGAGTTTAGAGTGATAATGGCGCAAAGACGAGAGACTGACGAAAAACTGAAAGAAAATTTCTTTTTCCAAAATCAAACTGTTACACCCAACCCCCAAATCAGGAGGAAACTCGTACGTACGTATTTACGTAGAACTGACATGTTAATGAAATTTTAATTCTTGATATCTGCGCCAATACTGTGTTATTTTGCATTTAAAAAATGCTATACTTCATCAGGTGGCTCCGGCGCGCTGGGCCGTATCATTGAGAGGTTCTTTGGGATGCATTGCATTTTTACTTAGAGAATCGATCAAATTGCAATAAAAACAGTTCATAATAAGTTATAAGTACTCTTATCTATATTTAATTATCCCACAATATAAAAAATAAAAAATTTATTCATCACTATTGATCTAAGTACTACGGCCCTCGGAGTATATCTTATACACAGGAAGTACGGTTTTTCACTTTATAAATAAAGGTTTCTTTAAAATTTTTTGTCGATCGTCATTTTTCAATACATCATTGTAAACTTTAGATAATGAATAATTATTTACAAGATGGTTTTTAAAGAACTTATGTATTTTGAACTCGTACTACGAAATTTAATACTCGAAAACGGTACTTCTCCCATAAGAGCCTATAATAAAAGTACGAATTTCAAATTTTTTTCTTTTTCATTCATTTGGTGACCTTACGTTGGATACCTACCATTAAGGTAGTCTTATACCTATAGGTCTCTCTAGACAAAATTACCTAAAAAATGATAGAAATATTATTATAATATAATAATGAAAATATATTGTAAATATATCTTATTTTGAATAAAATGAGCCAAGGCAGAAGTCCTTAAACTCATTTTATCCTCAATTATAGCATTTTAAGCATTTTCAAGAAAAAAAAATTGGTCGTAACTTTTCTCTGAGACCGCATGATAGATTTTCATGGGACCAAGTGCAAATTGTTCTTAATTTTTGTAGTTATGGGCCTAAAAGTTGCAATTTTAAGGTTTTTATGTGTAAGTACCTTTTCTATACTAAAAACCCTAAAACTTAAAAAATAATGGAAAAAATTATTACAAAAAATCAATTTTTGCCATAAAAAATGTAATAACACATAAAACCCTTAAAATTGCAACTCTTAGGCCCATAACTACATAAATTAAGAACAATTTGCACTTGGTCCCATGAAAATCCATCATGCGGACTCAGAGAAAGGTTACGACAAACTGTTTTTTTGAAAATGCTGTAACTAAGGATAAAATGTGTTTAAGGACATATAACTTGGCTTATTTTATTCAAAATAAGTTATATTTACAATATATTTTTATTATTTTATTATAATAATATTTTTTATCATTTTTTTAAATAATTTTGGTCAGAAAGGCCTACAGGTGTAAGACCGCCTTAAATAGCTTGAGATTTCATTTTTCAATTCAGATTTTTATTTTTTGATTCATATGTATTTAAAAAACGCCGGAACCACCATAAGATACTCCCCATTCGCATAAACTTGATTGGTTGTGTCAAATATAAAAAAAAAAAATATTATACGCACCACGGAAGATAATAAAGAATGTGTATTTTTCTCGGCGAATGTCCTTAAGGGGGTCTTACACCTAGTGGCTTTTGAGGCCAAAATCAGCTTTAAAAAAAGAAAAATGTAGTTTAAGCTCTATACCATATTATATACTATAAATATACACTATTTCTAATAAAATTGCCCAAGATATAATATCTGTAGCCCTTTTTACTCAGAGATATAGCATTTTCAATTTGTTGGCTTTGGCGTAACATTTTGAAAAAAGTTTTCGAAGGATTTTCATGAGACGGAGCCTAAATTTCTTGAAATTTATGTAGTTATGGCCCGAAGAGTTGGAAATATGAAATATATTTTATTAAATAATTTTAAAATGCTAAAAATCACTTTTAATTGCTGAATTTTATTAGTTTTTATGATTTTTTGTGGTTTTTAAGATTTTAAAATTATTTAATAAAATATATTTCATATTTCCAACTCTTCGGGCCATAACTACATAAATTTCAAGAAATTTAGGCTCCGTCTCATGAAAATCCTTCGAATACTTTTTTCAAAAAGTTACGCTAAAGCCAAAAAATTGAAAATGCTATATCTCTGAGTAAAAAGGGCTACAGATATTATATCTTGGGCCATTTTATTAGAAATAGTGTATATTTATAGTATATAATATAGCATAGAGCTTAGACTACATTTTTCTTTTTTTTAAGCTGATTTTGACCTCAAAAGCCACTAGGTATAAGACCCTCTTAAGGGGTGAAAAATGGTGAAAAAATCAATTTTTTTTTATTTCATTTTTCGATTGTATATGTTGTTTCGAACCTAAAAAAAAAATTGGTGATTGGATATTAAAAATATTTATAGTGGTATGGATCAAAATACAAAAAGGGTGTTCTGTAGCCAGAGACCGGTTTCGACCTTCTTGGGTCTCGTCAGGTGAACGTATGCATTTCCTGCCAATTCACGACCGGTTTTTGTGTTTTTAAAGCTGATTGATTGCATTTATTTAAAGAATTGATTTTTTGATGAAAATAAATTTTATTAGAAAAAAAAAAAAAAAATAATAATAATAATAATAATAATAATAATAATAATAACAAGATAAATAAAAGGAAAACCGGTTCAACTACAAAAAAAATACAAAAATAATTATTAACACATTAAATTACATAAATATAATATAATATTATAAATAAAATATATATAGTTTTGTTATAAGAAATTTATAAAATTATGCATTAAATTAAAAAAGTAATTGTGCTTCCCGCTTATTCTACATTTGAACGCCGCATTGCACGCTCTTGCAGGGCACTCCCTATCGGTGTTGGAAGACATCGCTGTGATCACATCTGTCGGCTGTCAGCTGATTCTGGTCAGTCCCCGAACGTGCTTTCCTCCATAAACGCGCGTGTTGAGGTTAGCTGAATTTCTAATCTAAAAAAAATCGTCAGTCCATAAAATATTTACATTTTTATTATAAGATAAGATTTGAAAATATAAAAAATAAAAAAAGTGGCTTCTGTCGAAAACAAATATTAAAATCAAATACAATAATTTATGTGCTCTCTAATAAAGAAGAAAAAAGAAAAATAGCTACTTATCATTTGAATTTAGAATGCTCCTGGTTCATAGTGATCCCCTTCTTGATCAGTGAAGTTCTCATGTAAGTCGATTTGCAATCTTCTGTATATTATCCTCTTTTTCCTTCAGTCCTCCATTCGTTGTTTCTCTGCCTTATATAATCGCACTTGGTCTTTTTTTCTTACAGCAGAAATAGCATGCAGTCCTGGAGTACAGTTCAGTCTCTGCATTACTTTCAAGATGTCACACATCCCATCATTGAAAATAAGTGTAGCAATTTTTGTTCCCAGCTTTAACGTGTTAAGTCCCACAAAGATGTTCTTTGGACATACCTTCCAAAGGATTTGGTTGAAGCTTTCCTTTGAATTCTGGGTTTGGTCACCAAGACAACGCTTCGGAAGGTGAACAGATGTCATTTGGACAAAAACCGGTCGAATAGCATCCATAACTGCTGCAGAGAAACTTTTGTTGTGATGAAAATCGTCCAGTTTGTTGATAGCTGCAGCCTGCTGGTACTTGCACCATGAATTTCTGCCAACTGGGCAGAATTGATGTTGTGAGCAGTCATCAGTAGATGCCATATGGTACGAGATTGCCTAGATACTTCTCGTCATTCCGCTCAAAAATGTTGGATTGTTTCTAATGGCTCCTGTATAGTAAGTCTGCATGCTAACTACAGTGTTGTTGGTGAGGCGTTGTTGAGGATTCATCTCCGAAGGCGAGCACGCTCGTGCTTAATGCTAAACAAGGCGAGCACGCTCGAGCTCGACTCAAGGCAAGCACGCTCGAGCTCGACCGAAAGCGAGCACGTCCGAGCTCGACCGAAGGCGAGCACGCTCGTGCTCAATGCTAAACAAGGTGAGCATGTGCGAGCACGATGCTCAATAGGTGAGCCCGCTAGGGAGCGCCCCAATACTACTCCCTCCACTGCTTCTATCGGCGACCTTTCTCGCTGCCGTCTCTCCAACATCAGTTCAAGCGCGACGGCCAAGAGAGACAGCAGCAGCTCACGACTGCACAACTGACATCGTCAATAAACTTATTCTACTCCACACGAAAAGAATCAATTAATTGACCCAGCCCACTTCCCGACCCATCCTTAAAACTTCATCACAAAACATTTGGTCCTTCGAGCCGGATCGTGGGAGCATCGCCATGGCCACAGCGAGGAGAACCCCTTTTACTATGCCCTACGTCTACTCTCGAGTGGCGTAACTTCGCCGCTAACTTTGCTCGCTTGCTAACTTTGCTCGCTTGCTAACTTCGCGCGTACGTTGCTGTCTCTCTCTTTCGTTCAACGCCGTCGCGCACTCGGAAGCCACCTTCTAAGGCTTCCGAAGGGAAATAGCACATCAATTGCTATTCTCCCCATTTCTGTAAACGCCTTGGAGTGCGTCGCTAGCGACTCCAAGACGTCGCCAAGAGCGTGCGCTGTAAAGCCAGCTCTAGAATCACCGCGTTCGTACGGTGATCGGCAGGCATCTTGTTGGAGTCAAGACCAACAAGTGGAAATCTCTATAGAAGAGCGGGCGTTGTAAACCAGCTCTAGAATCATCGCCATAATACGAAAAAATTAAATCTCTGCCCATTGCGGGTGATAATTATGAACGTGCCTGGATAGCCTTAACCGAATATTACGAAAACCAACGTCGCATTGTTGACTCTCACATTTCGAAGGTCTCCTCAGTCAAACCCATGAAGTCAGATACCTCGTCAGAAATTAAACGCATATACAGGGAACTTTTTAATCCGATAGCTAGTCTAAAATCCCTTGATCGAGAGGCATCTTTAGGAAGTGACCTAATGGTACATTTTTTGGTTAAGCAGCTTGATTTGAATACGTGAAAGACACCTAGGTGACAGTGTCGATCCACCCGCCATGGAAAAACTTCAAGCTTTTCTTCGCAGTCAAACCCTCACTCTAGAGGCCATCGAAGCAGGAAATAAATCGTCTTCCAATTATAACCCTAAAACACAATGACCTAATTCTAAATCACGAAAGACAGAACTCGATAATTCTAACACGGTTTATTCTCATCAAACCTCCACTAAAAAACCTCAAAAGGGAAAATGTTTTAACCTCGAATACTTAAGAGGGCTGCAGCTAGCAGACCCCAAGTACTTCGAACCCTCACGCATCGATATTGTTCTCGGTGCAAGCGCTTATGCGCAAATCATTCAAGGCAAAATTGTTAAGGGTCAGGGCCTTCAGCCGATAGCACTAAGCTCTAAATTCGGTTGGGTCTTAACAGGAAATATTTCCACTTCACCCCCAGAAATCGGGCCAGATCCTTTGTCTCTTCATTACTAAACGAATGTGAGCATGAAGCCAAACTTTTGGAGCTCGAACAAGACTTTTGGAGGGCGGAGGAAATAACAGTCAACAAAAAATCTTACTCGCCTGACGAACAAGCATGCGAGGAGTTCTATCAGAAAACTACTCGTCAAGAAAAAGGGCAATATATAGTAAGTCTACCCTGAAAAAGTCGAGACCAGCTGAGTTCTGCTCATCTCGAGAACTCTCATTCTGCCGCATTACGCGCACTCAATCGTCTCGAAGCAAACTTCGCTAAGGACGAAAAATTGAAATTAGCCTATACAGAATTCATGAGAGAGTACATTGACCTAGGTCATATGTCACTCGCAAATCTTAATTCGTTATCTAACACCTCTCAAGCCTTCTTACCTCACCATGGTGTGTGGAAAGAAACAAGTACTACTACCAAGTTACGTACTGTATTTAATGGCTCAAGTAAAACTAAATCAAGAGTCTCGGTCAACGACCTCCTACACGTTGGGCCTAATCTTTTTCAAAATCCCGTCGCTTTAATCTGTGCTTGGCGTAGGTACAAGATCGCCCTTTCAGATGACGTGGAGAAGATGTTCAGACAAATTGGTGTCGAACCAGTTGATCAACCTTATCAGTCGATCTTATGGCGTTTCAATAAGGATGAACCTGTTCAAACTTATCGTCTGACTACCGTGACGTATGGATTTGCATGCACGCCATTTCTAGCCATACGAACTCTCTTGAAATTAGCCGAAGACTTCGGCAAAACTTATCCGATCGCTGATGAAGCTGTTCGCTCAGAAATGTATTCTGATAATGTGCTATCGGATGCACATTCGTTAGAAGAAGCTTTGCTTAAACAGGATGAGTTAATTTAACTGTTTAACCTTTAGAGGACGGGATGGCCCCTATACGGGCCATGCCCATGATCGACCCTTTACATGTGTTAGTTTTGAGATGTGAGACATCACAAAAACTCGATTTCTATAGAAAAGTGAGAGAAAACAGTAAACCCAAATCCCCGTCCTCTAAAGGTTAAGCAAGGTCATCTTAATCTTCGAAAGTGGACTTCGAATAATGCTGAAGTACTCACGGCTTTACCGTCGAATATGTTAGCTGCAGACTCAATCGCTTTATTTTCCTCCGAAGCATCTGTACCAATTCTAGGTATCGATTGGCAACCTAACAGACTACTTTAGTTTTCATATCGAAGATGCTCCTTCTGACTCACCCTTTACCAAACGCACCATTCTTTCAAGAATTGCTCGAATCTTCGATCCCATGGGATGGTTGGCTCCTGTTGTAATAACCGCAAAGATTATTATGTAGTCTCTGTGGATTCTTAAGGTTAGTTGGGATGAAGAACTTCCTCTCGATATCTCCAATTGGTGGCAGTCTTGGTTGCAAGATCTTCAATATATTAGTCACATCAAAATCCCACGCTGGAGTGGATACACTCTACAATGCAAACTTCTGGAAATTCACGGATTCGCAGACGCATCGAAGTTTGCGTATGGTGCAGTAGTCTACCTACGCTTAATTCGTACACAAGAAGTGATTGTCACAGCTGACAACCCCGCTGATGTTATATCGCGAGGTATTGAACCCTCAAAGCTAGCCTCGCATAATCTCTGGTGGAAAGGTCCCATATGGCTGTCTGATAGCCATGAACCTTGGCCAAGGTCTCATGATGCACTCAATTTCTCGGTAATTAGTCTGAACCTTCAATCTAGTCACAATCTAGTCGCCAGTAAGGGCACACCAAATTCTGTTGAGAATACTCCAGAAATTTGGAGTCTTATTAATGAGTACTCTTCTTTGGATAAATTGTTGCCGATGGCTTCGTACTGCTTCAGATTTATTCAAAAAATAAGCTCGAAATTAGAGTGTAAGACCACCACGAATTCAGTGGTTAGTTTTCTCTCTGTTACTCAATCCGTACTATGCCGTCCCTCACCGATATCAGAGGAGGTCAGTGCTAGTGAGATTGGGAACACCAGACTTTGTCTGACTTATTTAGTGCAAGCCGCTTTTTTAAGCTTGGAATACAACAGTTAAATAGAAAGGGTAAACTTTCAATGGAAAGTCCTCTTTTATCGCTAAACCCCATGATACAAAATCATTTGCTCAGGGTGGGCGGTCGCCTCTCTCATTCTCTGCTCAAAGAAGATGCCAAGCATCCTCTTATTTTACCTGCTGGTTGTAATTTCACTACGTTGATACTTCAGGACGCTCACCAGCGTACCCTTCATGGTGGTGTTCAGCTAACCCTTGCCACTCTCCGGCGCCAGTATTGGATAGTGAAAGGACGAGCTGAGGTCAAGAAAGTCATCAGATCTTGCAGTACTTGCACCTGTCACGCCGCTCGAGTGCCCACTCAATTAATGGGTGACTTGCCCAAGGCTTGAGTGTGCCCCTCTTTACCGTTTGAACGTGCAGGTGTTGATTACGCCGGCCCAATCAACGTTCGTCTTACTAAAACTCGAGGAAAGGGTACAATGAAAGGATATATCGCGATCTTTGTCTGCATGGCTACTAGAGCCGTACACATCGAGATAGTCGAGGACTACTCGAGTGAAGCCTTTATCGCTGCCTTACATCTATTTATCGCTCGTAGAGGCCATTGCAAAAACTTATACTCTGACCATGGTACAAACTTTGTAGGTGCAGATGCTCAACTAAAACAGATGCTCATAGCATCTTCATCATTTCCATCGCAAATCGTTAGGTCACTCGCAAAAGAAGGAACTTCATGGACTTTCAATCCTCTCAGTGCGCCTCACTTTGGTGGCATTTGGGAGGCCGCAGTTAAATCAACAAAACATCATATGCGTCGAGTCATTGGAGATCAAGTTCTCACTTTCTCTGAACTTGCTACTCTTATGTGCCGTATTGAAGCCTGCCTTAACTCCAGGCCATTAATTGCTCTCACCGATGATTCTTCTGACCTTGATTTCCTTTCTCCTTCACATTTTCTCATACAACGATCTTCATTTATAGTTCCTGAAGGAGATGTCACCAACGACAACGTCCCAGCAGGAAAACGCTGGCTCTTAATCAGCCAGCTGGCCCAGCACTTCTGGTAGAGATGGTCGACGGACTACCTGACGTCTTTGCAATCCCGTCAGAAATGGAGACAACCTCATCCTTCAGTTGCAGTAGGGGACTTGGTGCTCGTTCGCAATGAGCTCACACCCCTAGCTAAGTGGCCTCTCGCCCGTGTCATCGCCATCCATCCAGGAAGTGATGGAATCACCCGCGTGGTCGATCTACGCACGGCCACCGCAACGCTACATCGCCCCATCGCCAAGGTCATACGCCTGCAACCACAGGATTGAAAACCGTTCGCCAGTTTGGCGAAGGTGGGTGGAATGTTGAGGATTCATCTCCGAAGGCGAGTACGCTCGTGCTTAATGTTAAACAAGGCGAGCACGCTCGAGCTCGACCCAAGGCAAGCACGCTCGAGCTCGACCAAAAGCGAGCACGCCCGAGCTCGACCGAAGGCGAGCACGCTCGTGCTCAATGCTAAACAAGGCGAGCATGCGCGAGCACGATGCTCAATAGGCGAGCCCGCTAGGGAGCGCCCCACTACTACTCCCTCCACTGGCTCTATCGGCGATCTTTCTCGCTGCCGTCTCTCCAACATCAGTTCAAGCGCGACGGCCAAGAGAGACAGCAGCAACTCACGACTGCACAACGGACATCGGCAATAAACTTATTCTACTCCACAAGAAAAGAATCAATTAATTGACCCAGCCCACTCCCCGATCCATCCCTAACACTTCATCACAAAACAGGCGTCCTTTCCCAAAAAGAGTTTTTCCATCACTAATTTTTATTCTTTTCATATCTGTCTTGAGTCTCCTCATGTGGTATCCAAAACGTTTTCCTACGTGTCCAATGCACTCTACTTTTTCAATCTTCACGTCATGTCCATATGGTTCTGCCTTTACTGTATTGGAGAAGATTTTTTAATCGCCATCTCCAAAACATTTTGTATACTGCATCTTATGTTTTTCTTCTGATCTTTGAAAAATTTTTATCATACTGGCACTTTCCATTCCTCCAGCTGATCCAAAGTAATTCCTTTTACAGACAATCTTCCCATCTTTCTCCAGTGGGAAGACCGTTCTTTTGCTGCCATGCAGTACATTCTTTACAGTATGAGCTTAATACTTCGTGGTCCAAAACTTTCTCAGATTCAGTGCCAATAATGGACACTGCTCCATTCAACGATTTGAAGCCTCGTTTCTGCCACGTTCCATCACCTCTAATTTGGATTTCTTTTATTTCACTTTCCTGTTGATTTTCTTTCAAATCACAGTTTGACGCAATTTCTTGATCGACAGCTGTGGATATACTTGCTTCAGCTTCATCATTGGCTGCTTGAAAAAGAATTTTTTGGAGAATGCTTAATGTGTTAGTTGTTACTGGGAGGAGGGGGTGGGCAAATCCATGACACCACAAAAAACATTCAAACCACTCAAACCTTGGCCAACTACTCTTGATGCAAGTACTGACATTTGATTTAGTGCATAGACGTGTGTCGTCTTCCTATCTTTGAAAAATTGGAAAAGCTTTGAATAAAATCACATCCTTGACATTTTATTGTGTAATCGCCTCCAAGTCCCAGAATTCGATTTTCTTGAAGGACTACATTACTGCCACAAAGCTTACAACAGGTACAATCACTTATCACTTTTGATAATAATTCTATATCAAAAATTATTTAAATATGTATTTAAATTCAAAAGGTAAACAAAAAATATTTTTTTCTTTTTGTTAAATTTATATTTTATTTTATTATAAAAAAATATTTTTGTATGTTTCAGGATGGAGAAAAATTGAGAGCTTAATAAGCCACTATTATTCAAGTTTTATAGTGTTTATCTTTAAAGGCTTATTTCTCAAAATTTTATTTTGGTAAGTTTGTCGTCACTTTGTGAAGCCAATACTCAACAGATTTACATGGGGCAGGGCCTGAATTACTTGAAATATATCCATCTTAGGCGATTGCTATGGAAATATCGAATTTTTTTGAGTGACTAATTTTAAAATCAAGAAAATTAGAAAAAATCACAAAAATTGTAAAAAAAAGCATTAAAAAATGGTTTTTTAACAAAAAAAAAATACTAAATAAAAAAATTTCGCTTATCCAAAGCTTTGGCCCATAACTGAATGTATTTCAAGTAATGTATTGGCTTAACTGGATGACGACAAAGTCAAAATCTGAAAAATGCAATATCTCTGAGTAAAATTGACTTAGAGACTATGTCTTGGTCAATTTCATGAGAAATTTTGTCTACTTTTAGTATATAATTAGTACATATAACTAATTATATTTTTAAAAGCTTTTTTTGGTGGTTTGAGACACCTGTGATTTTTGCTCTAAGGCCCACTTAAAGTAATACGAACCTTTCATTCTTAAATATAAAAACAGCTTAGATTTAATGGAATTTGTACTTTTTCGGAAAGGTAGTTTCTCCTCTTTTCAAAAAGGGATTTCTACTTTTCCACAAAAGGAATTTGCATACATTTTTCGCCAGTAACAATCGAACCTTTTCCATGTAAGATATTTTGTGGACCGAGGCATGTTGCTCGACATGTATAGCCAGCTCTTATACTATAATATTCATTATAAAAATCTAGTTTGTATAACCTGAAAGAAAGTTGAGTTTCTAGTTGGAGAATTGCATAGTATATTTGGCCCAATCTAGAACATAAGTGGTGTGATTCTGCGGTAGAAATTACAACAATGTAGACTTGTATTCTTGAATTATTTTTCATTTATTCTAAAAGGCTGGTGTAAAATGTACATAGGAATAAATTATGAAGCTAAGGAATAATTTGTGAATTAACTAATCAGTTTCTGTAATATTGACTAACGGTGTAACACATAAATAATTATCTTGGTACGGTACAGCAATGCATTTGCGTTTTATAGAGGAAAGATCGAAACAAATAAGAAATGATGTTTGTTTTGTAACAAAAATAAATTCTTTTCAACTAAAAGTATTGACTCTGCATATTTCCATGTCAAATACATGAAGTTTTTCACCCATGCCTACATACTTGAAATTATCTGAGTTTATAAATTTTATTTTTATAAGTCCAACAATTTTGATTATTGTGCCATCATGAGTGATAACAATGCTATTATTTCTTTTTTTGTATCTTTTATATGCATGGGAATGAAATAAAACATTTTTGTATATAAATCCATGGTGTATCTCAGCAGATTGATTCAACTCTGCATTCGTATCATTTTCTAAAAGAATCTTTTCGTTTAAAGATAGTATTTTTTTTGTGGCTTACCAAAAATTTTCAATGAATCATTATACAGAATACAATTTTTCACTTTACACTTGTTCATTAATTTAATATATGTTTGTTTGGCTCTTTCACTATTATTTTCTTTATCAAAAATGTCACTTTTATTCGTCACATATTTTAATCTACAGTACATCTTACATATTTGATCTGAAATAAATTGAGTTCCATGATATAAAAGTTTTATTGTCATATTATGACTTTCAAAAATAAATGTAGACCATGCCCATAATGCACCAAAATATTTAACAGCAAGAGTAATATGACTTAGCAAATGTACATTGAATTTCATAAACTTCTTCCCATACAATTTTTCAACATCTTTCACAAAAAGAATCAAAGCAGCTGTAGCAGACTCATATTGTTCATTAGAAATTTTGTCCTGTAAAAATATATTCATACTATAGACAAGTAAAAACCAATGCTTATAGTATCGAGGTTGCATCAAATCTTTCAAAGATGGCAGCGAGTAATAACATGTGAAATTTTTCCATTCACTTGCTTTGTATTTAGTTTTTATAACGCGATGAGGAACTCTAGTTATTTCGCATGGAGGTTGGATAGCTAAAAGTCTTCTATTGAGTTGATCTAATTTAGAGCCTAAATACCAAATTTCATCTTTATTACTGCTATCAAACCATGCTTCGACTATCAATTTGCATACTCCCTCTAAGCACGAATGTAAATAGTCTGGGGGAAAAGAATGAATTATATTCAAATTCTTTAAAAGGCTAGTAACAGAGGGCCCTTTAACGCCTTTTATGATTGTTCTAGATGAAACAGCCTCTTGAACATGCTGTAAATGTGTTTCTTCATTTCGATGCTCTCGTTCAGCGAAGCAATAAACACGAGCGTGCCCTCTTTTAGACACAACTTGCTCGCCTTTATGCAAACAGTATGAGCAGCCGTATTTTCCGTTGAACTGTTTAACATTCTGTATCATGGGTCTTGCTACAGAATCAACGCTGCATAAAGTCGCGTGAACTTTAACGTGTATCATCTCGGTACTTGTAAACGTTGTTGTTTGGAAACCAACATTTTCTAACTGACTTAGTTCTTCTATAAATGGTTTGAGAAAACTATTCATTACGGGTTTTTCCTTACCATATCATAATCCGCAAAGCAGTACGTTAGTTTTCCGAATTCTATATGGCAATTCGTTGATAGTAACCAAGATGGGCCACATACTCTTATTTGAAGACTTTCACAAACTAACACCATCAGAATTAAAAGTTAAGGTAATATCGTTATGGCCAATAACGTTATTTCTAATCAATTTCTTGTACACTTAACTATTAATGATGTCCCTGTCGGTATCATCATTTTTTCGAAAGTGCAAATAAGTTTTACTATTTAAAATTTCAATTATTTGATCCTTCAAAGGAATATGGAAGAAATATTTTTCTCTTTTCTTTAATTTTGATTTTTCATAATTAATATTGCAAACATCACAAAAAGCAAATTTTTCTTCAAAATCTAATATTTTAACGTACTCGGGACAGTAAAAATATTGATTATGTTTCGAATTTGGAAACGCTTGTAGAAATTTATACTTGAATCTGTACAGATTGCATGGTAGGTGGCAATTTGTAACTTTCAAGTAATCTTCAATGCCAATATCTGTCAAATTGTGACGTAAAGGGTATGCCATAATTAAAAGTTCGCTTTCTTCTTGAGACATATCAGAGCCGTCATAAAGGGGTGATTCGTTCTAAAAATGTTACATTTTACATAAATATTTACACATTTTATGGATGTATATTGTGATAATTAAAATCGCTTGTTTGCATGTAAATAAATATTGACTTTAACCGTTAAAAGTAGAAAATATCGTTTCTTAATATGTTTTAAATTTAAAACTTTGTAGAAAAAGGCGCGTTGAGACAGAGACGTAGAGACAGTGCCGTAGAGACAGAGACGTACGCCCGGATACAAAGACGTAGAGACCAAGACATAAAAGTAGATTCAATGACGTAGAGATAGAGACAGAGTCGTAGACACCAAGATGTAGAGATAAGTGAGTCGAAAAGACAGAGAGGTAGTAACAAAGACGTACTTAATCTTGACGTAAAGCTCGAAATTAGAGAGAGCAAAGTGGAGACACAGACAGAGACAGAAACATAGAGACAGAGAGGTACAGCAGAAACATAGAGGCAAAGATTAGAGACAGAAACGTGGAGAAAGAGATATAGAGAAAGATTCATAAAAACAGAAGTACAGAAATAGAGACAGAGACTTATTAGAGACAGAGATGTAGAGAAAGACGTATTGAGATAGACTTAGAAACAGAAATGTAGAGATAGACGCGTTGAGGCAGAGAAGTAGAGTTAGAGACAGAGTTGTCGAGACACTGCCGTAGGGCAGAGCAGTAGATACAAAGACATAGAGCCAGAGACAGAGAAGTAGAGACCGAAACAGACACGTGAAGACAGAGTCGTAAGTCAAGACGTAAAGAATGAGACGTTACAAAAGAATTTATTTTAACTATAGTCAGACTTTATTTATAATTCCCATAGCATTGCCATAGCATCGATTTTTTTTATTATACTTGAAGTCTGATTTTACAGGTAGCATGAATACTTATTCCTAACGTGGTAATTGACAGTACTACAATTAAATGCATTAAATTTTTTTAAAAATTATTATGACATAAATTATATCAATGTTACCTCGCTTTCTGTTTCTTCATCCGAATATAAATTCTCATTATAAAAATCATCTTCAACTGGTGTGTTACAACTTAAACTACCAGAGGTTTCACTCGATATGCTGACACAATCATCATTGCTATTATTATCAACATAATCATCACTATAGTTGACAAAAGTTTCATCAAGTTCTCGTTGCAGTTGTGGTTCCTGACTTGTTGTTTCTATCTCCTCAATCCGAGAACATTCAGAAGCATGAACAGATTTTAATCTAATCCGACTTGTCACTTCTATATGTTCTCTGGCATCTGGGTAAACCCTTGCACCATCACCTAATATGACTTGTATCTCCTGAACCTCGAAACAGTCAGAAGGAGATGAATTTGTCGCCATTGATAGTTCTAAAGTTACTTGATTGTCTTCTTCATCAGAGTCACCCTATAAGAAAAAAATTTTATTCAATTAACATTGTTCAGAAATTAAATTCATCTAGGGTGGTCACACGAGTGGTCGGCCGTACCCTAGTTGTCGGACATTTTCCTTGCAACAGTTACTCAAAAATAAAATTTGGTAAACTTAATAAATCATGAAGAAAAGTAGAGGTTATTTACTTCGCTTTTGCCACCTTCAATTAAGATTCGCGAAAGAAAAAGTGGCTGACAACTAAATTTGATAATTGATAGCTGGTGCTTTTAACCTATCTAATTTATAAAAATTAGTTTTAATTATAAAAATTATTAGATTATTATTTTAAGTTATTTAGAAACAAGCCTATTTTTCATATTTTAATAAATGTAATAATAATAGAAAATATTTACATCTATCAATTAGTAAAACTCACCTCCATATCTTTAATTCTTCTTCTATATCTTTGCATTGATGCAGGAACCTCGAGCTCTGGATTCCGAATATAACTCTTATAGCGTCCTCTTTTTCTCCGAACATGTTCTTCGTTGGATTCCATCTTCTATATAAATATATGTTAATATATTATATTAACTTATATAAACTTCTGTAAAAACTCTAAAACAAAAAACCAATTAACGGCGGAGCGACCATTTTGGGACACTCTAAGAAAAAAACATGTTCCCGGCTACATAGAGCGATGAAAGCGGTACCCTGAAGGTAAAATGAGCTGTTCTTTTTAATCCCGGTATTAGTTTTTAGCTATCATCTTTCCTAAGGTGTGAAAATGACAAAGTATAGCAGAATTCCGTTTCATAGCTCAGAAATGGTTTGCTTTTACTTGCTATGATATCAAATTAGCAACCTTTACTTGTAGTGCAAAGTGGTGAAATTTCCAACCCCTACCAGGGGGTTGGAAACAGGATATTTTTCAAATAAACGTGAAAAAAAGTTTTATTTTCTATTGATTATATGGCTAAAACGTGATACGTTAGATCTCATAATGCCAAAAAAGTGCAGCAACTACGTAAAAATCGAAAAACAACCCTTTTGTGGGGGTCAAAAAACATAATTTTGCGGAAAACAATTTCTTCAAAGTTGCAAAAGACTTATTAGTCAGAAATTTTGTGTCCCAAAATGCTCGCTCCGGCGTTAATCAGTTAACAGCTCTCGTTTTCAGCGCAACGCACTGTTTGTGCCCGAGCCGAAGGCAAGGGCACATGTGCGTGGCGCTGCGAACTAAAGTGGGGGTAGGGAATGAATGTAGCACTTTTTTCCGCTTCGGCAGGGATAATGTTGCAGGATGATCGACATAAAAGAAATGTCCGGTAAAATGTCGGTCACAAGCCCGTCACATGTCAAACCGAAAAATGACCATAAATTCCCGCGCAGCGAGCGGTAGTCGGCGGGTGCAAGGGTTGTACTCACATGTCAAAAGATAAAATACTGTATATTTTTTGCAATTAAACATAAAATAAATTATACTCATAAAATTTGCATAATTTATACAAATTTTTTTTCATGCGGTCACATGTCCGAAAATTTGATGACGTATATTCTGCCATTATATAGTGTCAGGGTGCTTATTTTTTTTTTTTTTTTTGACCGACATGACATGTTCTTATTTTTTCTATGCCCGTAATTTGAACAATACGATTTTCATGTCGGTCACGTGTCCGACACTTCTCCGTCATATTTGGAGTCATATTTCCAATACTAAAATGCCCGGTCATTCTGTAACACTAGGCAGGAATAAAGTACGAACTTTAAAATGGGGTGTGTTAAAATAGTGCATTACGATACATTACGATTTCACGGCATAAGCCAGAAAGTGCCACGTACGACACGTGTATATTACGATATTTTATAGTATCTGGCTGCCTTAAGTCCATCGACACGTCGGTTCGTGTATTAAGTAGTCCTTTCTGGCACCGTGAGGTTAGCGCACGAGCGTAGCGAGTTTTTGCCTGTTTTTGGCTTATTTCAGGCTTTTTTCACTGTTTCAACGGCTTTCATTCCAGCTAACTTTTTTCCCTGACATTTCTCCATCTTGATCAAGGTCTCATTTTGAAGGTAACATTTTTTCTCAAATTTTTCTCGATTGTTGAAGAAAATCCAGAGGGATGCGTTCGCCCTAATCATATTTTGAATGTTGCTTTCTTACGTACAAATTAGTAAAATTACTGTCATCGACCTGAAAAAATTCTGAGTTATTCGACTTACAATTTGCAAACTTTTTCCCATTTAATGTGTAATACAAAAAGTTTCGCGTTTTTGAGTTAAAAAATCATGAAAATTCATGTTTTTCGAAAAAAATCAAAATTTTCAAATTTTCAATTGGTTCTAACTCTTGAACAGTTCAATATTTTGCACTAAAACTCTAGCGTTGTATTTTGGGGCCAATGTGGAAGGAGAAAAACCTATTTTAAGCGATTTCAAAATTTTGACCTGAACACTTGACATGAAGTTACCCATATACTAGAAGGAATATAAAATAATTTTTTCAGACAAATTCAGGCATTGGTTACCATAATATTGTTAAAATTACAGACAAAAACTACAAAATTCTCTTATTTTTTTTTGTTTTTTATCCGATCCGAAATTTATCATGCGAGTTACCAGTACGGCGCAATATCAATTTGTTTGAGAAAAACTAGTCAAATTTTAATGAACAAATTGATATTGTGCCCTATTGGTATCTCGGATCATAAATGTTCCAACCGATACTCACCCTGAAATTTCTTAACGAAGAAAATAAGCTTTATTTCGTGAAGATCGGATAAAAAACGAAAAAAAAAATAAGAGAATTTTGTAGTTTTTGTCTGTAATTTTAACAATATTATGGTAACTAATGCCTGAATTTGTCTGAAAAAATTTGTTTTATATTCCTTCTAGTATATATTTGTTACATATAATAACTCTTTAATTATCAAATTAATAAAACATTATTTAAAAAATAAAAATTCTAAAAGTGCTGTTTCGACCGAGTGAACTACCTTAAGTCACGTAGTGCTATAAATGTAATTTTTTGTAAAAAGGTTATATTTCGAAATTAAAAAAATATATTGACATAAAAATCTTTTTGGTTATAAAGAATATTGAGTACTATAACTTGCTCAATTTTAATGTTTTTTATTCATTATTTTTAGAGAAAAAAATTTTTTTGTTGTTGCATAACTAAATTAAAATTGGCTTGATTGCGTGAGTCATTGCATTCTGTTGTATATGCGCTTGATAATAATATTAATCCCAGCTTGGTCTGCTATAGAAAAGCCCATTTCCATCATTTTCTCTAATATATCTCCCATTTACAAAAATGGTAACAAGCATGATACAAGCCTATAATAATTATCATTATTAAATAATAATTAATTTGTAAATTCTCTTCGCGCTAGTTTTCAAACATATTATCAAATACGCCCCGAACGGCAATTTGAATTTCCCGCGTCACGCGCGGCTTCAGCGAGAGTCTAGTTCGCGCTCGGCTGCTAGGCGGCGCAAACCCTCTCCGCGCGGCTCCGGCAGTCAACCCAGCTCCGTAATATTGCGTTATCTCGATTTCAAAATGAATAGACCAATGTGTAGATTTGAACACGATTACTCTGAAATTGCTGAACGCTGCAGCCTGCAAACTATTAAATCTCTACATCTTTATCACGACTGACTGTTTACGTATAAAGTGATCAATGGTTAAAAAAAAATGTACTACTTTATTATATCTTATATATGTACATTACAAATATTTACAACTTAATTCTAACAACTAATTACATATACAAGACTTATTAAACTGAAGTAGATTATGCCTGAGTACGACATGCAGCACCGAGGGAATGGGATGGCAGTCTTCCTTGGGCGATGTCATCTTCCGAACGTTACAGCGGTTGAGCGATTGAAGTCGCAATGGGCGATGATGCCACCGTTGAGCACACGAGTAGCGATGATAGCGAGCTCTCTCCGGGTGATGGTGCCCAGTGTCAGGAAATCTCATGCGGATGATTTGCACCAGATTTCCCTCCAGGAGAAGATGACCGGTACGTGACGGATGTTAGTTGCTACGGTCTCTCGCTGTATAGCCCGTTCGATATCAGGATTATCGGCGTACTTCCTGATTTTGGCAGTCCTGGCTCTCTCAAGATTAGACTGCTCGCCGACAATTTGGGCATCGATCACCAGCTCAAGTGTGTCCATTGTTGTCATCATATCTGGCTTCCTCAGCCCTTCCTGCGTACGGTAGTGTGGCTCTTTTTGGACCTCGAAATCCTGACGTCGAAGGTTGCACCTTAATCCATTAATGCGCAAAAGCACATTTTTGTGCACACATTTTCAAATACAGAATTTTATTGGAAAAACAAAGTCATTTTTATCCAAAATCCTATATAGGGGGTTTTCGAGGGTGCTCTTTCAGAATCTGCAACTTATTTTGTAAAAAAAGTCAATAAGTGTATTATTTTTGAGTTTTTTAAAAAAAAAGTCAAAAAATTTAATAAAATTTTTTTTTTCAAATCAATTTTTGTTACTGTTTGTGTTTTTGGATAATCATATTACCGCCAGAAATCGCGGTCCGAATGTCTGGCGTTTCCAAAACACTGGTTGTGAATATTTTTTCCCCTTTTAGCTTTTCTAAAATGGCGGACTTTGTGAAACAGCGTAATGTTAAACTTCATGATTTTTTTCTCTCGAAATGTATGAACTTAACGAAAAAATGTTATAGAACAAAAAATGCTTAGAATCACTCAAAAAATACGTATGAATTTTTTCAGAAGTTTTTGAACCAATTTTGAATTTTTTAATTTTTAACATTTTTGAAAAATCAAAAAATGTCTCAAAAACTTCTGAAAAAAATCATACGTGTTCTTTGAATGATTCTAAGCACTTTTTATTCTATAAAAATTTTTCGTAAAGTGTATTTTTTTCGAGAAAAAAAATTTTGAAATTATGCGTTACATAAACACACAAAACGTTGGATGGATTGAAGACTGTATAATCGTCACTCTGCCACTATAAATATCTAGTAAAATATAGCGTTGCCCAGTTCTAACCACGGGGAGGTAGACGATGCAAGAGAACCTTCTTCTTTTTTTTTATATATTTTTTTTATTTTTTATATTTTATTCTATTCTTTTGAATGTATAGAGAGAAAACAGTTTTTACAAAAATATAAACCTCACACCTTGCAGAGCTTTCTAGTTCTTAGAGAACATTGTTTGTTAAAACAGTTTCTTTGACTTGCGGATTGAACTGCATTACTGAATTTGGGCTTTACATGTTTTATTTTCTAAATAGCTTTTAGCAATAGCCATACAAACATCTTTAGTACCTATTTTTTTGCTCTTACCTGCTGTTGCAACATTGTACAAGATAGTGGGTCACTTGGGTCATTTTTATCAGAGGTATCCAAATAGCAATTACCAACGCCACTGTCTTGTACAATGTTGCAACAGCAGGTAAGAGCAAAAAAATAGGTACTAAAGATGATTGTATGGCTATTGCTAAATGCTATTTGGAAAAAAAAACATGTAATGACAAATTCAGTAATGCCGTTCAATCCGCAAGTCAAAGAAACTGTTCTAACAAACAATGCTCTCTAAGAACTAGAAAGCTCTTCAAGGTGTGTGGTTTACATTTTTGTAAAAACTATTTTCTCTCTAAACATTCAAAAGAATAGAATAAAATATAAAAAATATAAAAAATAAAAAAAATATAAAAAAAAAAGAAGAAGGTTCTCTTGCATCGTCTACCTTCCCGTGGTGAGAACTGGGCAACGCTATATTTTACTCCATATTTATAGTGGCAGAGTGACGATTATACAGTCTTTAATCCATTCAACGTTTTGTGTGTTTATGTAACGCATAATTTCAAAATTTTTGTTCTCGAAAAAAAATACACTTTACCGAAAAATTTTATAGAATAAAAAGTGCTAAGAATCATTCAAAGAACACGTATGATTTTTTTCAGAAGTTTTTGAGACATTTTTTGATTTTTCAAAAATGTTAAAAATTAAAAAATTCAAAATTGGTTCAAAAACTTCTGAAAAAATTCATACGTATTTTTTGAGTGATTCTAAGCATTTTTTGTTCTATAACATTTTTTCGTTAAGTTCATACGTTTCGAGAAAAAAATCATGAAGTTTAACATTACGCTGTTTCACAAAATCCGCCATTTTGGAAAAGCTAAAAGGGGAAAAAAGATTCACAACCAGTGTTTTGGAAACGCCAGACATTCGGACCGCGATTTCTGGCGGTAATATGATTATCTAAAAACAGAAACAGTAACAAAAATTGATTTGAAAAAAAAATTGTATTAAATTTTTTGACTTTTTTTTAAAAACCTCAAAAATAATACACTTACTGACTTTTTTTACAAAATAAGTTGCAGATTCTGAAAGAGCACCCTCGAAAACCCCCTATATAGGATTTTGGATAAAAATGACTTTGTTTTTCCAATAGAATTCTGTACTTGAAAATGTGTGCACAAAAATGTGCATTTGCGCATTAATGGGTTAAGTAAGACAGCACGGCGTCATGTCTGTCGATTCTGGCCTTGTGGGCGCGTCCGAGATCGTGTTGGCAGCGCTCCAATCCTCACTTTGTGGCAGTTGATGTAATTTCTGCCTGAGAGAAGTGAGGTCCCATCAGCCACCCATTGGTGTTGGTCGGTGACTTGATGTGAGTTCTTGAGCGACGAGCCGTCGATGGATTGGTGCAGAATAGAGGCCCACCTCTCCTTAATCTCTTCCTGGGTGGTGTATGTTGTACCATTCTCCGTGAGCCGCTGTCTGCACTGACCGATCTCTTTAGCCAGGTAAGGGTCCATGATGTTCTCCAATCTACGGCCGGGTACTAGTCCGAGAAGGCGGTCCTTGCGGTGGAGTGGGGCTAGCAACCGAAGGGAGGGAATCCCTAGCCCTCCTTCTGAAACGGGGGCGTGGAAGTAGCCCATTGAGATGTCGTTCGGCAGGGCCATCCATTGCCTCACGAAGGCGCGCACCATCTTATCTGCCTTGCGGATATCAGTGATGTTAATTCTCTCCAGCGCCATGTAATAGTAGACTTTAGGAAGAGCGCCGGCCTTTAGCGCAAAGATCTGCTCCTGGGGCTTGAGTGGTGCCTTCGTTAGCCGTTCGAGGAGGGGACTGAGTTGGCTATTTAGCCGGACCGGTCGACATCCTTCAGGAGAGAATTTGATCCCTAGATATTTCCAGGAATCCTCCCTAGAGAGCGCGTGCAGCGGTTGACCTTTGACATGGAAGATCCGGTTAGCGTCGACTACCGTTTTTCTGAGACCGTCATTACCGACGATCGAGACTGTGTGACACTTGCTCATGTTCAAGAGTAGGTCACAAGTCCCCAGGAAGGTACTTGTCCGGTCGAGTAGATGTTGTTGACCGACTGGCGAGGAGTTGATCTATGACAAGGTTGCATATTACCGGGGATAGTGGGTACCCTTGCTTGACTCCTCGCGTCACTTTGATAGGCTCTGATGACCAGTCTGTACCCGATAGCGTTGTGGAACTGCTGGCGTATAGGTTCCTGAGGTAGTTGATCACCAGAGATGGAATGCCAGCTGCTTCTGCTGCCCGCATGATGGCACTGTATTCCATGCTGTTGAAGGCTTTTAAAAGGTCCAAAGTTGCGGTGAAAGTCGACTTGAAATGTTGATACCGGCTCCGCATGAGGGCGTCGAGTAGCACCGTGTAGTCTCTTCTGCTGATCATCCATCTCGATCTTAGCGTCTATTCTTTGCGCTAGTATCTTATGAAGGACCCTAGCGAAGATAGATAAGATGGAGATAGGTCTGCATTCTCCAGGCAGAGAAGTCTGAAATTTCTTAGGGATGAAAATCGTCCTGGAAATTGCCAGGTGTTTGGGCAGCTTCTCGCACCAGAGGATGAGATTGAAGATCCGGACAACGATTCCCAGGTGGATGGCTGAAAACGGGCGAGCCGCGAGACAAATGTGGCCCTGGTGGAACGGCCAGAGAGGGTCTAGTTGTTCGGATCTCTTCTGGTTTCATTGGATTCGCAATGGAGTCCTGGACTGGGTGTTGTTTGCATTCAGGTATGGTGACGGTTGCCGGCTGTGTGAATACTGTTGTCCAGTAAGGCTCTATCGCGGCTCTAGGTGGCTGCTTGGCATCCTCGACGTCTCCCAGGATGTTCTTGATACAACGCATAAGGTTTGAGGGCCAGTGCCTCTGCGTCGTGGCGTATTCTCTGCTTCTGGCTTGCCTGCGCGTCTGTTGCTGTTGGTGGGTTGCCACCGCTGGTCGGTGGTGGGGCGTACCAGGTGGAAAGACGTCCCTCAGGTAACGAGATAGCCGCTCGAATATGGAACTTTTGGAGGAGTTACTGGCGTCGCACACAATGTCTTGGAAGCGCTCTGCTTGAATGTCGGTGGTATTGGCTCTCGGCAAGTTCTGTAAGTATATGAGCAGGGGACTAGGGGCAGGGGTTAGAGACCCCCCTCCTGTCCCGGAATCGGCCCCATTCCACATGTAGGTGATGGAAGTGGTGAAGTTGTGCCTCTTGGAATGACCCGAACTTGGCTGGAGTATTGGGTATTGGATGACCAAGTCCTTGTTTGCTTGGGAGCGTCGATGCTAGCTTATGGCTCCTGTGGTGCGGTGAGGGAACGCTTGCTGCAAGGCCTGGTTTAGTGCACGGATCCGGAGTATGCCCAGCTGGGCTTCCCGACGAGCGAGGAGGGAGGATCCTTTGAGCGTTCATTCAAATGTCCGCCTCCCTCAGATGATACGTTGGTCATACCAGGCCTTGTGCATGCGACGGTGGTGCTACCCTCTACCAATGATGGTCTGGAAACTTCCCTCGCACCCTGAAAATTCACATTGAAAGGTGGTAGCGTCCGAAGAAGGTTGAGTATAGTAGGGAAAGTTGCTGGAGCAGACTGGCCTGTGGGTCGCCTACTGTTGTCATCAAAGGCTTGGTTATTGAGAGTAGGGCCAGCTTTCAAGACGGTCGGAGGGGTTGGCAGCCCCTAAAGCCCGTGTCACCGAGACTCCAGTTCATGCTAGGCATGGGCGACTGCCCCCGCTGGGGAGGAGAAGTCACGGTTTGCCTCGGGTAAGAGCGAAACCCCGAGGCTTACTCGCCTTTTTCCTCATTTCGCAACTTTGAAAGGCTCTGAAAAATCTAGTTCACCACCGATTTGTAAGTCGGTTAGAAATTCTCATTCCCAGAGCTCTTCTTCGTTGAAAGAAAATTCAGAAAAAAAACTTCGGTCAGATGAATAGTCGATTCGAACCTGCGACCCTTGAGTCCCAAGTCGAGCACCTTACCACTGAGCCGAAGCCGCTCTTAATGTAAACTGCGAGATTGTTACGTCTTTATTTATCGAGCGAAATGTTACATATTTTCTCCGCGATTTCAGACGTGGCACGAGGATACCTTTTCCTCTAATATAGGTTTTCATTCCACCGTCAACAGACTAAGGAGATTGTGGAACACTCTTCCTAGTTCCACTCTCGATTTTGGCAGTATTGCTACATTTAGAAGAGGTGTAAGAGCCTTGAAGACTCTGTTCTAATTTATATAAAATCATTTTATTACTTGCTGTTATTCTACCACCTTCTATGTACCTAGTATTTATATACTCTGTAAAAGGCAATTTGCCCGTTTAAATAAATAAATAAAAATAAAACGTAATTTCTCGAGAACTGCTCTATGTATCTAAATCAAATGGGTAGCATTCGAAAGAGAATTAAAATACCTATAGGAGCCGCAGACAGTTTAAAAATTTTTTACTCAAAATCAAAGATCTCAGGATAGAGGAAAGATAAGGGGGTTTTAAAAATTGGGTTTTGTTGGTTGAATTATCACCTTTCTGGGAAAAATACTCAAATGCAGCTGCAAAATTGCCAAAGCCCTTAAAAATCGTCTTAAAATCAACTTTTTTTATCATTTAGCTTTCTCAAAGAGGAAGCTTTGTAAAGGTGAAAAAAATTTTTAACATAAAAAATGTTTAAAAACATGTTTTAAGACTTTTGGCACCAATATTCGTCGTTTTTGACCAAAAAAACTCTCGTTTCTGTATGTATGTGTGTGTACCTGCTATAACTTTTGAACACATTGCCCGATTTTCATCGGAGAGGGCTTATTCTCTTCGTTTTGAAATAGAATAGAAATAGCTTAATCTATTTTTCATTTTGTCGTTTTTCTTTTGTTTTATAACCAAAAAACGACTTTGAATTTTTAGTTTTTTTTATTTTTTCATATCATACAGCCATTATTACATAATATAATAACCTTTTTTTGCAAGGTTGTCAAATTATCTACAATTTCTTTTTTTAAAAGTTGAATTATCTTTACCCTGTCATTTGTTATTAAGGAAAAAAACATTTTTATATTCCATAAATTAATTTCTCAACAAATATTTTATTTTCGACTCCAAATTTTAACCACTTATAACACTCATTGAAGACTATATTTGGTTGAAATTTCAAGTGACTATCTTCATTTGTTTATGAGAAAATAAAGCGATTTTTTCAGCGATTTTTCGGTATGAAAGGGGTAGTTCGAGGGTGTTCCGCGCTGCATGGGTGTTGCCAAGATTTTTGTATATATTTTGTATCCCAGAATTCGTATTCCAGCAATAAAATTAGTGGCTATCTCAAAAACGGCGGAGTTATAAATTTTTTTAGCGATTTTTCGGTATGATAGGGGTTGGTTGAGGGTGTTCTGCGGTGATTTGGGCATCGCCAATTTTTTTTTTAGGTATCTTCTATCCCAGAATTTGTATTCCGACAATAAAATTATTGTCAATCTCAAAAACGGCGGATTTAGAATTTTTTTAGTGATTTTTCGGTATGAAAGGGGTAGTTGGAGGATGTTCCACGGTGCTTTGGGCGTTGCCAATTTTTTCGTAGGTATCTTTTATCCCAGAATTCGTATTCCGGAATTAAAATTATTGGCGGTCTCAAAAACGGAGGCGTTAGAATATTTTTTGCGGTTTTTCGGTATGAAAAGGGTAGTTTGGGGGTGCTTGCAGTGTTGCCAATTTTTTTGAAGCTATCTTACATACTCCAAATTATATTCTGGGAATAAAATTATTGGCGTTTTCAAAAATAGACGAATTAGATATTTTTGCGTGTTTTTCCGGCTAAAGGGGAAGTTTGGGGCTGTTCCGCGGTGCTTTCAGCGTCGCAAATTTTTTTTAGTTATCTTGTATCCCAGAATTCGTATTCCGGCAATAAAATTATTGGGGATCTCAAAAATGCGGAGTTCGAATTTTTTTAGCCATTTTTCGGTCTGTAAGGAGTAGTTGGAGGGTTATCCGCGGTGCTTTGGGCATCGCTAATTTTTTTTAGGTATCTTGTATCCCAGAATTCGTATTCCGGCATTAAAATTATTGGCGATCTCAAAAACGGCGGATATAGAATTTTTTTAGCGATTTCTCGGTATGAAAGGGGCAGTTGGAGGGTGTTCCGCGGTGCTTTGGGCGTTGTCAATTTTTTCGATGGCATCTTTTATCTCAGAATTCGTATTCCGGCATTAAAATTATTGGCGATCTTAAAAACGGCGGTTTAGAATTTTTTTTTGCGGTTTTTCGGTATGAAAGGGGTAGTTTGGAGGTGTCCCGTGGTGCTTGCACTGTTGCCAATTTTTTATAGGTATCTTGTAGCCCACAATTCATATTCCGGCAATAAAATTATTGGTGATGTCAAAAACGGCGGTGTTAGAATTTTTTTTGCGGTTTTTCGTTATGAAAGGGGTAGTTTGGAGGTGTCCCGCGGTGTTTGCAGTGTTGCCAATTTTTTATAGGTATCTTGTATCTCAGAATTCATATTCCGGCAATAAAATTATTGGAAATCTCAAAAACGGCGGAGTTAGAATTTTTTTTGCGGTTTTTCGGTATGAAAGGGGTAGTTTGGGGGTGTCCTGTGGTGCTTGCAGTGTTGCCAATTTTTTTGAAGCTATCTTACATACTCCAAATTGTATTCTGGGAATAAAATTATTGGCGTTTTCAAAAATGGACGAATTAGATATTTTTGCGTTTTTTTCCGGCTAAAGGGGAAGTTTGGAGCTGTTCCGCGGTGCTTTCAGCGTCGCAAATTTTAAAAAATTAAAATTAAAATTAATTTAAAAAATTAACTAAATTTTTTTTAGTTATCTTGTATCCCAGAATTCGTATTCCGGCAATCAAATTATTGGGGATCTCAAAAATGCGGAGTTCGAATTTTTTTAGCCATTTTTCGGTCTGTAAGGAGTAGTTGGAGGGTTATCCGCGGTGCTTTGGGCATCGCTAATTTTTTTTAGGTATCTTGTATCCCAGAATTCGTATTCCGGCATTAAAATTATTGGCGATCTCAAAAACGGCGGGGTTATAATTTTTTTAGCGATTTATCGGTATGATAGGGGTTGGTTGAGGGTGTTCTGCGGTGATTTGGGCATCGCCAATTTTTTTTTAGGTATCTTGTATCCCAGAATTTGTATTCCGACAATAAAATTATTAGCAATCTCAAAAACGGCGGATTTAGAATTCTTTTAGCGATTTTTCGGTATGAAAGGGACAGTTGGAGGGTGTTCCGCGGTGCTTTGGGTGTTGCCAATTTTTTCGTAGGCATCTTTTATCCCAGAATTCGTATTCCGGCATTAAAATTATTGATGATCTCAAAAACGGCGGTGTTAGAATTTTTTTTGCGGTTTTTCGTTATGAAAGGGGTAGTTTGGAGGAGTCCCGCGGTGTTTGCAGTGTTGCCAATTTTTTATAGGTATCTTGTATCCCAGAATTCATATTCCGGCAATAAAATTATTGGAAATCTCAAAAACGGCGGAGTTAGAATTTTTTTAGCGATTTTTCGGTATGAAAAGGGTGGTTGGAGGGTGTTCCGCGGTGCTTTGGGCGTTGCCAATTTTTTCATAGGTACTTTTATACCATAATTCGTATTCCGGCATTAAAATTATTGGCGATCTCAAAAACGGCGGTGTTAGAATTTTTTTTGCGGTTTTTCGGTATGAAAGGGGTGGTTGGAGGGTGTTCCGCGGTGCTTTGGGCGTTGCCAATTTTTTCATAGGTACTTTTATACCATAATTCGTATTCCGGCATTAAAATTATTGGCGATCTCAAAAACGGCGGTTTAGAATTTTTTTTGCGGTTTTTCGGTATGAAAGGGGTAGTTTGGAGGTGTCCCGTGGTGCTTGCAGTGTTGTCAATTTTTTATAGGTATCTTGTAGCCCAGAATTCATATTCCGGCAATAAAATTATTGGTGATGTCAAAAACGGCGGTGTTAGAATTTTTTTGCGGTTTTTCGGTATGAAAGGGGTAGTTTGGAGTTGTCCCGCGGTGTTTGCAGTGCTGCCAATTTTTTATAGGTATCTTGTATCCCAGAATTCATATTCCGGCAATAAAATTATTGGAAATCTCAAAAACGGCGGAGTTAGACTTTTTTTTAGCGATTTTTCGGTATGAAAGGGGTGGTTGGAGGGTGTTCCGCGGTGCTTTGGGCGTTGCCAATTTTTTCGTAGGTACTTTTATCCCATAATTCGTATTTCGGCATTAAAATTATTGGCGATCTCAAAAACGGCGGTTTAGAATTTTTTTTTGCGGTTTTTCGGTATGAAAGGGGTAGTTTGGAGGTGTCCCGTGGTGCTTTGGGCGTCGACAATTTTTTGTTAGGAATCTTGTATCGCAGCAGAATTCATATTCCGGAATTAAAATTATTGTCGGTCTCAAAAACGGCGGAGTTAGAATTTTTTTGCGGTTTTTCGATATGAAAGGGGTAGTTTGAGGGTGTGTCACGGTGCTTTGGGCGTCGCTAATTTTTTTGTAGGTATCTTGTATCCCAGAATTCCTATTCCGGCAATAAAATTATTGGTATATTGTTAGTATATTATTCTTGTACAGAACGTCTTGTTGGCTATTTCAAAAAAATATTTAGGCTCTTCTTAAAGTTTTTTGTGGAGTCCTTATACAGTTGTTGAGTAGACGAGAGACGGAGAGAGAGGCAGTAAACAACTGTTAAGTCGCTTTTAAAAATAAATTAATACATAAATAAAATTTACAAATGTTTTGTTAGTAATTATGTGAATTTAAAGTGACATTAATGTGAAAATTTATCTTTACAGAATATTTTTAAACTGGATACTTCTGCATTGTATTTATAATATTGCACCATAGATTTCAATTGATTATTTATATCAAATGTATGAACGTGGAAATTGACCTGATAAATTGTCGCAAATATGTAAATAGAATTATGAACGTAAAACAATATATAGCAAATCACATTAATTGTATGTACAAGTTTATAACAAAAATTATATAATTATTACCTATTACGTTTGAACGCAATATTTTTGATATTTCAAATTGACGCAATAAATTTAGCAGGAAAATACAATAATTTTATTGGTTTAAAAATTGGTTTCATTTTTAAAATACCTTTATAATATAGTACGATGTAAATAAAAAATGTTAAACCTCTGATGTAAGAAATGAGATAATGATATTTCTTTTTCAGTAGTGGCAGTGATGTATCTATTAAAGTTAACTAACATCAAACAATTTTTTTTTTCATGTTCATTTAAGAAAGGCACGTAATTGAGTACATAAAAAATATTTCTTGAATGTTAATGGATACGCAATAATCACTATAAAATCAACCCAGGCGGAAATAAATTAGGCACACAATTGTTAATAAGGAAATATAATTTTTATTTGCAGTTATTTGCTATTATTTGTAGTTTATAAATGCATGATTTGTGACGCTAATAACATTTAATAATAGTTTTTAAGAAGTATTTGCTGTTAGTAACAGTTCTTTACAGTTATTTGCAGTTATTAGCATTTATTTGTCTTTTTTTATTCATCAAATGAAAGACTTTCATTGAAAGTCATGACAAAAAATGCTAATAGCAGTTATTTGCATTTTTATTAAAAAAAAAAATTTACAACATATAAATGATTATTATTCATAATTAAATATTAATATTGTTGTATAATTCATAACTTTATTTCGATTATAACGATAATTTTATGATAATAATTGATAACTAACTGCCGACAAATATTATTAACGTAAAATTGTTACTTAAACTTAATAACAGTCACTAACAATGATTATGAGCAGTTATGTGTATTAAAAAATAATACTTTCTAGAGAGAGTTAATAAATTCAAATAATTAATATTCACTATTAATAACAATAAATAATAGTCAAAATCGATTATTTACAACAAATAATAATTTATAACAGTTATTAACAGTTATTTGCTTTTTTGTATCCTAAAACCATTTCTGACATGGAACCATCAGAAAAAGCAAATAAATGCAAATAAGTACTTATAACTAATAATAGGAATTTACAACACTTACTAAATGTTTTAGGCATTCCAAAATCTTCCTGTTATTTTTTGTTATTTGCTTTTATTAACAGTTTTATGCAAAAGTTATTTCCAGCTGGGAACACCTATTTAGTTGCCTTAATAATTAAAGCATTAAACGGTATGCATTTTGCGTGTAGCAATGACCTAGTGTATCACTCTTTGTAATCTACCAACAGCACTTCTATGAGATCGTCTTTTTCTGCAACAACATCATCGATTAAAAGCTAAAATAAATAGTTCAAGTATAACAATAAATCCAGAAATATATCCTAGATGTCCAAATTTATTCCAGAACTAAGAAGCATTGTGAGAAAAAGAGCTCTCTCGACATTCTTTTATAGTAGATATAAGTTCTTGAAATTATGATTGATTGAATCTACTTAAATTAATAACCGATTATTACCACACATAATCTTGTAAAATTAGAAACACAACCAGTTAATGAACTAAGAATTATTATTATCTGAATGTTGTCTGGAAAAATATTTACTAAGAACTTCTCTGAAACATTTTGACGTCTCCTTCCGTAAGAAAATCATACATTAGATTAACTGAGCACTTTTATTTGTTAAAATTTTCACAATACCACATGATTTTCGCTTTTTTCATTTGACATAATCATTTAATTGTTGCTTGAGTAATTATGTACAATAGCACAGCACTGATATCGAATAAGTTTCTTGAAGATGACAAATACTTTTTAAACCAAGGCTGAGACCAATTTCAAATAAGTATCATAAATTATATAGTAACATATTCTTCTATTCAAAAGCTTATTATGAAGTTTATGAACCTCATAACACGTAATTATTTATTAATTCACACTTGAGCTATTCTCAAAACATTTCGAACTGATTTTAAATAGAAGTGGTACGATTATGGAGACTTCGTGTTATTCTAACACAGCATACAGTTATTCTATTTTATTTATTACACAAAACATTGATTAGATGTCACTTTTTAATTAATCACTACATTATTTGTTATCAATAAAATTTTCAACTAGATAGATGATATATTAAAATCACAATTTTCTTTTTTTATTTTGGAGAACTAACTTCAAAACATAATACTTTTTTCATACTTTGAGTGTAATACTGTCTAAATAAGCATCTTAAATGTTGCTTCCTATAACAGCTTTTGTCACATTTTGAGAATCATTTGGATCTTGTATACACATTGAAGAATCAAATCAGGATATTTCTAAGTTATTTTCTTGCAGATGATGCTTGTAGATTTCCATTTCTTCAGGCAGTTGTTTATAATATTTCTACTGCCAACAAACAGCATTGAAAATGAAATGCAAATTAGCCGATTAGCGTGGTGAGAGAAAAATCCATAAAAATGATGTTGAAAAGTTGTATTTAATGGGATTACAAAAAATGATTCAGAAATCCACATTCACAAGCTAAAAAATAAATAGATAGAATATGTATTTTTTAATATTCGTTCTCATTTGTGTTAATTTTCTAAATATAATAATATCTTACCAGCAACTATTTCAGAAGATCTATTTTCTATTTTCTGTAGGTCACGTAGGTCTCCAAAATGACTCCATATATTATGACTGTACAATCTTCTGAAATAAATAAAATACACACAAAGTATCTATTTCAAGAATGCGTGCTAAACAATGTATTGAGTATTTTATTGCTTCCACAATTATTTAAATACTCAAAACAATTAAAAAAGTAAGTTATACTTATCTGACTTTTCTCTCTCAGCTTATTATCGCTGCAATAACGCGAGTCAAGTATAACCTGAAGAGTCTAATACAAAAAACATAAACACTGAATGCATCAGCTGCATGGATGATTGGTGATGTGATTGGTTGTTCTATCATCTTAGTTGGGAGGAAAGCGCGAGTAGCCAATCACAGCATAGTGCGAGAGAGACAAACGAGGGGCACTCTTTTTTTCTTTCTCTCTCGCCCCGTACGAAAACCGACCACGATTTTCTCATTTAACTTTCTACCTCCAGGAGTATATGCTCTAAGACCGTCGCCGACCGTAGCCAAACACGAGAAAACGCGTTTATGTGGCTTAGGGAGAGTCCAGACTGGCGCTGCGCGTACGATCCGCGGATGCGCGCTGCGCGCCCAACCAATGGCAGCTTGACTCGAGCGGAATCGAGTAGAAAGAAAGATGATCTAGTCCGCTCGAGCCAAGCTGCTATTGGTTGGATGCGCAGCGCGCATCCGCGGATCGTACGCGCAGCGCCAGTCTGGACTCTCCCTTAGGATGTGTCCAGGGGCCTTTCTACATATGTGTGTTCTGTGTGTTCTGTGTGTTCCCGACAAAGACAGGGGCCTTTCTACATATGTGTGTTCTGTGTGTTCTGTGTGTTCCCGACAAAGACAGATAGATCTGTTCCGTTTATGTAAGACAGAGACAGACATAGAGAGAAGTTGTCTAGAACAGACAGAACACACATATGTAGAAAGGGCCCTGATAGATCTGTTCCGTTTATGTAAGACAGAGACAGACATAGAGAAAAGTTGTCTAGAACAGACAGAACACACATATGTAGAAAGGGCCCTGAATAGGACGGAAACTGCTTGCACAAATATATGCTTTAGTAATTTCTAGTTAAAATTTAGGGATATCTGGTAATTAAGAGTGCTCTCTACCCCGATTGGAACGCCACCTACTGTCAAAAGTGTTTTTTGTTAATTAAAAAAATTGGGGCAATATTAACGTAAATATAAAGTTTTCCCACGTGTTATTAGTATTAAAGACACGATTACAAGAGTTTTCCCAAATTAAATTCCATTAATAAATCTGTATTTTGTAGAGAAAAATTTGGAGTCATTTTCAGAAATGTCCACTGAACGTTTGAATTTTCTCTACAAAATACAAGTTCATACATTCATTTAAATTCATGAAACTTGTTTAAAAGTAATCCTTATTAACTTTTACACGTGGGAAAACTGAGTTATGATTAATTTAAAATTTATAAGTACACTTAAATTAATGAAAATACGTAAATGAAGTTATGGGGGCGCTGCAATCTATTCCGGAGTTGGGGCTTAGGTAGAGAGCACTCTTAAGGTTCAAATTCTCCGCATTTTGAACTTTAATTACCAGATATCCCTAAATTTTCACTAGAAATTACTAAAGCATATACTTGCGCGAGCAGTTTCCGTCCTATTCTGGACATACCCCCAGGCCTGAGGGTAAGTCCAGAATAGGTGCAGACGTGCGTTTGCGTTCATGTAGCTGTCTGCATGTAGCTGCTTCGAGCAGAAGTCTGAGGGACAATGTACATAAGGGAGAGGCCACAAATGCACCTCGCTCTCCGAATCTTCCTGGCTTGAGTTGTTATATCTGGGCAGATTCTGAGAGCGAGGTGCATTTGTGGCCTCTCCCTTAGAGCCGTGTCGTGCTGTGTCGTGCTGTGCCTTGCCGTGCCGTGCCTTGCTCTTGCCGTGCCTTGCCGTTTCGTTTCTATTTGTGTCGGTTTATATACATGTATTCTATATCTCTGTAGGAACGAAACGGCAAGGCACGGCAAGAGCAAGACACGACACGGCAAGGGCAAGGTAAGACACAGCACGACACAGCACGACACGGCTCTTAGGGAGAATCCACAAATGCACTGCGCCGCGCTGCGCTGCCCTGCTCTGCGCTACGCCGCGCTGTGCTGTCCGTTCCGCCCCAGAAACAGGGAAGCCTATCTATGTTCATGGATATATTTGTTGTATTGACTATGGATTTGCTTTTAAATTTAACTTTGAGGTTTTGTCCACCACCTTCTAAGTGATTTTTTTTCTTTTTTAAGGTGTTTCCATCGGTAAGAGAGAGACAGACAGCTTTGAGCGAGAGAGATAGAGAGTGCACGCTGACGCGCTGAGCGTCCATAACCCTTGAAACATATCAAGTCTGCGAAAGCGAGATTTTTTATGACGCTCTATTTTAATAATAAAACGATGAATCTACTTCATTCTTGCGCGAAAACATTCCTTGCTATATATTCTATGTCTACATAAAATTCCAAGTCTGTCTTGAATCTCGTTGCTTAGATATTGTTGTAAACAGATACAAAACCCAACAGTTTTGATATATATAGATATATCTCCCCGTGTAATCCGTGGAACTTTGCACAGCAATTACTCAGAAGCCAAACGATAAAATGCTCTGAAATTTGGATATGACATTCGTTATGTCTTTATTGATCTATATGTGTAATTCCAATGTGTTGAATCAACTCTTATCTCGGGGGAACTACCTTAAGTCTAAGGTTTATCATCAACTTTATTAATGTTTAAAAAATTGCTAAACATTTCATTGTTTTATCAAGTTCTATATTTAAATATAGCAAAAAACACAAATTACTTCAACACAATTATTTAAATACAAATGTTTTTGAAATGCCATCACCAAATCCAAAGTTAAACTTAAAATCAAATCCAAAGTCAACACAACAAATATATCCATGAACATAGATAGGCTTCCCTGTTTCTGGGGCGGAACGGACAGCACAGCGCGGTGCAGGGGCCTTTCTACATATGTGTGTTCTGTGTGTTCTGTGTGTTCCCGACAAAGACAGATAGATCTGTTCCGTTTATGTAAGACAGAGACAGACATAGAAAGAAGTTGTCTAGAACAGACAGAACACACATATGTAGAAAGGGCCCAGCGCAGGGCAGGGCAGCGCAGCGCGGCGCAGTGCATTTGTGGATTCTCCCTTATGTACATACATTGTCCTTGAGGAGGGTATACTCTAGTGCCAACTGCGGGAAAAAAACTGCGAAAATCAAATGAAAGGCAATATAGTCGCGGCCGAACGCAGCGAAGCGAGGTTTCGGGCTTGCGGCATTTTCGGCGATGACAGCGGCGGGTATAAGTAGTACGGCGCCCTGGTGAATGTCGTACTGTCGTCCCTTTCGTCGTATTCATTGGCTGGTAGTGATCTAGTGATTCGTTGGAGACAGCAAGGCACTGGCGTCGGCGGCGATGCAGTTTTGGTAAGCTCTTGTTCCAAACGTCTCTGATTTGTGGCTGATGGTTTTTTTTTTCGTCTTTCAGATATCTGGGTCACTGGACAGCGAGGGGGTGAACGTTGCGCGAGACGTTACCTAGCAGGGGGATGACCACTGTTACAACTATCTTTTTGTGTGGGTGATGACCGAATCAGTTACTTATTAGCTTTCTTCTTTTAGGTGCTCGGCTTCACTCCTGCATCCACAGAGTAGTGGTTATGTTTAGCGATTATGCTACTTGTGCCCTTGTCAACCACTAGGCTGAAGCTGTTCCCAATAGTCAAACTATATAAGTGAGGATCTTTAACTCTCCACTCGGACTTTCTCTTCAACAAATAGTGTGGCTACTAGTTTTGTAACTGAGTGCTAATCAGCTCACTCTAGCAGCAGATAGCATCCCTGGAGAAGCACCAATCTGGATCGGTAAGAAGTAAGTTGCTGTTTCGGCAGCTCTAGCAATGCTTGGTGACAGTGTCAGTGCTTCGAATTTAGTTATTAGAAAGTGGGGGCAACTTGAAAGTGCTGTGTATTTGAGTATGATACGGGTAGGTAGTTATTATTGGTAGGTAATTCGAATTATTAATTCCTAAATTTCGCCCGGGTATAAGAACTTGCTTCACGGGGTCTGTAAATTATGGGTTTGAAGTTTGCATCGTTGGAGTGCAATGAAATAATTTTTTATACGATTGATTAAAGTTATTAAACAATGGAAATTTTATTTAATCTTTGTTATAAACTTATTTGATACTATAAAATAATAAATCTACACGCAAAATCAATATTAATTAGGCTGTTGTTATTTGTACGCCAGATTGCTGTAGATAGATATACCTATATATACGTAAAATCTAACCTTCAATTTTCTTTAGTAGAAGAATTGACGCTTGACTAAAGAAAAAATAGGCAAGGATTGACGTTTGACTAAAGAAATATTAGTCCCTTCCATGTCAGACTTTTAAAACAGTGGTTTTTACATGTTTCTAAGTGGGTTATAGGTTATTTGTACGACAGATCTGTCGTACAAATAACAACGCCGTATTAATTATTATAAACTTGAAGTAAAATCAAATATTTTTTTATTTCGTTGCGCTACAACATTGCAAACTTCAGACAAACTGTAAATTCATCTCAAAATAAACTTTTATAATTTAAAAATCTATGATAAAAATATAAAATAAACCTTTGAATAATAAAATTTTTTCTCTGCATTTTCATGAAAGCCAATTGTTCAATATTATATCACAAGAAGCTTGTGCTTTGAGGTTACTTTGACTTTAATCCTTTCAAATTCAATCGTGTAAAACTTATTTAGCTGTCAAATATCAAAAATAATATTTAATTATTATATTATTACCTCCTTTTCCGCGCATCATCATCTGAATCTAAGGTATCATTATAGAAATCAAATTCCTTGATTGCATTGTTCAAAACTAAACTTTCTGAGCTTTTTGAGCTACTTTTTAAAATGCTGTCAGTGGATTTGTCATCGGATTCATCATCTGTCGACTTACATGTGCTTCCAGAAACTTCACAAAAGGGAAACTCATCATTTTCTCTCACTTCCGAGTTTTGTTGGACTGTAAGCTGTACGTCAGTTACAAAACTTACAGAAGCACATGATGCATTAGAAGCATCGAAAGATTGACTTTTGGCTTTGATTTCTTTATTAAGTTCCAGAATGCAAGGTGCATTATTTTCTAAACCTCTTATAACTTGTACATTCTCTTCTGTACATTTCATTGCTTGTACATCATTTTCTTCATTGGACTGCTCCTACAAAAATTCGTCTGATTATTAAAATTAATTAAATATTTTACATATAATTTTATTGTTTAAGCAATCTTAAATATGTAAAAGGTTAACGATAACAAATATTTCAATAAATTCAGGTTATTTTAATGAGTTTAAAAATAAACATTTATATGGCCGAATCCATCTCAAATCAGACAGCCCGCGTATGCCTATTTCACCTATCATGTTGAAATAAAAATATTTATGTTCTACTCGAAAAAATATTTTACACGTGTTTTTTTATTTTTTTGTTTCATCAAAATTTCATGCGTTCAGCGATGCCGAAAAATTCCGAGAAAATTCTTTCATTGAGAAAAAAAATTTTCAATGTGATTTTCAGACTGCTATTGTTTCAGCAGTTTTTCGAGCTTTTAAACGTGGAACACACAATTTCACTCAGTTTTGAGCCCTCTTTAACGGCCTTAATGTCATTTTCAAAAAAAATAAAAAATCCACGAGCTATGCACTTTTTACTGAAAAATTCATTTTTTAGGGAAGTGCCTTTTTCTCGAAAACCCCATGTTTTTTTTGCACAATTTTTGTTGTCGTGATAGAGGACGGTAATGCCTAGCTAGATTTGTGAGACGTATTTGTGAGATTCGGTACTTTTTCCCTGGGATAGCGATCACTAATGAGATAACACACAAACAAATTTTTCACGCCTAATGCTTATATATAGTCAATGATATTAGAGTCAATGTAAAGGTATTTGTCTTTGTGTGTATGTAATATACAGGTACACATAACTATGTATTTATTTGTTATTTGCGTCTTTTTGATTTTTTATTTTTATACCTTTTTTTCATTTGTATACCTATTTTACTACCTTTGTTTTTCTGCTTCATTGTTCTTAATTCAGTAAGCGGACGATCAGCGGTCTTTGCTGTCAAACAATGTATTTTATCGTCACATGTTTTTTAACCCATATATGAGTTTTTTGAATTCCAGGATACTTTGGAGTTGTAAGCCAATCAATATTTTTTTTTTCTGAATTGTTCTATTTCAGCATCTTGTAAATGTATTATTTTAATAGCATCAGTATATTTTTGAACATGTATTGCAAAATCATTTGCGTTTTGAATAGCTTCTTCAAGGGGCTCTCGAAGATTATGCGAAGTAGCATAATGCTTTATAAGTCCACCCACACCATCTACAGCTCCTTTGCCGTGCCCAGTAGCAGAGAACAACCATTTTATATCACACGGTGCTCGTTTTAGTTCATCTAATTGAAAGCGATTTTTAAAGTGACTCGCAGCGCCGTCTGATACGATGGTAATATTTTAATTGAATCACAACAATTTTCTTTCAAGAATTTTATAATTTTTTGTACTGCTAGCAAAGCATACGCTGAATCATGTTTTCGGTCATCACTTATAACTGCGAAACTTTGTGTCGAATCCCCTTGATAAGAGACTGCTGTGAAAATAGAAATTTGATCATTAACCCAATGATTTCCTTGAACAGCTTTATTATGAATCACAGCCCAGTTTTCAGCGAAGTCTATTTGAAGAACTAAATGATGTGAGTCTTTTTAGCACTTTCTCTTTCTGTTTTTATAGCTTTGCGTTGTATATTTTTACATACATGTGAGTACTAACCCTCATGGTCCAAACCGAAAGTTCATCTTTAAAAGCAGAAATTGATAGTGTCTTTTTAATCAAGTTTCCATTATCCCACAAAGCATATGTAATTTCTTCTGTGCCTTCTACATCTTGCAGTTTTAAAACATGAAACGTAATTCCCTTAATCCCTGGACATAGTTTACATTCTTGTAAATAACATAAATCAGATGGCTCAGAACACATTGTTGCATTTATTATTTGTGACCGACTTTCATCCAACTCTGTGACGTTACTCCCTCTAAAATTAATTAAGCTCGTAAGAAATAAATCATAATTTGCGCAATAGATACAGAGACAAACTTCTTTGATGGGGCTAAGTAAGACATACTTTGGTCGCAAACTATAAAATTTCGATTTTCCAATTCTCAATTCTGGATAATCATTTTTAAATACTTTATACGTCTCTTTTAAACTTCGAGTAAGAAAACGCTTAACTTCTTTCTCTTTTTTATTGTTAACTTTAATTGTAACAACGTCACATTTATTAGGACTTTGTCTTGAACAATTAAAATCATCATTTAAATAATATTCCATAACAATTTTTTCCATGTTTTCATCAATCGGATGGCCTGAATATGCATCTGGTTCTGAATAAATTCCTTTTTCTTTAACAAGATTTCTCGATTTGTTGATCATATACAT
The DNA here is from genome assembly GCA_036365515.1 of Torymus aiolomorphi. Classification (NCBI taxonomy): domain Eukaryota; kingdom Metazoa; phylum Arthropoda; class Insecta; order Hymenoptera; family Torymidae; genus Torymus; species Torymus aiolomorphi. Next base: position 133,096,668 of record CM070875.1, on the reverse strand, counting down.
TGTTATTTCTGGAAATAAAGATAAAATTTCATGTTTTGTAAAGGATGAAGGTAGCAAAGTCAGAATTTTTATTTTTTCTGATACCGTAGAACACTTTTGCAAGGCTAGACCAAGATTTTGTATCCATTCTGTACAATGGCATACAGTTGATTCATTTGCTGTTATAGAAACGTCATAAACATTGTTCAACTTCACATCAAGGGTATTAGACAATGTTGAAAGTATTTTTTTTCTTCTTTGTTACGTAATTTTCAATTGATTTTTCATGTATAAGATTTTTTTCTTTTAAGAGGCGATACAGAACCTAAGAAAGATGTACTTATTTCATTATTAAATTCTTCAATGCGTTCTGGAGTACTTGGTAAAAAATCTTCATCTCTATCAACTACGTTATCGGTAACTTCATTATCCGTTATAAATTCATTGTCAGTACTACTCACCAATTCTAAAGCACGATTGTAACAATGTTGACACAGATATGTAGAAGGTGTCAAAGGTAAATGAGGATAGAGGTGCTTCAATGGATGAGCAAGATTCTCAAGTTGTTTTAAACGTACGGAACTAGATTTGTAAATAATTTGTTTGTGTTTGTCTAAAAGTCTGCACATTTGATTCTCTCTGTTGAGTAATATTGAGACATCGTAGTTGAGTTGATAAGGTGTAAATATGTAATAATTTTCCAAAAGATGATGGTTTTAAATAAGACGAGATGTGTGATATATAGCAGAAACCGAACTTTTCTTTGTAAATGTTAAGTCAAACCATATCCATCTAGCGGACAAATGTACTAGTACATATACTCCTATAAGTAGGCGCACGTACATGTATATTACATACGCACAAAGATAAATACCTTTACATTGACTCTAATATCATTGACTATATATAAGCGTTAAGCGTGAAAAATTTGTTTGTGTGTTATCTCATTAGTGATCGCTATCCCAGGAAAAAAGTACCGAATCTCACAAATACGTCTAGCTAGGCATTACCGTCCTCTATCACGACAACAAAAATTGTGCAAAAAAAACATGGGGTTTTCGAGAAAAAGGCACTTCTCTAAAAAATGAATTTTTCAGTAAAAAGTGCATAGCTCGTGGATTTTTTATTTTTTTTTGAAAATGACATTAAGGCCGTTAAAGAGGGCTCAAAACTGAGTGAAATTATGTGTTACACGTTTAAAAGCTTGAAAAACTGCTGAAACAATAGCAGTCTGAAAATCACATTGAAAATTTTTTTTCTCAATGAAAGAATTTTCTCGGAATTTTCGGTATCGCTGAACGCATGAAATTTTGATGAAACAAAAAAATAAAAAAACACGTGTAAAATATTTTTTCGAGTAGAACATAAATATTTTTATTTCAACATGATAGGTGAAATAGGCACACGCGGGCTGTCTGATTTGAGATGGATTCGGCCATATATTGATTTCTTAGTACACTTACATTTCTAGCTTCAATAATATTCCTGTATCTCAGTGTTGATTCTCGTATCTTTATCTCTGGATTTCTTAAATATTGTCGGTAACGTCCTCTTTTTTTAGGAGGTTCTTTTGCATTGTTCAACATTTCACTTCTATCAGGACTATATATCTTTATATTTACTCTTTCATTAAATATCCTTAATCAGCATTGATTCTTTAGCAAAAAATTCTTCTTTTCATGAACAAATGTTTTGACTAATGCAATGAACATAACCAAGTGTTAAATTCATCTATTTTCTTTATAGTATACTATATATAACGGTTGTCAAGGAGAAAAAAGTTGAAGAAAAAACAATGCTTGAGCTGATTTTCAATTCATGTATCTATGGCTAAGTAATTAACAGTTGTCAAGGAAAAAAAAAGTTGATACAATTTTTTTATCAGAACAAAGATTTTAAGAATAGAGAGATAAAATAGATTTGTAGTTCAAGTGTAGTAAAGTACATATAAAAATAAGGTTCAATTGAAATAAATGAGAAAATATTTTTCAACATCACAAATTTATTGCAAGAGAGTTGTAATACTTATTCACGTATCTTAAAGGCAATTTTACAGGACCATAACCAATAACTTTTTGACAATAAAATCAGAAGTCTGATATAATTGTAGCAGTTTAAAGGTACATAAGAAATCTTAATATTATATAATTACTCTGTGTTATCATACTTTGCAATTGTGTATTTTGTTGGGAATGACTTTGTTGTTCTCGATACGTTTACATGAACATGCCTTTCGGTGCTTGCTTTCACGTATTTTTTCGTTCAGCTGGTTATTCTTTTTTTTTAATTCTTTTATATTTATTTATTATATAAATGAGGGTAGTGAACTGTGGCGAGGATATTAGCATCTACTGTGATTGAGTGTTTTGCAAATTTATACCAATTTTAATCTGTGGAATATCGACGAGGAGATGCAGACTAAATTCATATTTTTGGTCTAGTTGTGATGTCTATCGTAGGGTTTTAACATCTAGAATTATGTGGAAAGTATTTTATTTTTTATGGGTTATAGTGTTTAAAATCAGTGACGTGTACAAGTTGTGAAAGAGTAGTAGTTATAGATCTTATTCTATTGATAGAGGTTATATGAAATTTGTTGTACAAAGTGTTTTGTATCGTTCTGATTGGTTCAGTGTTAAATAATTGGTGAATCAATAAGTGTTTGAAGGTGCTTTCCTTTCCAAGTAATATTAGTGTCAGCTGATAATTGTTTTTTTAATTGTTTTATAAAAATGAGGGTAGTGAACTGTGGCGAAGTCATTAGCATCCATTGTAATGGATTCTTTTGCAAATTGCTTTACATCAATTTTAATCTGTGGAATATCAACGAGGAGATGAACACTAAATTGATATTTTTTGTTTATTGTTACGTGTATAGTAGGGTTTTAACATCTACAATTATGTGACGTCTATATTCAAAGAATCAGAGAGTAGAACTGCGTCTGGGTTTCAGATAAAAAATTATCTATGGTAAGGAAGATGGCTATAGTATTTCAACGTTAAAAATATTACTTATGTCGACTGCAATTTACTATCAACTGATAAGAATTTTTCTATCGGTCTTACAGTCTTACAAATTGAATTAAAATAATTAATATTTATGACAGTCAATTGATTGAGATGATGATTCTAACGACAGTTGCTTCAAGAGTTCTTTGTTCTATCGATACTAACGGTCGTGCTGTCCAAGGAGTCAGGATGGTAAATGACAAGCCGAGAAGGTTCCCTTGAGAAGGGACTCAATAAAAAAAGAGTCCGAAACGTCGACATTAAGCTAAACACTCGGCTTGTCATTTACCATCCTGACTCCTTGGACAGCACGACCGTTAGTATCGATAGAACAAAGAATTTATGACAGTCAGATTGCCCTTGTTTATATTCACCCCCGCAGAATCATTGTCCAATGTGGATAATGTGGTGGTGGTGGGCAGTCAGATCGTCCTTTGCTAACAAAGTTTTTTCCAGGTTTTAATTAAGTTTTTATTTCAGATTCTGCGGGGGTGAATATAAACAATCTGACTGCCATAAATATTAATTATTTTGATTTAATTTGTAAGACTGTAAGACCGATAGAAAAATTCTTATCAGTTTATAGTATTTCAACGTTGAATATAGATGCTTTTGAGGTTACTATTTAACTGTATATTCTGTTTAATCGAGAGAATATAGAACCCAATGGTATAAAGAATATTTTATTTTACTTTTGAATTATTAAATAATTTTATACTTTAAACTTTAAAAAAAAATAAAATTTAAGAGCTGGTAAAAAATGTCTCTTGACTCAGCAACAGACGCCCTTTGGATTTTAAAGCACATATAGGTATGGACTTGACTAATAACAGTAACGATAAAAGGTCCTAATTCTTTAACTTCTTAATTCTTTATCTATAGAGAACTCTGGCTATGTACAGCAGAATGGTATGTATTTCTAAAAATCGTGAAGTGGTTTGGACGTTATTATTGAGATCAATTCAAACAAATACAGTATTCCCTTGCAATGGGGCTGCTATGTGTTTCTCTTACTCTAACAAGTTATTTATGAGATAGGAAAGGACACATAGCAACTCTATTGTGAGGAAGCACTGTATAAATTGTTCTGAAAAAAAAAAGAAAAGAATTGGGGCAAGTATTAGTGACCACCTTATCTGAGATTCTCTGTCTGTTCTACTCATGAGATAAGTATTCTAAAATATTTTTTTAACATTATTTTACATTCTCCTTTTTATGGAACAAAATGCTAATATGATTTAATGTGTGAATAATGCATCTTATATTATTATAAAACTGTACTTTTTGCAATTATTTGTATTTTATAACCAGGTGTAAGCACTGTAACTGTTAAAACCAACAAACTAGAAATTTTTTTCAACTTCAAAATGCAGTTGTGAGAATGCGTGATGGATAAGTATTATATTGTTGTAGCTTATTGTAAGTAAAATCATATACAGATATTCTCTATAAAAATGATAATATATATTTTTTTTCTGCTTTAAGTGCATCGGTTCTCACCCTACAGACTATAACTGAAACGAGTGATTGAAGATACACAGCACCATGAAATGTTACATATAAATAATAATAATATAAATAATTAATTTCTCTATTGAATAATGATTAAGTAATACCGATTACGGATTGTTATATAAACAATTTGAATTCATTAGTCTAAAAAATAGTTAAACATATTGTTCCCAAGACAAAAAAATTATTACTAATAAAATAATTTATGCGTTTATTTAATTCAATATATATGAGTAAAAATGGGTAAGCAACTGTTAATTTGTCTTTTAACAATTAACAATTAATCAAATTAACAATTTGCAATTGTTAATTTATCTAGGCTCTCAGGTGTTATTTTTAATATTTATTAGTACATTGTGCAATGAGGGGAAAAAATGAGCTATTTCTAGCGAGGGTGAGGTTTTCTGTACGAGTCGGAGTCTCGGGCACCGATGGCGCCCGTGACAGAGACGAGTGCTGAAAACACCTCATCCGAGTCTGAAATAGCTTTTCTTCCCGTGTTTTATACGGTGTGTACACCGTATTTTTTTAAACAAAGGCATGACAGGGCCTTTTTATGTATGTGACTCGGAGAGAGGATTTCGAGTCTTACACAACCTACAGCTCGTGTTTGCCACCGTCGCCTTCGGCTCGGGTGTCAATTTACACGAGCTGTGGACTGCCCAAGTTTTTTCCTCCCTAGGTGCGTAATCTACTATTTTCTCCGCTTCAAGAGGGGAAAAAAATTTTGTTTTCCGCTAAACTGTGAAAAATTGATTTTTTCGCTCGAGCGAGGAAGAAATGGATTTTGTTTTTCGTTCTTTCCTAAATCATGCTCGGAATGCGCGATTTTCTACACGGCTTTCATGCATGAAAAAGGTCTGTTTCATGCACGTGTTGAAAAAAATTTATTATCTCTACTATTCGTTCGTCAGATTTCTGTATTGAAGGTACATATATATACCTATATATTAGTAGATATAGTTTCTTTAATCAAAAGTCAAAACGAACCAAATATCGGAATAATACTACTCTGAAACGATGTACTCTATTCTGACGGACATTTAGCAAGAGCTTTTATTTATATATGGAACTGTAGAAACATACGAAATACGTTATATAACTACCTACTTACTTCCATCTAAACAGTTTATTGTATGTACATTCAAAGTTTCACACACATTACCTTATACACACCCACACGCGCACGCATACCGAAAAAGCTCAGTTGATTATCAACTGATATTTAGGTGAAAATCATGCTAAAACATCATCTTATCATCAGCTGATATTCTTCTGAAAATCATGTCGATATTTTCATCTATATTTTCACATAATACGCACGCTCTCGCACACCATCATACATACACGAACAAACACCGAATCGTTATGGGAATTATCTTAAAATATGAAGCATTCCATATCCTGTCTTGAGCTCGAAAATAGTACAAATTGAGCTACTTTTTAACTTGCAAAAAAAAATTTTTCCAGTAATATACGATTAATCATTTTTCAAAATATTTACATTTTTACGTTAAAAATTTATGAACAAAATATTATCTACTTTTCTAAAAAAATGGACATTATTAAGGTTTTTTTAAAGCGGACTTACAAAAAGAGTGTATCACATTTTGTAACCGGATTTTAAATACGCTTTCAGAATCCATTTTTTGTGACTAAAAATTAAACTAATTATCTAATTATTGATAATAAGAATACGTTATGTTCTGTTAAAAACTGATATCTCTTCTATTCACTATCACTTAGCAAATATTTAGATTCGAAAATGAGCAAAAAAAGATTATAAAATAAACAAAAAAAAAAATAAAATAAAATTTAAGTTTTGTTTTGTTAAAAAATATTAATTTTCAGGAAATTATAAATAATCAAAGATATCGTAAGAAAATGCTTCAAACTACGATACCTTTAATCGTTTAGAGAGAAGGCGAATTTTTTTTAACCATTTTATAACATCTTTATTTATAATTTTTAAAAATTTATATTTTTTAACGATAAATAAAGCTTAAATTTAAGTTTCTCCTATCTACCTTTATAATCTTGTGTGCTTGTTTCAATATCATGAATACTTACTATGTGATTGTCAATAAAAAAGATACCATTTTTTTTAAATAACGCATTTTTACGATTAGGTAACCCGTAGCTCGAGAAAAAGTGCCTATGAGAACTATAATTACTGGTACTGCTTCATTTTTGGGCATGAAAACCCGATTCCTAAAACCCAATTAAGATCCCAAAGGTTATCCACTTTCCTTATCAGTTTAATGATTATAGGTCTTTTTATGTCAAAATCATTAATAAAAAAGACTTTTTTATTTTTCTAAGGAATAATTCGTTAAAGGGTGCGTGAGTTGCATGCATTTTAATTTCGATCTACAGCATATCAGTCGAAAGTATATTCTATAAGTAAATTGTATGGTTTAATTTCGTTTTCTACCATGGAAATAATTGCGATAGTAAAAAAAAAAAATTTTTCTCGAAACATAAATGAAAATTAAATTTTGATTTGGATTTTCACCATGAAAATGGAAAAAATTTGGAAAACTAATTGATCTATTGAAAGTCTAGCTCAAACTCCATAAAAGTAAAGGTCGATAAAAATTTTTTAAATTTTCGTATATATTGATCGCTATGTAGTAGCATATGATTCCACAAAATACGAATAAGCCAAACTCATCAGGGACAATGAATGAAAAAGTTTTGCCCAAGTTATTATTGTTTTTTTTTTCAAAAAGCGTGATAAATAATAATGAAATTCCGTGTTTCGAATCAAACAAAGATTGTTATCACATAAAATATATTTGAAAAGTTATAATGATAGATATTTTATGACAAGGAATACACAAAAATAAGATCGAAAGTGCATGTTAAGGGTATGGAATATCCCGCAGAGTTCTCTGATCTACCGACCACAATGTTTTCAATTAAATATTAATTATTATAAGCTTTTCCTTGAATTCTGAGAGTTCATGCACAAAGGCAAACTTATTATCTAATTCCTGGTCAAATTTCAGATAAATCTATTGGAAAATAAAGATGAAATGTTGCGAATCTTGCTGTTTCTCAAATTTCGTCTTTATTTTCCAATAGATTTATCTGAAATTTGACCGATAATTAGGTAATAAGTTTGTCTTTGTGCGTCTACTCTTAGAATTCAAGAAAAAGCTTTTAACAATTAATATTTTATTAAAAACATTGCGGTCGGTACGACAGAGAACTCTGTCGGGCGATTGGACGAGTACCTACCCCACGGCTGGGCACATAGGTCATTTTCAATAATATTTTTCGCGAATTAACTAAGAAAAATTTTAAACGATTATTGTTCTTTTAGCCACAGATTTTTTTGATTTGGCATTTTGTAAGCTACAATTCCATTTTTTAAAAGTTTCTGATGTCCTACACCCCCCCCCTCTCTCTCTCTCTCTGTCTCTCTCTCTCTCTCTCTCTCTCTCTCTCTCTCTCTCTCTCTCTCTCTCTCTCTCTCTCTCTCTCTCTCTCTCTCCCCCTTGCTAAATCGAAAGCAGCTCCGCAGTCATCCGATAGGCATGTAACGCGTCGTGAGACTGCTCTTTTACGGACGAGGTACTCGGGGCATTCGTATTTACGCTCGACACGTAAATACGAATGGCAAATTGACTTAAATCGCGTACACGTTACACCACTCGTCAAATGCTGCTTAGAGGTTGCAAGCAGCTCTGCCAGCCACGACCGTCGTAGTACCTGAAACTGGGGTAATCCGGCGGCGAGGTTCAGGAAGGATAGTAGAAGAGATCAAGGAAATTGGCCTAATCCTTTCATGTTTTTTCTGTTAAAAAAAAAAAAAAGCATATGTGTAGTCTTCGGGGTCTCGGCCATCATCATTCGAGCCGTCAGAGGGTCCGGCGTCTTTTGTGACGTGCTTGGTTGGGGCAGTGCTTCGACTTCTTCACTATAAGCTCGCCACACGGAAAGAAAGGTGTAAATACCATAACTCCGAGACACCTCGAGCACGCTAAGTACAAGTCACAGCGCGACAGAACTCATGAATGAGCCTGCAGGACCTCCAAAATTCTCGAATATACTGGAATTCGGCATTGGACACGTGAGAGCTCCAACTTGAAGTTCAGAGTGATGCAGCTGGGCGGGGATATACGGCACGCACTCCCCTCCTCTAGCGCACGTGATCGCCTGGCACCCAATCACCGCGCGCCTCATATCCCCGTCCGGCTACACCGCACTGAACTGCAAGGTTAGAGCTCTCCCGTGCCCAAGACTGAGTTACGGTATATCCGAGAAATTCGGAGATTCTGCATGCCGAACCCAGAGTAATGCACACTCCAGTTTATAGTTAAAATAAATCCGAGGTTTTACTTCCAAAAACACTGAGACTTTCTGATATTATAAAAATCCAAAGATGGGATTATTCTAATACCACCTTTCTTTCCATGCACGCATGTAGAAGCGCGAGACCTAGACTTAGAGCTTGTTACGTGCAGGAGGCGGTTCTACTAAAAAAGGTTTAAAGAATATAATTGTTACATGCACAATCGAAAATTTCAAGTCAAGGGAGAATTTACTCTCAAGTTGCCGGTGTCTGTTGCACGTGGTTCTTTGTGGACACAGGCTGCAACCTCTGAAAGAGCATGCAATGATTGGACTAGGTAACGGATCTTAATCAGGAGGATCGAAATGAGCCGCTTTTTAGAGCCGTTGAACGACGGATCGTGCGGTTGGGGATCGAAATGCCCTTCAGCTGAGCCGTAGGAGGAATAGGATCTTAATCAGATGGATCAAAATGAGCCGTCTTTTAGAGCCTCTAGAAACGGATCGTGCGGTCGGGGATCGAAATGCCCTTCCGCTGAGCCGTCGGTGGGAGATTGGATCTTAATCAGACGGATCAGAACAAGCCGTCTTTTAGAGCCGGGGATAGGTAAGGCGGGTGATAGTGGGGAAGGTTGTTTGACCATATGTACATAAGAAATACGAGAGATTTGTGCATTCGATAATATTCATTTATTTGACGCTATCACAAATACGTACATATAGGTCGGCGGCCGAGAAGCCAAGGCGGGCGGAGCTCGTGTGCCGTGGCTGCTCGTCAAGCGAATGCGTGCTCGTCGTACGCCGCTGGCCCCTTTTATACCGGAGATCGGTCTATCCATCTCCCTCGCTCGCATGCGCTTCCCCCTATGTTGTCGCTGCGCGTAGGTGGGAGAGCCGTACAGTGTATGACTATAGCGAGAGTGGGAGCGCCCGTCTGTGTACCGAGCGCGTGTACACGCTCAACCTCTCACGTGTACGCTTGGCCTGCTGCGCAGGCGCCGCGTACACGAGGAGCTATCTGGTTGTCTATGGCGTAGGCGTTTCAGCATGCAGGACCGTCACAAGCTCTCGAGCGCGAGCGAGGGGAGCCTTCACTTCGGCCACCGCTGTTCGGCCCCATCTGCCGGCTTGCCGCTTACTAGCCTCACCGTAGCACTAGAGAAAGGCCTTTAGTGCGGCCAAGGCGTCGTCCTCCTCAGCGGTGCCAGAGTTCTGGTCAGAGCGTCTGCCTCACTTTTCTTGGTGGATCGAGCCGCACCTGGTCTGTTTCTTTGCTTGCCCGGACCCCACTTTTTCCCAGCTAGTCCCTCGTAGGGTGAGGTCATTGAAGCGGACTTGAACCGGCATCGTCATGTGCCGGCGCTGGACGACTTCTGAGCTTTGGCACCTCCACTTCCTTGATGATGACGGTGGGGGGCTCGTCATCTGGCGTGGGTACTAGTGCCATCGCGTCGATATCCTACACCACCTGCTCTAAGAATTCGATGACGATGTTTACAGGATTGCAATGAAGCAGTTCAGCAATCACCTTCTTCACCGTCTCCGCGATCTCCGAAGTCAGACTCCTGAAACAGACAAATTTATCCCAGAGATGGATGAGATTAGGGAAAGGAAATAAGGACGAATACTTATTTTTTTTTATAGAGAGGAGAAATGCATTGACGCACGACGGCGGGACGGCCGACAGTGATGGGCTCTGCGAGGATACATCGGACCACCTTTAGGTGGTCAAAGTTGTCCAGGAATACTACCTAAATCTCTCCTCCTTGCTCGCGGGTTAATTCCACTCTGGAACTGCGTTAGAATTACTTCAGGGTAGGCCCACGATGTAACGAGTGCAAACTCGTACTCCGTTTACGGCTGACGTAGCGGGCGAAGCCCCCATAAGGGTCTCCGGTTCCAGCCCCCTCCAGATCATTAGCCGCCTCCTTTGTGGCGACCTTTTCTTCGGAAGACGAAGAGCCGCCACTCAGATTTGCTTCAGTCTTTTGGTTTTAAGGTCGGCCCAATGGTTCCGACTTTGCAGTATAGTCGGGATTATATTGTCGGGCGTGATCGGCCCGCCAAGGACGACTTCCATCCGCGCTCTATTCTCGGCCCACCGGCTGCAATAGAGGAGTGTGTGTTCCGCTGAGTCCAACATCGTGGGGCAGTACGATGGAGATCCTCAGCGAACGCTCTGTGACCAGACAAGAACTGTGTTAGATAGAAAGAGAGGTGGCCATGGGGCCGATCCAGCCAAGGTTGGATCTGGGGGATGAGTCGGTGCGTCCACCGGCCTCTGTCCCCGTGGTCCCATACTGTCTGCCACCCGCGCAGGGTTTCTGCCCTGCTTTCGTTCCTGTCGGGGCGTCTCTCCCTTTGCCGATCAGGGTACTGCAAGCGCCCTCTCTGGTCAGCCATACAATGGGGATAATCCCAGCGATGACCATCACTGCGTCTGCGGAGACTGTGCGGTACGCCACGCAGTGGGATGAAACAGACTTATCGGCGTGCATGCTGCAAAAAAAAAATATGTTCAACAAGCTTCATGACATAAATTTTTTTTTATTGTACATACCATAAATTACTGTAAACAATTGTTGGTATCCACAAAATTATTTTTGTTCACAATTAAAAATAAATTATAAGTAAACAGTTTAACATCGTGAATTGATAAATTTATAAAACCACTTATTTTTATTAATCTTATAAATCGCTTTTATTATTATCAGTTTATGAAAATAATTCTTTTTTCATATCATTTACTTAAAAATACTACATTCGAAATTGTTTAATTATTCGTGGATTTTAGATTTGTGGCTTTAAATTAAAACGAAGGAGAATTTATGTTGTGAAATTTTTAATATCATTTAATTTAAAATTTTTTTTTTTTTAAAGTTGCGCCATTAAAAATATACGCAAGGAGATCAATTTATAGGTTTTACCACTTTTTGCCCATTTCAAATGGTACCACTTAGAATGAAAGTAATTAATTTTAAAAATGATTAATTTTGTTTTTAATTTTTTTAATTTTAAAATAATTAATTTTCATTTTAAGTTGTACCATTTTAAAATGGGCAAAAAGTGACAAAAATGCATTGTGCAGTTTTATAAATATAAATAAAACCTATAAATTGATCTCGTTGCGTATATTTTTAATGGCGCAACTTTTAAAAATAAAAAATTTTAAATTAAATGATATTAAAAATTTCACAACATAAATTCTCCTTCGTTTTAATTTAAAGCCACAAATCTAAAATCCACGAATAATTAAAAAAAAAAAGAATTATTTTCATAAACTGATAATAATAAAAGCGATTTATAAGATTAATAAAAATAAGTCGTTTTATAAATTTATCAATTCACGATGTTAAACTATTTACTTATAATTTATTTTCAATTGTGAACAAAAATAATTTTGTGGACAGCAACACTTGCTTACCGTTCTTTATGGTATGTACAATCAATAGTATATTACGATACGTAACGCACGCCCAGGGCATCCAATTTCCAGTCCAAGTATTGTATACTATTTTTCTTACTCCCCGGCCGAAAGTACGTTCTGTAATTGATAAATAATTAATAAAATTGCGTTGTCGTCTGCTAGCTGTGTTTGAGTGTTAGTTTTTCTTTCGACCCGCTCGATAGTAGTGCCTCTGTCGGCCGCTTTGGGTAGCTCGGTCGATATTACTGACTGTTTTTTCTTTCGACCCGGCGTGGAGAGCTGGTTTTTTGGGCGCCTGCTACTTTCGCTGTTGCAGAGATGGTTTGATGACCGCCTGACATTTGCAAGACCGAGGCGAAGCTGAGGTTTTGCTGGTCGGGGCGGGCATCAGAAACACATTCATTAAAAAAAAAAAGAAATAAGGTGATGAAATAAGTACAATAAAGTTTGATCAACTAAGTCTTTTTTCTCGTCACACGTGCACTTTCGTCTGTCTATTTCGTACACCCAATGGACATTGATTCGTGTCGAACGTGCCCGTTAGTGACCGTCACGCATAACCTTTTGAACGTTAACATACATAAGAAATGATAAAACAATTGAAAAGGTTATGCATGACGGTCACTAACGACACGAATCAATGTCCATTGGGTATACGTGTCTAACCTTCACACCGCACAAACATCTTTTCCTCGGACGCTCCCGTCCGCACGTTTACTTAATTGTTTCTACACGACTCGTAAGTACGTGTAGAAAACAAGAGAAAAAAACAATGACCACGATCAAACAACACCACTTTTTATTTCAATTAACTCTTTGTTCTCGTCACTCGTGCACATGAGACAGAGTGGCTCATGCGCGCGGGCGCTCAAGCGCAGCGGGTCGGAAAATTTCAGCAGCCAATCAGAGCGCGTGGTTGGTCTAAAATAGGGTGTGAAAGTTAACTTTCGGCTCGGAGATGCGCGCCGAAAGTACGTACTTTCGGGTGGAGGAGTAAGAAAAAAAATTTTGTATCAAGAAGCTTGTTGAACATATATATTTTTTTGCATCATGCGCGCCGGTAAGGCTGTTTCGTTCCACTGTGCGCCATGGCTACTCTGAGGGCCCCGACACGCTGCACCAAGGTGAGCCCTTATCGGTTGGTCTTAATGTCCAGCGCATCCACCCAAATCTCCGCCCCGTACAAGAGTATCGAGTTCGCCACTAATCCCGACCAGTAATTTCCTTTTGTCCCCCTCGGCTCGGCAATATTTGGCATCATCCTGCCTAATCCAGCCAAAAGGTTGGATGCCTTATGCTGGGCTCAGCGTAAATGTTCGTTGAAGGTGAGGCGAGCGTCGATTCAGATACCGAGGTATTTGGCGCTCGGACTGGTCGTAATCGTGGCGCCCCCGACACTGACCTGGAAGCTATCGCCAAAGTTCCTCTGCCTGATAAGTACCACTATCTCAGTTTTTGCGGCCGCAAGCTCAAGGCCGTAAATCTTAAGCTACCGAATGTTCCCAAACCGCTATCTGGCACCCTAGTCCCCACGGATCCTTGTTTATATCCTTCCTCAAATCAGACATACACCTCCTTTTACTCTCCTTGATAGCTCTCACCATGGCTTCCCTCGCGGTTTTGTAGAGCGCCCCCGCAGCGACATCCCAGTGTCAGGGCTTTTCATCGCTGGCGGAGGCACTTTTCGCGAAGCTCGCCAATTTCGGCAGTCCACCAGTATGCCGACCTCCTAAAGGGCTTGAAGGCTTCTCGCGGTATATTGACATCACACCACCCAGAAATGAGGCGCATTTTTCCTTCGATTAAAGCCTCGACCGACTCTCTACTATTATATAGTGTCAAATTGGCCGGCTGCGGAGCAGTCTTTAATACTTGGTGCAGCGCAGCTTTCTTCAGCTGCGCCGCGTTCCACTTCTTAGCCGCTCGCCTAGCTACGATAGGGGGAGTCGCGCGCCTCTCCTCGATGGTGTACGTTATATACTGGTGATCGCTCGCGGTGTAATCCTCCAGAACCCTCCAGTTCTGGATTCTAGAGGCGGCCGTCGGGGTCGCCAGCGTGACGTCGACTATCGAACCCCTTGTACCTGGCTGGTGGAACATAGTTACGCCTGCGGTATTGAGGACAATAACGGCAAGCCTTGCGGCCATCTCTATCACTGCCCTTCCCCGAGCGTTTGTCCCGTCGGAGCCCCAGTCGCTGGCTTTCGAGTTGATATCTCTGGCCAGGATCAGTTCCCCTTCGAGACCCGTAATAGCATCCTCCAGAGACCAAGCTTCTTCTTAAAACCGTCCATATAGATGTTTGGAGACAGATAGCAGCTGACCCAGATCCTTTGGTCACACCTGATCCAGATAAAACCATCTCCGGTCCCGCTATCCGTGATCGAAAACTTTGCCCTGTTCAGGATCTTGATGGCTGGTGTGCTAATGATGTCCCGAAAACAAAACCGGCTCTCCTTATTCCTTTATTGTTCGCACAGGATGAGCAGGTCCGCATCATAGTTCCTGGTGAACTGGTCCAGCAGATCCTGGGCCAGTCGTGATCCCCTCAAATTTGCTTGAAGTATGATCGTCATTATGCCTCTTGGATCTGGGCGCAGCCGCGTAGGTTGCCCCTCTAGTGTTCCCCGGTACGTGGGCTACCTCCAGCGGCGGTTGATTTGCTGCGTAGAGATAGCAGTGGGGGGCTTCCTTGCAATTTTTTGCTTGGTGCTCTGCTTTACCGCACTTCCAGCAAAGCCTCGACCTGTCGGGCCCTTTGCAGCTGGGTGAACTATGTTCGTAGCCAAGGCATTAGTAGCATCGTGCTGGGATTTTCCTCATTCGCATCGCGCAGTTTACCCACCAGTCGCGAATGTGGCGATATCCTACCAGAGCACGTGCCTTCGACGCGGCTAGTTTCACCTTGGCTAGACGAGTGCCCAGCAATGCTGTTGGAGAGAGCCATTCCTCCATATTGTCCTGTGCGCTCTTCCCCAGCGTCTTTTCAAGGGCTTCCTCTACCTCTTCCTTTGTGGAGGTTGAAGTGATGTCCCTTATCTCTACGGTGAGCTGTCTACCACGCCGGTTATCGCCTTTTCGAACCGTGCCTGGACTGTAATATCCATTTTACCCAGTTCTACCAGCACACTTTCTTTAACCGTCTGCGAAAATTGGCTCCTATTCCGTCAACATCCACTCCTGCCATCATCTTAGCGAGAACATCCGCGTAAGTTTTGCCCTCCGCAAAGGGTAACTAGCACTGCGGCGGGCTTTATCTTTCTGGATGCCCCCTTCGGATTTCCGACCCGTTTCTCCGCCTTGCTTCTGCTCTTCCTTCTCTTTCCTTTCCTCTTGAATATTCGGGGGGCCTGAAAGATCCAGTTCTCTCCTCCTCTCCTTTTTCGCTGAGCTCACTTTCTCGCTCTTGTTGCTGCTGGTGTGGATAAGTCGAGGGTGGATCGAGCCGGCCCGTCCGAGCTCTTGTATTAGTAGGAGCAGGTCGAGTTTTGGCGATAGCCCCCCCCCCCCCCCTGCTAGGCTCGTTCCGCTCCTCGCGTTGACGCTTGCCCCCTCAGCCGGATAGGGGCAGCGTGGCGGGGGGACGACGGTTCATAGTTGGAGTTCCGATGTTGGCCCCCATGGAAGGAGGGGCTACGAAAAGAACCCGCGAGTGCCCACCCGTCTTTGCTTTCTTCTTCTCGTTCGAGAAGGTGGGCTTCTTGGAGCTCGGTGTATTTTGCCGCAGCCTCTTCCTTTCCATGGAATGTGATCGACATCTAACTTGGATCTGTTCCAAGATGTATGTCGATTTCTCGATTCCATCTTTAATCTCCTTCTTGGTGTTGCCATGCCTAGAAATGAGTATCGTCAGCTCCTTGAAAGTCTGGTGCAGCTCCTCTATTAGGTCACCCTGCAACACCTTGCTGCTTGCAGTGCTACTATTAGTAGTACTGCTACTGTTTTGTTGTGTGTTTGGGATTGACATCGTATGTGGATTATGTATTTAAGACGGTTCGCCCATTATGTGAGCCACACCGTGGTGTGGCTACTATCTCTGCCTATAAGGAACCCTATTTATGGATGGCGAAGCCGAGAAGCGGTTTGTCGGACGGTCACTCCTATCGGCACCTAGTGAGTCTAGAAAAAAGGTTACGGGATAGGCCCACGCCATAATGAAGCAAAAGGTTTACGTCACCCTTGCCGAGCGGACGATGTCGGGTCCGTCCCGGAACCTGACCTAAATCTCAGGCTAGACGGTGTGCGATTGCCCTAAGCAACTTCGGGTATAAGGAAATACTGACCGGATAATCCTTCACACCTGCGCCCAACAATGATTGCTTCCACCCCTCCATTGGCTCCAGTCGGTAAGCACTTGAGCGGTTCTTCCACATTCAACATGCGTTTTCAATGCTAACGCAGAATTTAGGTACTGATATCTCCTGCCACCCCGGTTACGGAGTTTACCACTTTCCCTTTGGCTAGTCTAGCGGGAATATCTACAATCTGTCGGCCGCAGCCCATTTATACTGTGCTCATGTATTCATCCACACTCACGATTCCTGTGTCAGCGACTGATTACTTAATATATTCGCAGCTGATCAGGTTTGGCTGGTTCTCCCCCAATCCGCAACCCGGGGACACGCCCGGTAGCATGGAAAATGCTCATCTATTGTAAAATAGAACCAGAGATTAGGGAAAGGAAATAAGGATGAATACTGATTAGCCCGGCATCAATGGGTGCAGGCTTCTTCGTGAACCCTTTGACCGTCCAGGTCCTCTTTTGGGCACCGTGACTACCAGCTCAATTTTACGAGGGCGACCACACTAATTAGTGTCGTCCGTGGCTGCACATTACCCAGGCTAACTGCATTTCTCGCTGGCATGATGCGATCTCTTGAAAAGTCCTTCAATGGTAGTGATCAGGAACCGCCTGAACAGCTCTGCGCCAAGCTGTCCTTGGGCTCTTCTGTGGTGACGTACCGCTAGAGCTGTTGCGCATGGACTGGACGTATCGTCTGATCATACTCAACTTGGATCTCATATGTGTTTTCTCCTAGAATATTCACAATCGTCTATGGTCCCGCGAACTTCGGGGCTAGTTTGGCAGTCATCTTGCCAGCCGATGAGGTGAGGACTTTATTTGCGTTTCATACACGATCGCCTAGACAGAATTCAGGAGTTCAACGATGAGCGTCATAGTATTTGGCTTGTCTTTCCGACTCTACTTGCTTTCAATCATGCAATGGCTTCCAATCTTCAATTCCATTTTTCTTCTTTCCATCTACTTGCTTCCAATCTTCCAATTCGTGAAGTTTGTCCATGCGTGCAGCCCAATTTTCTAGAGCCTCTTACTGCTCCTGCTTTTCTACTAGTTTATCTTCTTCCCGACTCGTGTCTTTCGTGAGCCAGGCTGACAAGCATAGTTGAGCAGAGCATGACTGAGAATACTAGCCCATTTAGTTTCTCATCCCTGTACCCTGGTGATTCTTCCCAGTGTACAAAATTATCATCGTCTTTATCATTTTATTCACACGCTCGTCTGGATTCGCTTGAGGCTGATACGGCGGCGTGTACGTGTGAGGCA
Organism: Torymus aiolomorphi; assembly: GCA_036365515.1. NCBI lineage: Eukaryota > Metazoa > Arthropoda > Insecta > Hymenoptera > Torymidae > Torymus > Torymus aiolomorphi. The sequence continues at coordinate 133,078,876 of CM070875.1, read as the reverse complement.
CGGCTCTCTCTGTCAAAAATGTTTCTAAGGTGCATTTTCAAATTCTGTCCCATTGTCTGAAAGAAATACCTCGAAAACTCCAAACCGCAGGCATAACGGATCGTTGAGAGCCTTAATCACCGTTTTGCCAGTGTGAACTGTGTGAACAGGTTTAGGGATACAAAGATATATTCGTGGCTATGTACTGTTCTGGAGAATAGTTCCATAATGTCACTGGCCACGACTTACAAGGGACACTCTATTATAAGGTCGCCATGTATCCTACAGGAGCGCGCTGTTCGACTTTGCACTGCCGGCAAATTTAGTTCTGGTTCACGTATCTGGCCACATCTTGAGACATGTATAGCCAGTAACTCTTTCGTTTAAAGTTGGTAAACTACTGGTTTTTTCATTCAAAACCACCTTGACAGCTGGACCATTCTGATCATCTTACCAACAAACTTTCGCTGTCATTCATCTCATCAAACATCATCTTGCGTTTAACTCTTTTTAAGGTTTTTTCGCGGCCCAAATTCCCAGCAGTTTAAAGATTCTGGCATTCTCCCAGTACTTCGCGACGCTTTTCATGAGGGGCTGCTAGTTTCACTTGGTTCGTATGTGAGAAAGTCTCCTGGCAACTTTTGAACCTCTTTCACTGTTTTTAGGTACGAGTGATTGATAGTGTCGTTTTTAAACTCCAACGCTGTGACCCCTGGCTCATCTTATTCGAACATGCGCGGAAGGGTGTCTGGGAATTTATTCAACTATCCGTTTGGTATTAGACTGTAAAACTGTGGTTTCGTAGTTCCAAATCTCACTTGGCTAATCTTTCATTACGATTTTAGAGGTTATGGAGCCACTTCAAGCTGTTATGGTCCCGCAGCTGATAACCTTGAAGTCATCGGCTTTAATACGCGCACGGAACTTTTCAATTGCACATAGGATGGCTAGGCATTCTCGTTCAATCACATTATAATACCTCTCGAACGTGCTCAGAGTTCGACTCGCAAACTCCAGGACTCTTTCTTTGCCGATAATTAATTGGGATATCATCATTTTCACACGAGTATCACTCAAGTCAGTTTGCACCACGAAGCGCACGTTAGATACTGGTCTATGGAGAATCGGTGTGGAAGCTACCAGCGCTTTTGGTTGTTGTAAGGCCTCTTTCTGTGCTGCTGACCATTGATACTTCTAATCTTTCTTTGTCAGTTCAGTCAATGGCTCAACAATTGTAACAAAGTTTTCCAGGAATTTTCTGTTCGCTATGTGCATGCTGGAGGCGCCATTTCTAAGACAGAGGTACTTTTACAAACAGTGGTACTTTAGCTATGTCTCCAACATGGGAACTTACCAAATAACAGATATAACTGCGTAACCACAAATATAATTCATTATGTCATTTGTATAATATATGTAGCTGTATAAATATAACATTATTTCGTTAAAACAAGCGTTGAAAAGTCTACTTATATATATTTACATAATTATTTTCTATGTATTTTGAGGTTAGTTACGATATATATAGTAATAGACCCAATGGCCTCAGAAACTACTATTTTCCGCCATCATGAACGCTTCGATAGTTTCGCTTACCCCCTCCAACACCATACACATAGCGAATACAACGAGACCAATCTGAGGAAGCGTCTCAGCTGACGTAGATATTTCAACATCGGATATTTCATAATCGTTTCTGTTTCGTCGAGATATTTGATCCATCGCGTTAAAAGACACTCTGTTAAGCTCGTGCTCCTATATCCTGTTTAGAACTCACTTTAGAACTTATTTGTGCTTTTTAAATATCTCAGTGACTTTTATTGTCTCATCTAGGTAAGAGTAAACAAAATGCTCGCGTGTTCACGACCGATAACTTTATCAAGCAGTCTTTTTGAGGACGCCCCGCCGTACGCAAGATCGTGGGGCATTTTCGTAAACTGGAATATCATTTTACCTGACACGGTGTTATTGGCGGTTATAGAGGCTACTTCTAGCTTTACGCTTGCATCGTCGTCCTTGAGATGCAGCGTGCTTGTTGTTGGGGTCTAAGTGGCTCTAAACTTTCTAATGAAGATTACCCCTAAGTAGCACTCCATGTCAATGTCTGGCATTATTGCGATGCGCACTTCTTTGCTCAATGCCTGCAACCTGTATTGGCAAATATACATAGCCAGCTACTGCTATGTTCTGCCAGTTTGCCACCCGTGCCGTTAGGCCCGTAAGTCGATGGCTGTAAGTCGATGGAATTCATCACAGTCTACGAAGTTTCTGTATCAAAGAATGCCCATAGCCTGTAGCCGGCTACTTCCACTTGAAGCTACCATCTCGAACTCGAGTTATGAATAAAAAACCGTTTTCAGGGGTGGTTTTTTTGTCAAATTTGGGGTGAACTTGGTGTTTTTGGAAGGAGAATTTTTGACCATCATTTTTAGACTTTGTATTTTACCAAATATTAAAAATGTAGCCATCCCCTTGAGAAGTCAATTTCAGACCTTCGTTGACTGGCCTATGGAAATTTTAGCTATATTACAGAAAGATTGGAGGGACCTTCCGCTGTAATTAATATTTCTTGAATCCTTCGTTAAGAAGTTTCCTTGCTACTTCGTCGCGCGGTACGAAAAAAGCCAACTTCGAAGTTCTGTAACCTACATAAAAAACAAGTTCAAAAATTCTTTGCTTTTTAAAGAATGTGACAGAATTTTGCGGTGTCTTACTCCTATTTTCACGAATATTGAGAAACTACCTTAATTTGTTAATTAGGTTTCTTATTAATTAATTCAGGAAAGTACCTTACTTACGTAGCAGAGATCTAATCGCGAATTGTAATATTTTTATAAAAAATCAATTGGCCACACCATCGAGGTATGGTCAGAAAAACTAAGAAGGCCAGTACCAAACGACTCTCCCATATGCATAAAGTGTAAAAAAATATCTATCCACTTTTTTTTATGTATGAGTCATTTCATGCCAACTGTATTCAGTTCAAAAACAGCGAAACATGAGCTACTTTTTCATTTGCAAAAAAAGAAGAAAAAGTTTTAGTCATTTAAAAAAAATTAGTAAACATTATATTAATTTATAAATTTTGAGATGAGTTTTCCAATGCTGTAATTCATTTTCCAAAATAGTTCCATTTTCATGGTGAAAATTGAAAAGAAAATTTTGTTTTATAATTTATGTTTAATATTTCTTATTTGAAGTGTACTCAGTCGAAAGATGAGATTGCAAAATAGGATTGTTTAAACAGCGTTCTAATAAGCTAGTTAATTGAGCATATCATTTTATATTGACTGACTTCTGCTATTTCAGTGTCAGACGTACATGAAGTACGTTGTCTCAGAGTATAAGTTTTATATAGCCCTCTAAGTTCAAGCGCGCTACGCGCGCAGAGGGCATTGCAGAAGCCATCTTGATTTTTCAGCCAATAACAGTGCACTTTATTTACCTAACACTCTGAAGTTGCCCTCTAAGCTTCAATTCAATACTATCGCATTCTCCCTTTTATAGATGAAACCTATTTCATTGTTTGTTTTGACTTGTCATTAGAGAAATGTTATCCTCTAGTATGATAGCTATATATCTAGTACTATAGTATAAGAAAATCCATCACATCCATGTCAAATTAATTAATATAATAAATTTACGCCTTGAAAAAATTGAGTTTCTCTGTGTAATATATCATTCAACAAAGTTTCAAGCAAAAAAACGACGACACCTTTATTCATTCTTGAAACGGCAATTAAAGAAAATTAACCTAATTTCATTCCAAGAGAAGACAAAAATGTTATTTTTTTATGTTTCGACACTTCGTGAAAAGATGTATTAGAGGATTACGCAGGGCAACTGAAATTGTTTAAGACGCAAATTGTTATTCTTTTATTCCTCAGTGGAAATCGTTATTGTGAATAACTGTAAATAACTGTAAATAACTGTGAATAACTGCAAATAACTGTAAATAACTGTAAATAACTGTAAATAACTGTAAATAACTGTAAATAACTGTAAATAATTATAAATAACTGTAAATAACTGAAAATAATTGAAAATAATTGTTTGATTTGAGACGTAAATAACAGTTATTTTCAGTTATTTACAGTTGTACACCGTTAATTTTTTTCGCTATAATAATAACTATGTTTTTTATCAACAAAACTGAAAATAACTGAAAATAACTGCAAATAACTGTAAATAAATTCTAATAACTGTAAGAAACTGAAAATAACTGTTATTTACGTCTCAAACCAAACAATTATTTTAAGTTATTTTCAGTTATTTTCAGTTACTTACGGTTTTTTACAGGTATTTTCATTTATTTACAGTTATTAACATTATTTTTTTCCGCTAGGGTTTATATTAATTATTTTGACATATTCTGCCGATAAAACAGGGTTGGTGGTAATAGTATATTGTGTGCCAAGGGCGTAAAGTGGGTCTTTTTAGACCGAGTGTGGGATTGCAGTACGAGTCGAAGGTGAGCTAGCACGAGCCGAAGACGAGTGCGATTGCGAACCGAAGAGGAGTACTGCAATTACACGAGGTCAAAAAATCCACTTATCCCTTGGTGCACCCATATTTTTTGTAACGCAAGTATGGATTTTCGCTTTTTTTGTTCTAATGTACTAAAATCGACAGCGGGCGATTTTGATTTTTTACCGCCCGCTACGGCGAGCAGCGGGCGTTTGTCAGTTTTTACCGCCCGCTAGCAGCGGGCGCTTTTCGATTTTGACCGCCCGCTACGACGAGCAACGGGCGATTTTGATTTTTTACCGCCCGCTACGGCGAGCAGCGGGCGCTTTTCAGTTTTTACCGCCCGCTGGTCAGCATGCGGTCGCTTTCGGCTCTATTAATAGGTTCGAAAAACGCGAAAATCGTGCTTGCGGTACAAAAAGTCTATTACACTCTCTTAAAAATACCACTTTGCAACGATACTAAAATCTTGTTCATAAGCAAGAAATTTTACAAAATTAATTTTATTTCTAAAATGCTGCCCTACTGCATCTGTGATGTAGTAATTCTTTTCTTATTTTTTTTTTTTCAATTGATGTTGAACGATGGAACTGAGTTTTCTTGATGCCCTGGTGGAAAGTACGTGGTTTCGCCATTGTTTTCGATAGCGAAAGAAGGACATTTAACCATTACTAGGGCTTTCGTCACTGACAGCAGCTTTCGCCACGCATGCTTCTGAGTTGGTAACTAGGCAACTGCAGATTTTATTAATAGATTGTTTTAGAGGTTTTGTCAACGTATTCAAAGTCATTAACCTATATGTACAACAAAAACAATCACTTCTGATCATCAATCAACAAGCGATTTATATTGCTTTCATTTGTGAAATGGATAAAACAGTACATTACGATACTAGTGGTTCATTATTTAATATTTTATTTAATAATTATTTTCCCTTCTTAAAAAAATGATGAGCGGTCATGTTGAAGTACCTAAAGGCTTGATTTTGATTCGTCTATATATAATAGGCGCCAAGATTTATTTTACGAATTGTTTGAGATTAAAACGTTTCAATTTTTAAAAATGAAATTGATGTTTACATTTAAAAACTATAACTAAATCAAAATAACATCGAATAATTTATTTTAAAATAAGAAAAACAAACAACAACAAAACATATTATTATAAATAATTAAAACATGAAATATGTATACGAATGCTACCCATCTGATTCAAAAATTTTAATCCGAACATTAAAAAAAAACCAAAAATAAATTTTTCGAAAATCAAAAATTCCACAAAAAAGAATCAGAGAATCACAAAAAATTATTTTTTCCCCCATTCGGAATGAATAAACAAAAAAGAAACCTGGTTAAAATCGACTGCGTAGATCTGGAGATAAAGCGGTATGCATACATACACCCACACACACCCACATACACACACAAACACACACACACACACACATACGCACACAAACACACACGCACACATATTCATAAAGACATTTTCTAAAATCATGTTACTCAAACTTCTTAATCATTTTTCTAGAGAGATTTAACGAAACTTAAAATTTTACTATTACAAAACTTTCTCTAGGAGGAAGCAATAAGCAAATTACCAGCAATCCTTGATCTAATTTCGTTCTCCTGATTTCTCTTGTTTCTGCCATTAATTGGACGATTTCGCCCTTGTTAACAGCATCTGGTTTCAATAATTTTAGTTTGTTAACCTAAAAGAAATAGAAAAATGTAAATAAAATAGTACATTATGCAACAAGGGGAGAAAATGAGCTATTTCTAGCGAGGATGAGGTGTTCAGCACCAGTCAGAGTCGAATGCTGAAAACACCTCACCTGGATCTGAAGTAGCTTGTCTTCCCGTGTTCACACCGTATTTTTTTTAACGAAAGCATGACAGGGCCTTTTTCATGTGTGAGTTGGAGAGATGACTGGGCATGTCAGGTCGTACACAATGAAGTTGAAAATCAAATTAATTGAGAATAATTACATAAAAAATATAGGCATTAAAAATATAATTAAATCACAATTACATTTATTTGTACGAAAATACATATTAACAGGTTCGGTACGGCATTATCCAAAAATGACTCATATATTTTTTGCCGCCAGGCCCGCATGAGTCATATACGACTCATGCGACTTTTTATCCACTTTTTCGAACTTTAACAGAAGCTGTTTCTGTTTAGGCGTGTTATATCATGTTTACATTGATGTATAAGTAAAAAGCTTTTACTGTTCAGGCCCGGAGGTAAAAAAAGCTCATACATTGTCAGGGACGAACCTGTTAAACAACAAAAAATCGATCTTTTGTTTAATAACGTAAAACCAAATTACATAAATAATATACGATATTTAATTTAATGATTATACTGACACTAATTATATCCGCTAAAGAAAGGCAGAAAATTTTACTTACTCCCTAGTTTTCCATTTCTCACCTAAATCAGGTGAAAAATGGATATTTCTACCCCTCCCAAAAAAAACACGTGTTTTACGTGAGAAATGAATACTTATTTCTCACCAGTTTTTTATTTCTCACCTGTTTTAGGGTAGAAATAGATATTTCTTACCACTTTCACAAAATACGCTTGTAATGCGAAATTTTCTCTTCTACTTAAACACATGAAAAAGGCCCTATATATCATGCCTGAGTTGAGAAAAATACAATGTTTAACTTGTTATAACTTATTTAGAGACCAATGTACCAAAATACTTCAAATTCGTTACTTAAAAGAAATCCACAAAATTATACATTATTTAGCAAAAAAATTCATTGTTAATTATGATGTTACACATAATCAAGTTTTATTAGAATAGTATATTATGTACCAAGGACGCAAAATGTATTATTCTCGAGCGCTTTAGATGTGCTTGCCATCTCAATATTATTTGCTTTAGATGTGCTTGCCATCTCAATATTGTTTGCTTTAGATGTGCTTGGTAAAAAATGTATTGTGACCTTTATTGTGAAAATTAATTTGTCATACAAAAATTGAATATATATAATAAAAAGGTAAAACAGTATTGCAATAGAAAATATGGTGTTTAGTTTAAGGTTATTGAAATTATATATTAACTTCGTATTCCTTTGGAGCACTTGGATTATAGCAAGCCATAGATTGTTCTCTTGCAGAAGTATGTGCAGTAATATTTTCTTCATCTCTTTTAGCATTTGCAGTTCCTGATTCTTTATTTTGTTGATTATTATTTTTGCATTTGATACATTTCGGAAACAGTCTTGGTATACAACATTTAAAAATTATAGAAAAACAATGAAGTACTCCAATTTTATGTAGAACATAAAATATTGCAATGGTGGCAATAGCATACATGCTATAACTAAAAATGCTATGGGCCGTGAGCAACCATGTGCGGTAGTTATGATTCGATATATATACTTCTAAATCTTTTGTAATATCCTCCACAGTTTTTGCGTAATCTAATATTTCAGAAGTATCAACGTGGAACGATGTAAATGTAGATAATTTTAAATCAGATGTATTAAGAGCTATCTTCTCAATCGGTAAAAATTCGATATTAATTTTATATTCTGATATTTTCGTACTATTGACATGGCTTGTAGGTAAATACTTATGATTTTGAGAGTATCCTCTACAATTTGAATGCAGTTGTAATATGTAAGGTTTGTCAATAGTAACTGAAATATCTGCGGAAACTCCGCAAGTTATTAAGATATTTTCTGTATTTATTGGTAAAATATACCAACTAAAACCGTTACTCAATGCCAAAACAAAATCAGCTTGTAAATTGAAATACTTTCTAGAACAGCCTTTATCATCTTTGTATTTTATCAAACGCACATAGCAACTTTTTTCCAAGCTAAATCTATGCACGACAGAAGTTATCTCACAAATTTTGAAATCATTTACAGATGTACAAGTATTTACATCAATTACAGTATACTCTGTAATGTTTGAATCAACAGCAATAGGTTGATTCTTAATACTGTCAAATATATAGTACTGTGTCCACTCAGACATGGGTACCGGAGTGAATTTATATACGGTATAATCAGGAGCAGTTGGTATTGGCGTATGAATTACATAAATAAGTTTACCACCGGATAAAATAACATTAACCTTACTTATTTTCATGTATAGTAAATAATAATTTTCTTGTAAGGGAAACGGTAATTCTTGGTAAAACAACTTTGTATGAATTGTATGTAGACCAGCAATGAAATCTTTTGGTGATATTAATCTAGGTGACACGATTCCTGTTTTTCCATCAATAATTGAGTCGTAAACCAAATTAACATCTTCTAATAAATCATCAATATGCAAATCTAAATCGGTTATGCATTCCATCATATTGTTATTGAAAGTATTTTGAACATTCATAGTAACAACAGTATTCATGGTATCAGTAATAATTTTCATATTTTTTTTATAATTATCAGTTATATTTTGAAATTTTCTAAAAGTAGTTTTCGTAATAGTTGTTTGGTTATTTAAAAGTAGGACTATGCGGCCTGTATTATTATATACGTAATCTATTTGTTTATTTATTCTTTCTTCATCGTCGGCTGACATAGTACCGAACAAAAAATGATTCACTGTTCCAACTGCATTAAATAATCCTCTTTTCTGTCTTGTATTATTACTTAGTTCAAGTAACGAATTAATTTTACGTTTAATTTTATAAAATCTGTTATGTATTGTATTCAACGTTATCATATGAACACAAAAGTTAAATTTATAACATTGTTCGCGAAGATCTATTATTTTTATATTTACCAGATTCGCATTTTTTTTTAAGTCACGTATATCAACAAAGTGTATTGTCGTCCAAATTTCATGATATAGCTTTGCTTTGAATAATTCTTCTTGCAATATTGGCGTGGTGACAAGTATTAAGTTGTAAGGTTTGTCATACCCACGTATGAATGAAATAATAGCTAACGCAAAAATTAAGCGGAACATCTGAAACATTGAAATACGTTGTGATATTTGTGCAGAATTTTTATTTCTTTTATTTTTCAATGATAAAATGCCATTTTTTAAGTCTGTCGGCTGATACTTTTATGTATAATCTCAAAATTTTTTATTTGATTTTTTTTTTATAATCTCAAAATTGTAGACTTCTAAAGAAGAAAGGCGTATTTCAAACAATCACATTTCGAGAAAATCGTGTTTAAAGTTTTATATTTATGTAAGGTAAAGAGCCCTATTATGAAACACTTTAAATAGTGGCTTCTATTATAAAACGGTTGAATAAAAAAATTAAAAAAAAATTAAATAAATAAAAATAAAAATTAAATAAATTCGCCGTGCCAGAAAGTGCCACTTACGGCATTTGTATCGTAATGTACTATTATAGCACTGCCTGCCCTAAGCCGGCTGTCATGCTTACCGTGACTAAAGTAGTCACGGATAAGCGTGACTAAAGTGCAGGCTTAGGTCACACCGTGCTATAAAGGATTTCTTGTATTTAAGGAGGTTCATGCGCGACTCCCAAGTCAAATGAGTGCCCAATGAAGAGGTTACCTAAAATTTAAAAAATCTATAGTTGTAATGTATTTAAAATGATACAGATAGTCAATGTATTATAAAAAAAGTCTATTTTACATGACGAAGCCAACTTTTTTTAACGAAATGTCGATATTTTAGAAACAGATATCGTCATCACATATAATTATTAATAAAAAAAGGAGGAATCGTATTTCTTTTCCAACTGATCTTAGTTATGGTGGTCTTATTTTGTTCCTTAATTAATTTCATGGGGACTTGCAGAATAAAAAATTCAAAATTATTTGGGATCCAAAAGTTACAGTAGCCGATTTAAGTGGACATCGAAGTCCGATCAGTTAATTTTTTAAAGGTTTCTTTTCGAATAATCAACCGATTTTTCAAGATTTTCTCGGCAATTAATGATTGTTTGAGCTGCGATTTTAAGAAATAACTAAACATTAATTTTCAAAGCGTGCTCCAGTCTCCAAAATCAAAAAAGATAAGAATTTTTTAATTTATATAATAAAAATGCGTTATACTGCTTACAGCGCCACCCTCTATTTAAAATATTTTTATTTCGGCGTCCTTTTAAAAAATATATTTTTTAAACCACGTTCACAAATTTATGAACAACTAGCTATATCTTTCTCAATTTTGAATAATTTTGAATTTTTCCTTTGGCAAGTGTCCATGAAATTAATTAAAGAACAAAATGAGACCTCCAAACCTGAAACCGGTTGAGAAAGAAAAAAGATTCCTGGGTTTTACCAATAATGTCAATCATAGCCGTCTACTATCAAAAGTTTGAAATATTGGTGTGAGGGGTTATCTGTTCTCTCTTTTGTTATCTTACTTAGATGATCGACTTCAGGCAATCAGAATATAAATAATTATACATCGTCTCTGATTGCAGTTACTTCTGGTGTGTCTCAAGGCTCCCATCTAGGGCCCCTTCTTCTCTGTATTTATATTCACGACATTATTGACCGTATTCAATTTGCAGAATTTCTTTTGTACGCCGATGATATTAAATTATTAAGTGGTCAGATGAAAATCGGCTCACTTTTAATATAAACATTAACATGCGTCATGCCATTTCTTATTACAAAGGTGCCCATTTCACATTTGATTATTCTATTTTTAATCTCAAACTTACCAGAGTTGACACCATAAATGATCTAGGTGTCGTATTTGATTCTGCTGTGACCTTTACTCCGCACATAAATCATATTATATCTAAAGCCAGTAGATCATTATAGGTTTTATCAAGCGTACAACGAGCGACTTCATCGATGTAAGCTCCATTATTTATCTCTATAAAACTATCATCCTGCTGACATTACTCTACTGCTTTCAAGTATGACCACATGTGATTTTACTAATTAAATCTGTTGAATCTGTTCAGCACAGATTTTTAAGGTTCATCGCATTTAAATTGAATAATCCATTAAGATGGTTCTTTCACGGGGATTCCCAGTCAAATCAGTGCTAAATGAAAAGCTTACCTAAGATTAATAAAACGATAGTTACTAATAATTATAGTTTAATTTAATACACTAATAATATAAATATAGTGTATTTAACGCGACTAAAATAACTTTTTTTAACAAAATGTCGATATTTTAGAAACAGCACAAACAATTATTGATAAATAATCTCTATCTTTTTTGTTTCTTAATCGATTTTAAATATCAAGATCTCTATTCTATTGTTCAAGTAATTTTACGGGGACTTGCCCCAGGAAAAATTCAAAATTATTCAAAACCCAGAAAGTTATAGCCAATAGAAAAAAATTATTTTTATAACCTTATTCGCGATTTTATAAACAATTAGCTATAACTTTCTGGGTGTTGAATAATTTTGAAGTTTTCCTTGGGCAAGCCCCCGTGAAATTACTTGAAGAATAGAATAAGACCTTGATAATTAAAATTAGTTAAGAAACAAAAAAGATAGAGATTATTTATCAATAATTGTTTTTGCTGTTTCTAAAATATCGACATTTTGTTAAAAAAAGTTATTTTAGTCGCGTTAAATACACTATATTTATAGTAGTAGTGTATTATTATTAAATTAAACTATAATTATTAGTAACTATGGTTTTATTAATCTTAGGTAAGCTTTTCATTTAGCACTGATTTGACTAGGAATCCCCGTGAAAGAACCACCTTAAGTAGAATAGACCATGACTACACCCCTATCGCGTCTGATTTTAACATCCCTACCATTGCACCTCTACATCTTTATCATGACTACCGTGAAATACCGACATAATTTTCAAACATGGATATCTCATGAAAATACCAATAAAATCATCAAAAAAAAAAAAAAAAAACGGAGTATTGTATTAACATATACGGAGCGCTTGACGTTCATGTTTTCCAAAAAAATGATGAGAATTCATTTAATTAAATAAAAACTGTACTGTCGGTAAGTAGGAATCTGCAATTAACCTACTTTTTAAACAAGGATAACTTACGAAAGCGCTAATAGAATCACTTAAAAAAATCCCTGAATATCGTGTTTATGTGCTCGGAGCATTTAACGTTCGTCGTTTTCCAAATAAACGTTTGTATTTTGATTTAAAAAATATTGAAATTCACGGTTTCACGTGGCCTTAAGACTGTACATAATTATACATATTTCGTAAACCGCTTACTGACTCATTTAATGAGCGACAGATTACTTATAACCTGCGTGACTTTAGGGTATTAAATGAGAACACTCACCACACCAATTTAGGTTTCTACTCGTCTATTAATAGAATGAAAAGTTCTTAGCACCTCCTCCCTTCTGCTATGATAAATGAGATTTCAATTTTAATTTTCAAAGCTGGACAAAGATCTTTAACAACCATTTTTTAAGTTTGTAAACACCGCACTGTACTACTGTAATTTTCTAACCATTTCTATAAAGGGTTTTTTGCTCGTATAGATTATTTAATAAATAAATAAATAATTATTTGTGATAACGATATCTGTTTCTCAAATATCGAAATTTGGTTAAAAAAAGAAATTTGCTTATAGTCATGCAAAATAGACTTTTTTTTTATAATATGTTGACTATCTGTATCATTTTAAGGTGATGTGGAGCCCTAATTTCAATATTTTTTAAATCAGCATTCAAACGTTTATTTGGAAAAAGACGGTTGTCAAGCATAAATCGTACACGTAAACACTATATTCAGAAAATTTTTTGCGTGATTCTGTTAGCATTTTCGTTAGCTGTGCTCGTTTGAAAAGTAGGTCAATTGCAGATTCCTACTTATCGACAGTAAGGTTTTTATTTAATTAAATAAATTCTTATCATTTTTTTGGAAAAACACGCTTGTCAAGCGCTCCGTATTCGTATATGTAAATACTATACGTAGAATTTTTCGTGGATGACTCTATTGGTATTTTCGTGAGATATACTCGTTTGAAAAATAACGTCGGTACTCACATCCCCTTAAATAGATAAATCACATTAAAACTATGGATTTTTTAAATTTTAAATAATCTCTTCATTGAACACGCATTTGACTATGAAGTCGTGCATGAACCTCCTTAAGAATATTTATTAGCAGGTAACAAATGTGTATTTGAGCCCATTTTTAATGAATATTCATTAATAGTGAAGGGTGCTAGACACTTTTTTTTCTGAAATAAAGTCATGTTTTAATACATAAATGTAAACTTATTATTTTCCACTTTTTACAAATAAAAGGGGGTATATTTATCCCAGCGTAGACTTTGGTCTTGGCCCTTCATATGGCCCAGAACGGTAGTCATCGATGAAACAAGTTTTTTCACTATCCGTAAGCTTTTAAATTTTCCTGCGGATGGATTGACTCCAGATTGGAACTAAATTACTCCTGAATGGTATAATTCTCATATGAGTGTAGGGATTTTTGATCCGATGAGAAAAAAAATTTGTGCTGTTTTTCAAGAATTTTTCTTTACTTTTTCCAATATTTTCAATTTTTAAAAAATTTTTCTGATGTAAAAATTTTTCCTTACATTTATTCATAAATAGCTACACTCATTAGAATATGCCATTCAGGAGTAATTTAGTTCCAATCTGGAGTCAATCCACCCGCAGGATAATTTAAAAGCTTACGGACAGTGAAAAAACTTGTTTCATCGATGAATATGGTTCTGGACCATATAAAGAGCCAAGACCAAGGTCTATGCGGAGGTAAATATACTCCCTTTTATGTGTAAAAATTGAGAAATAATAAGTTTACATTTATGTATTAAAACATGACTTTTTTATTTCAGAAAAAAGGTTTCTAGCAATCTAGCCCCCTTGGCTTGAGAAAAACAAATTTTCCAACCGCAAAAAGCAAATTCTCCTTTTTTCAAGTAAAAGCTCGTGTTTTTTAGAAAGGGGTAAATACATTTTTAATAAAAGTCATTTTTATGTTTTAAAGAAATTAACTTTTTCATTTACTGATTGTGAATTAATTAATGCATTCAATACGTGGTCTATAGGTGGTCAAGGTAGCTGATGACGATGTCTATAGGTGCTACGCACCATAGTTTTTTTGTTCAGCACGTTTTCCATGCGTTCTAGCATTTATAGAAACAAAAGACTACGGGCCGCACCACGTAGACACCGTCATCGGCTACCCTTTACACCTGGATCAAGTATTATCATCATGTCCTTTAACTTAGTAATGGAACAAATGAACAAAAATTTTCAAAACTCTTTCAGATATAATCTACATCACCTAAAAAATGATGAAGCATAATAATAATTTTGACAAAGTAGCTTATAAATATTGTAAGTCTATAATGAATAAAAATACTCACACGACCTTAATACCATTTATAATGGGTTTTTAGTTACATGAAAGCGGCTTCAAAGTTTTCCTATACATATACACACATATTTAAAAAAATAAAAAATTATGCATATAATCGCATAATACTTGATGTTAGAAAATTTATTTGAACAGACTATAACCCACAACATCAATAACCGCAATAAATATAATTACATATCAAATATGTAATAATTTTTAATAGAATACTTAAAACAATGGACATTATAAAGTAAAGTGAAGTATTTCGAATTAACTCATTTTGTATGATTTAGTTTTCAATACAATCGAACAAAGTTTATCTGCGTTCTCTTTTTTTAATATCTCAATATACTTCAAATCATTTATTTTAATATTATTAACCTTTACTCTGCCGTAAAGCCGATGTATCATCTTGACCCACGATATTAAATTTGCATATATATAGTTGATGCATGATACAAGACACAAGTTTGGGCACTCTTAAAAGACGTTTTGATATTTCAAATCCTGGAGGAGCATTTGAAGCACGTTCTTATAAAAAATCGGTTTACAGCTGTTACGTGTGTATAGGGGAGGGCGGGGCACGTGTGACACCCTAACTTTGATTAAAAATAACAACTAAACCGTGTATTATTTCAAAATGTACAAAAACGGAATAATTAGATCAGAAAAAAATAAAATAAAATAAACTATTAACTTTTTTTTCATTTTCTTTTAATTATTGATAAAATACAGAAAAGAAATTCTGAAAAAAGTGCTCTACGTGCCCCACCGGCGGGTGGATTGTGGCACCCGACGGGGCACGCATGGCACGGTCAAATTTAATATTTTACTATAGGTATTTTTCAATTCTTTTTTCCAGTAATTAATAGTTTAATAATTATGCCATAATAAAATTTTCAAAAATCAAATAATTAATCAGTCTATTGAAAATTTAAAATTTTATTTTTATTAAGGAACATAACAATTTTTATTTTAAAATAAATTATTACATTTTAATAAATGATTTTATATTATAAATTTCTTCTTATAAAATATGATCACAACATAATACTTTTGTTTGATTAACAAATTATCATTATTATTACAATAAGTTTAAATTTAAAGATTTCGCATCATTTTCATCTATGTAGCACATTTGAACTACCTGACCATTGAAAAAGGAAGTTTGAGTATCTACAATTGATTCCTTCCTTACCATTGTTTTTTCTACTCTATAACTTAATACGCAGTCGAAATAATCGTTATTTACTTATTAATCTAATAATTGAAACTAAAAACTAGTTATAACTAAATTATTGCACTGCGTAGTTGTTAACCCATCTTGCTCCGTTTTTGGTTTGTAGGTTTGTAGGTTAGATCACTTCGCTCGGCGGCCGCCGCGGCGCACTGATATGCCCGAGTGTGCCACGCGTGCCCCGCCAGGGTGCCACGTCATACCCCATTTTAATACCATTTTCATTTTTTAATTATATTATTTATAAAGATTTTCTGAAAATAACAAAAACAGGGCTTGAAAGATAAAAGTTGAAACTATCAAATAGGTTTGGTCTCATTTAGAAAAAAAATCATTTTCTCGATGCTCCAAGCGACTTAAAAATGAAGTCAACCTTGTTTCTAAGCACCGATTTTCAATCTTATTAAATTAAATGTTAAACATTATCTATAATCTCAAAAGTATAGAGGAAAATTCTAAAAGCATATCTAATTAGGTTTACGTAAAAATTAAATTTTTTGCATTCATTAATATTAAAAATATGAGGGTGCCAAACTTACCTACCTGACACGCCATGCCCCGCCTTCCCCTACACGTATGAATATGAAAGAACGAAATAAGCAAGGCGTCCGATTATAATATGACGCCGAAGTATAAATCCGGCCGGTGGTATACCACTATAGTGTTTCTGACTCGCCAGTCGGCGGCTCTGGTTCAATCACAGATATGCTCACACGAATAACACAGCCATTTAACAACTTTTAGTGTAATATCATATTACTTTTGTTATTCAATACTTGCCGTATTATATAATTATAATAAATATTATATCGTATTATAATAAAATAATGGATCAGCCTGTTCAGTTGGGACTATTAAAAATGAATAATCGTGGAAAGAAAAAATGGCATATCTTCAGATACGACATTCTTCCAAAAGTTTATAAAATTATTTGCATGAAATAAACAAAATTTTTAGTTATAATAAATAATCCTATCTTTAAAAAATCATTAGTTGGTGGGAGTAATGGGTTACTAGGTTACAAAAATAAAAGTGGCGCGAAGTTTTGCTGAAATTGAGCGAAGCGCCCTTAGAGATGACTAGTTAAATAAAAAAGGCATTTCTCGGAAAACGAATTTTAATATTAATTTACTTATTAAGTATTGTATAGTATTATAATACTTTTAATAATTAAATCGATGCCCCTTACGAAGACTAGCACGTTGTTACCACGCAGTAGCTATAATGGAAACGTGCTAGTCTTCATAAGGGGCATCGAAATAATGTATCAGCATGTTTAGTTGAGACAAAGGAACATATCTTAATATACGCCCTTTTTTCTTTTAATATTCAATTGTGATCCTTATATTATTTAATTATTAAAAGTATTATAATACTGTGTAACAAGTGATTTAATAATAAAATGCGTTGTCCGAGAAAAGCCTTTTTTATTTAATTATTTGTTATAACTAAAAAATTTTCTTTAATTTGTTACGTCCGGAGACGTATTCTCATTTTAAAGAAAAAGCATTATTAGTATCAGATATTTCCTGACACATAAAAGCGAGAATGGAACTTAATACGACGCAGCGTTCTGCTTATGCGACCTTGTGACGTATAGAGTCACTGACCCAGGAAGACAACGCATGCAATTTTTAACATACGGTCGAGCTAGAATCCAAGCCATCGAACTCCGCGGTAGTCGAAAGGCCACACTTTGCAATGCTCAGCATTTCGCAAGTACGACGACCCAGAAAACTTGTAATACATCAGTTGTCAAAAGATGAATTCGCTACGTCACCGGGCTCATCTTTAACCTAATTTACTTATGCATTAAAAGCCTCCGCATGGGCCGCTCGCGTCAGTCACAGTGTACAAGGAAACTGCAGAGCTCCGTCAAACTCAGACGACATTCGAGTCAAGTTTTTATTTGTAAGCCTCGTCAAAGTAGCGAGCATAATTTATAATTTAATTACAATCGCAATTAAGCAGTTACAAGGCGTAACAACAATAATTATATCTCAACATTGTAACCAGCCATAGGAATTGGTAAATACATACAACCATTTCAATACATAATATTATATAACCAATTACTGTTTTCAATTCATTTATTTCGAACTTAACATTGGTTCCGATACGAATCGAACATTAGTTCACTAGACTGTTTAAAATAAAAGAATAAAAATAACTATTTTTCGGAACGTAACATTGGTTCTGGTACGAATCGAACATTAGTTCACTAGACTGTTTAAAATAAAAGAACAAAAATAACTATTTTTCGGAACGTAACATTGGTTCCGGTACGAATCGAACCTGTGTTCACTAGACTGTTTAAAATAAAAGAATAAAAATAACTATTTTTCGGAACATAACATTGGTTCCGGTACAAATCGAACGTAAGTTCATTAGACTCATATTGAGTAGACCGAAATAGTGAAAAGCGAATTGTATTTGGTTATATAAATAACTTAATTTGTTTGAAACTAACATAGAATAAGTCCGAGCTTCTCGTTTTGCAGTAAGAAGTTGAGAGGATTATTGTAGCATAATTTTTTAAACTTCGGAAGATAAACGTGTACGGCTCGTCGAGTTATTAACAACAAATTTCATAACAAACTATAAGTGAAATAGCAAGTGTCAAAATAAAAGTACATATTGAAATCAAAAGATATTATACGAAAAAAATAGCAGTCAAAGAAAATAAGACAAGTGAGAAAAAAATCAATAATAAAATATTTAAAAGGAAAAATAATAAAACACATAATCCAAGATGGAGGATAGTCGGCTGCCACCGGAGGCAGTCCCTCCCGATATATACTATCGATGTCACAATACGCAAGCGGTTAAAACGGTAGTATGTATATGGTGTTGCAATGTTTTTCATAAAAGTGACTTTAATAGAAAAAAAAAGTAAGATACATAAACAGTGTGTTAGTTGTTTGTGATGAACACGATTTGAACATAACCTCAAATCAAGATCCCACACGTGCTGTGTTACTAAAACTACAAGAAGATCTGCAAACCAAAACTAAAGCGATTGAAAATCTTAGTAAAAACTATAGGAAAATAGAATCAGAGTACAGTAAACTTAAAATCAACTATGAAGGCCTCCTTCAAGAAAACAGAATGCAAGTTGATGAGCTGGATGAGACTACATGCGAAGACAAGGACAGTGATAAAGTAAGTGCACTAATAACAGAAAACCAGCTGCTTAGGGAACTAAATACTGAATTGAAACATAAAAATCTGCTTTTAAACGAAATTCTAACGAAAGAAAAAGAACGACCGAGTAAATACAAGGAAACATATGCAGATATAATGTCAAAAAGATACACATACCACAATCCAAAAAAGTGCCGAAAATTGTAGTGACAAGAAAAGACAAAGAAGAGAAATCGGTGATAAAGGAAAAAGTATTCCACTATCTACTTAAAGAAAAATCAATCCAAACGAAAAAAATTGATATGAAAAGTAAAGATGTAATTTCAATAACATGCATGAACCAGGAAAGTGCCAAGACAGCAAAAAGATTACTAGACGCCAAGCTCAACCACCTCTACAAGGTCGAAGAAGAACAGCTTAGTAAGCCTGTCATAAGAATAACTGGCATCGAAAATGAATTCAAGTCTGATATAAAAGCAATCGAAAATGACATAAACCAAAGAAATTTTTCAAATTTAGATACAAAGGGTAACGTATTACACGTAGCTGGCAATGACAAAAGCAGTAAAGTAACGGTCATCATGCAAATAACGGGTGATATGCACAAACATATTAAAGAAAATAAAGACAGATTATTCGTTGGTTATCAGAATTGCAAAGTTTACGATATAATAAATGTGAAACCATGTTATAAGTGTGGTAGATTGGGTCATAATGGCCAAAGGTAAGAACAGCCCAACCTGTTTAAAATGTGCTGGAACGCATCTAACAGAAAAGTGCACATCAGAGAAACAGTGCTGCGTCAACTGTAGCTTCTCAAATAAGACATTTGGAAACGACTATAATACTGACCATGTTACCACTGACAGACAAGAATGCAAAATTTTGAATGCTAAGGTAAACAAGGCTATGAACACTACTGAATATATAATAAAACCTGACTTACCGAGATACCTCGGTAAGGTAGATAACTTCAAGAAACGGACGCAAGAGTTAACTAAATCACCAACTACATTACAAACTCAGGTTGGCGGAACTGAATTAATACTGGCAAAACACAGGCTTGGAAGTTCGTCTTCACTTACATCGATAACAACAAGATCTAGATTCTACTCACAACAAGACCTCAGCCTCAGTTCGCCTACCAAAAATACGCAAGAGGGATAAACAAACTTTTAATTTAAGTGATACAAACTTTGGCAGTGAGATTGAAAATTTTAAAAAAAGCTCTATTGCAAAAGTGTTAATAGGAAACATGAACTAAAAACTAAACTAAAAAATATATATAATAAACAAATGTATACATATTGTTTTACTTGCGTTAAGTTTTGAGAATTCTATTGACAATATTAAATGTTTAAGGTTTAAATATTTAATACTTAGTATATAAGCTTTAGTGTATAAGTATAGTCTTAAGTATTCATGTACCAGCCCTCGTACAGGTAGTTAATATCTATCTCTGAGGACTTTACTCTATGTAATTTTGTTCTGGTTTAATAAATAAATAAAAATAAATAAATTAATAAATAAAAGAGAAACATTACAATATACCGGGTGTCCCATTTTAAAACCACCAGGCAAATATCTCGAAAACTAAGGGAGATGGAAAAAAACTTTTAATACAAAAGTTGTAGGGTTCAGAGGGGCCCAACTGATTGTGACCTTGGTTATGACCTTGAGATCAACGATCAAGGTCATTTGAAGGTCAAATCGATTTTTTCGAATGGGAACCCCCACTTTTGACCTCGTAAATGGTAAGAGCGGAAAATTTTACGTTCAGATATGTCCTTGAGTCAAGGCCATGGTCATGGTCATGATCATGTTTAAAATCAAAATCAATCAACGCATCCAAACATTCCCATAATTACGCATACGAGTGTTAAATACAGAAGTTGTAGGGTTTGGAGCGGCCCAACTGATCGTGACCTTGGTTATGACCTTGAGGTCAATGAAGGTCAAATCGATTTTTTCGAATGGGAACCCCCACTTTTGACCTCGTAAATGGTAAGAGCGGAAAATTTTACGTTCAGATATGTCCTTGAGTCAAGGCCATGGTCATGGTCATGATCATGTTTAAAATCAAAATCAATCAACGCATCCAAACATTCCCATAATTACGCATACGAGTGTTAAATACAGAAGTTGTAGGGTTTGGAGCGGCCCAACTGATCGTGACCTTGGTTATGACCTTGAGGTCAATGATCAAGGTCATTTGAAGGTCAAATCGATTTTTTCAAATGGGAACCCCTATTTTTGACCTCGTAAATGGAAAGAGCGGAAAATTTTACTATTTTTACTATTATCAATATTTACCAGGGTTAACCACTTACATCAAATAATAACAAAAGTTAATAAGTGTTGACCACCTGTATCCAATAGTGACCGGTAGTATTCAGCATTGATCGGTAATAGTCAATAATTATTACTGTTTACATCAAATTGTTTTCAAATTGAGCACACTTATATTGGCACAGAAAATTAAACTTTTTCGTTTTAAAATATTGTATAGTATAATAACATATTATTTCTTTTCTGGTGTGTTTTGATAAATAATTGCATTTACAACTAAAAAAGAATGCCTGACTATTCTGCTAATGAAATAGTTGACATTCTTCTTCTTTTAGGAGAATGTCGACGAAACTATCGAGAGGCAAGCAGATTGTATCGTGCTCGGTTCCCTCAACGACAACATCCTGATCATACGGTAATACGTGACATTGAACTGCGCGGTCGACAAGGAAACTTCGTTCGAAGAAGGAGGACACTGAATGAACACGATTATGAAAATAATCCTCGCTTTCTTGCTGTTCTAGCCATGGTACATTTAAATGTTCATGTCAGTTTACGCGAAATCGAGTTAAAAATGGGTATTCCAAGATCTACGGCCAGTAGATATTTACGATATGCGCGTTACCATCCTTACCACATTACTCTAAATCAAGCTTTAACTGTCGAAGATTATCGACGGAGAATAACATTTTGCCAATGGGCAACACAACAAATTACTGATGATGAAAATTTCTTTAACAATGTTCTTTTTAGCGACGAGGCTACATTTCAGAGTACTGGTATGTTGAATCGCCATAATTGCCACTACTGGTCTCCTGTTAATCCTCATTGGATGCGAGAAGTTGATCATCAGCATCGCTGGAATGTAACGGTATGGTGTGGTATTATTAACGGATGTCTGATTGGACCTTATTTTTTTGAAGGTCACGTAACTCAACATACTTATTTACAGTTGCTGAGAGACGAGCTGCCACTCTTTCTAGAAAACGTTGATCTCCATACAAGGGCCAGAATGTGGCTACAACAAGATGGTGCTCCTCCACATTATGCCAGAATTGTCAGAGATTTTCTTAATGAAAGGTTTAACGGTCGATGGATTGATAGAAGAGGTCCCGTAGCATGGCCACCAAGATCTCCAGATCTGACATCTCCAGATTTTTATTTATGGGGCTTCCTAAAAAATACAGTCTACCGCAACAGGCCAACTACAAGAGATGACATGATTCAAAGGATTACACAAATCTGCTTAAGTATTCCACGTCAAGTATTATTAAATACTGTTAGAAACTTTAAAAGGAGAATAGAATGTTGTCAACAAGTAAATGGTGCAACTTTTGAGCATCTTCTTCAGTAAATGGTGACCGAAACACTTGGATCCTATGACTAAATACACATGAACGTGGAATTTTCCAATGAATTTTTAGCTGGCCTGATCATCCCCGACTTTGCCTTAACTGTCCGGGTCATCTCCGACCTTGCCTTAACTGACCGGGTCATCTCCGACCTTGCCTTAACTGGCCGGGTCATCTCCGACCTTGCCTTAACTGGCCGGGTCATCTCCGACCTTGCCTTAACTGGCCGGGTAATCTCCGACCTTGCCCTAGGTGACCGGGTCATCTCCGACTTTGCTCTTAACTGCACGGAAACTGACCATAACTTTGACCATGACCTTGACCCAAGGTCATATCAGAATTTTTCGGTTTTTCTATTTACGAGGTCAAAAGTGAGGGTTGCCGTTAAACAAAATTGATTTAACCTTCAAACGACATCATCCTTAACCTCAAGTTCATGGTCAAGGTCACGATCAGTTGGACCCCTCCAAACACTACAATTTCTGTATTTAACACTCGTATGCGTAATGATGGGAATGTTTGGATGCGTTGATTGATTTTGATTTTAAACATGACCATGACCATGACCATGGCCTTGACTCAAGGACATATCTAAACGTAAAATTTTCCGCTCTTTCCATTTACGAGGTCAAAAGTGGGGGTTCCCATTTGAAAAAATCGGTTTGACCTTCCAATGACCTTGATCATTGACCTCAAGGTCATAACCAAGGTCACGATCAGTTGGGCCCCTCTGAACCCTCCAACTTTTGTATTAAAAGTTTTTTTCCATCTCCCTTAGTTTTCGAGATATTTGCCTGGTGGTTTTAAAATGGGACACCCGGTATAAACAAGAATATTGAAATAACAAACAAAGATTATAGGAAAAAGATTAAGAATAATTGCCAAATAAGTTGGAAATATATACGGGAAAAATAAAGTATAGAATAAAGGGTTAAACGTAATAGGAAATTGAATAATAATTTAAAATAAAAATTATTAATTAAATAATCCGTGTATAAATAAATAGTGCATTTTAAATAATAAGATATAAAAGCACTAGGAAAATAAAGTAAACGGAAAATAGAAGTGATGGAGATACAAAAGCAGATACAAATAAACAAATTATAAAATCATATAATGCCCATGCTTAAGCATAGGCGAACGTAACGCCGCCTGCCTCATGGGTAGGGCTGCACGATATAGCAAGAGTAATCTTGATATTGTATTGTCTTGCCTCAATATTCAAGGCAATAATCGATACAATATTTATGTTTAATTTTCAATACAATATCAAATTGTTGTATCAATAATGGCGAGAATCTTTTCTTGTCTTGAACTAAACTTTGGGACGCGAGGTCCACGCATATTAGGGAATTACGTAGATATGAAAAAATAATCCCAACGATTATTTAAATAATTTTTAAACCCAAGTATGCGGGGGAAATATGGTCCACGCATATAAGGGAGTCATGTAGACATGCAAAAATAAGCCAAACGATAATTTAAATAATTTTTAAACCCAAGAAGGCAGGGGATGCGAGTTCCACGCGTATACGGGAGCGCGTCAGACGCACATACAAGGCAAAATGATTATGTAAATAATTATTAACCCCAAGTAGGCGGGGGATGCGAGTTCCACGCGTATACGGGAGCGCGTCAGACGTGCATACAAAGCAAAATAATTATGTAAATAATTATTAATCCCAAGTAGGCGGGGGATGCGAGTTCCACGCATATACGTGAGCGCGTCAGACGTGCATACAAGACAAAATAATTATGTAAATAATTCTTAACCCCAAGTAGGCGGGGGATGTGAGTTCCACGCGTATACGGGAGCGCGTCAGACGTGCATACAAGGCAAAATAATTATGTAAATAATTCTTAACCCCAAGTAGGCGGGGGATGCGAGTTCCACGCGCATACGCAGGAGCGCGTCAGACGTGCATACAAGGCAAAATAATTATGTAGATAATTCTTAACCCCAACTATGCGGGGGATGCGAGTTCCACGCGTATACGGGAGCGCATCAGACGCGCATTCATGGCAAAATGATTATTTTTGCCGTAAAGGAATTCTTAACCCCAAGTAGCCGGGGGATATGAGGTCTATGCATATGAGGCGTTTCACGTCAGCTCTCCAGGCGCGGCGCGCGAGCGCGAAATCATGCTGTTTTCAGCTTGTGTTTGAAGGGCTACGATGTATCTAAAAAAAAAAATCCCCAAGTGATTTCGATGTATTTTTTCCTCAGCTTTCCGATGGTGCACTAGTTTCTCAAAATTTTTCAATTCTAAGTATTTCTTGAATAATATCTCGAAAAAATCAAAAAACCCCTATGTAGAAAAAGGCTATATCCATGTAAAATTTCCTCCTCTTTCGATCTAGCAGGTCAAAAAAAATATTAA
Source organism: Torymus aiolomorphi (assembly GCA_036365515.1). Classification (NCBI taxonomy): domain Eukaryota; kingdom Metazoa; phylum Arthropoda; class Insecta; order Hymenoptera; family Torymidae; genus Torymus; species Torymus aiolomorphi. The sequence goes on along the minus strand of CM070875.1, from coordinate 133,053,772 downwards.
AAATATAATTTTTGAGATATAACACGTTTTATGTTTTTTTGAGGTTAGAATTGAAAAATTTTGAGAAACTAATGCACCATCGGAAAGCTGAGGAAAAAATACATCGAAATCACTTGGGGATTATTTTTTTTAGATACATCTTAGCCTTTCAAACACAAGCTGAAAACAGCATGATTTCGCGCTCGCGCGCCGCGCCTGGAGAGCTGACGTGAAACGCCTCATATAAGGGAGTCATGTATAGACATGAAAAAATCGGTAAAACAATTATTTAAATAATTTTTAAACCAGGTTTACGTAACTCCGTTAAATGCCGATATGCGTGGAACTCGCGTCCTCCGGCTACTTGGGTTTAAAAATTATTTAAATTATCATTTTACTTATTTTTTCATGTATACATGACTCCCTTATATGCGTAAACCTCATATCCCCCGGCTACTTGGGTTTAAAAATTGTTTAAATAATTGTTTTTTTTATTTTTTCAAGTCTAGATGACTCCCTTATATGCTTGGACCTCGTATCCCCCGCCTACTTTGGTTTAAAAATTGTTTAAATAATTGTCTTGCTTATTATTGTACGTCGACGAAATTCCCTAATATACGTGGACCTCACGTTCCCCGGCTACTTGGATTTAAAAATTATTTAAATAATCTTCTTGGCTTATTTTTTCATGTGTACATGACTCCCTTATATGCGTGTACTTCATATTCTCCGCCTACTTGCGTTTAAAAATTGTTTAAATAAATGTCTTGCTTATTGTTGCACGTCTACGTACTTTCCTAATAGGTGTGGACTTTGCGTCCCCCGCCTATTTAGGTTTAAAAATTTTTTAAATAATTGTCTTGCTTATTTTTGCACGTGGACATAATTCCCTAATATGCATGGAACTCGTATCCCCCGCCTACTTGGGGTTAAGAATTATTTACATAATTATTTTGCCTTGTATGCCCGTCTGACGCGCTCCCGTATACGTGTGGAACTCGCATCCCCCGCCTACTTGGGGTTAAGAATTATTTACATAATTATTTTGCCTTGTATGCACGTCTGACGCACTCCCGTATACGCGTGGAACTCGCATCCCCCGCCTACTTGGGGTTAAGAATTATTTACATAATTATTTTGCCTTGTATGCCCGTCTGATGTGCTCCCATATACGCGTGGAACTCGCATCCCCGCCTACTTGGGGTTAAGAATTATTTACATAATTATTTTGCCTTGTATGCCCGTTTGACGTGCTCCCGTATACGCGTGGAACTCGCATCCCCGCCTACTTGGGGTTAAGAATTATTTACATAATTATTTTGCCTTGTATTACACGTCTACTTAACACCCGACTCTAGCTTAAATTCACTCGTCATTTGAAGGCACGCGCCCCATCCGTGACAGTCTCTACTGCGCAGACTCGAAGCTTTTTTTTTTAGATCGCAAAAACATAAAAAGATTCCTTCACCATGTACTGATTTGCAGAGGTACACGTCTCCTAACCCCCCCCCCCCCCCCCCACCGGTCATCGGTCAGCCGGAAACTTCAAATGTAAAAGGTGGCAGCCCTATGCGCACTGCGCAACAGTGTTATTCCGGCTACTGGCAGCACTGCCGACGTGCCGACAAAAGACGCGTTGCTGCTCGTATCCTGTAAGTAACCCGTATTTCAGTCGTCCGTCCCCCTCGCGCCTATAGGGACCCCGATATTTTTTTCCGATATTACGGTAAACGTATCGATACAACCGAGTATCGGGTACGCAAAATATCGGTACGAAATATCGATATTTTTCATTGGAAATATCGATATCTCTAAATATCGATAAATATCGCCCACCTCTAGCGCCGACCAATCCGAGTTTTTTCGAGCAGACCGAAATCTCATCGTAAGTTACTTATGATTGATCGGCACACGATGCGCAAGCGCTCGCGGATGCGCCGGCTACGTGACTGTGGACGCAGCCAATATACACGTGGAAATTTGGCTTAGCACGCGTGTGAGCAAAAATCTTTACACAGCGGAGTGGCGGAATTGTGGGAAGTCATATTCATACTTGGCGCTCCCTAGCAGTTAGCAATTGTGCAGTATAGTACCAATCTTTCTTGTATTTATAATGCAAAGAAAATATATATTTATTTGTATTTTTGGATATTCAAAAAAAAAAATCATTTGAATACACTTATGAATCAGTTTTGTAATCATAACTACGCGTAATGGAAAGTGAAAAAATACAAATTTAATATTAATTGAAAAAACTTAATTCGATAGTTAGGTTATTTATCATAGTAAACTAAATATTGATTACCTTGTATGTTAAAGTCTTAACTAAATTTTTTGTGTGCAACATAATACAAACATTGATCGTTTGAATAAGATACCACATGTACATAAAATATATCTTTATAATATTATCAACTTGTAATATAAACAAGAATCTCAAGACAATACAATAGCACTTTTCATATTGACTGACAAGACAAAGACAAGAGAAAATTTTTCAAGAAATTACAAGAACGAGACAATAATTACAGAAATATCGTATTGTCTTGCTCTCGTGCAGCTCTACTCATGGGGGGCTGAACTAACGCTTATTTTTGGCTTCACGAAAACGGCCGATCTGGCCTTCTATACTGAATGATAATATATTCTATATTCTCTGGTGTTGTTACTGTCTTTCTTCATATATCCCGTATACGTGTTAATCTTAAGTTTCGACGGATCGTACACCTCAATCTTCAGAAGTTTAGACGATCATGCCATAATAACCCTCTCAGCTCCCTACTACATGAGGGAAATCCGGGTTAGGGGTTAGTAAAATGCTTAAAATTAAGAGGTTAGTTGTTAGAAATAAGTCAAAATTTATTAATAATTATTTATTTATTATTATTATATTTATATATTATTATTATATTTATTTATCATTAAAAATGTATTACTTCTGTCGACTGTAATTTAGTATCAACTGATAAGAATTTTTCATCGGTCTTACAGTCATATAAATTGAAATAATGAATATTTGGGGCAGTCAGATTGCCCTTGTTTATAATCACCCTCGTAGAATCTGAAATACAAACTTAATTAAAACCTGGAAAAAACTTTATTAGCAAAGAATGATCTGACTGCCCCCCACCATCAAAATTGCCCAACGTTTCGAGCCCTCTCCGGCTCCTCCTGTAAGACCGATGAAAAATTCTTATCAGTTAATACTAAATTACAGTCGACATAAGTAATATATTTTTAATGTTATTTATTATTATTATATTTATTTATTATTGTTATTTATTATTATTATATTTATTTATTATTGTTATTTATTAAATAACCGCGCGGCGGTATAACTGAAATTAAACACGCTAACGATTAAATAACAATTAATTATTGAAAAAAACTGAAATAATATCAACGAGCTCGACGAAACCATTACGACTACATTTGCCCGTGCCGTATCGCGCAAGGAGAGTGTTGGAGAGTGGGGGGGGGGGGGGTCGCGCGAACGTCGAAACTACAATCACCTACCTTCCGTATTTATAATCGGTCTTGAGGAAAATTGTACGTATACAAATTACGCGATAAACAAAAGACCCGTCAAACTACGATTAACAAATATAGTAAAAATAGAGTTTAGTGAAGACGGCAGAACGCGAATAAATAATACACGAGTAAATTAGAAATAATTTATAAAGATTCTTACCTTATCGCAGATTGATGGTTTCTTCGTATATTGAAATATATCGTAATTAGGAATAATATTTATGGTGACTGAATTCAAGGCTTTTAGTGGCCACCGAAATAAAATGCTCGATAATTACTTGGTAATCCTTTCTTTCCTTTTATTTTTCATTTATTTTTCCAGTGGTCCCGTATAATAATATTAGATGTAGTAATAATATCGCACAAGATACAAAATATTTTAACACTTGATATTAAATTATATGAACTTATAAAAATTACTACAAACTATATATATTTCCGATAAATTATTGATTACTGTCTTTAACGGCTAATTAATTTCGACTGTCGTGGCAACGAATTTTTACAGCTCGCACACCTGGATACGCGAAAATTCCCTCCCACCACATAGGTTTGTTGTCTCTCTCGTTCCTATCAACGAGAGCGCGAGAGATGCCATAGAGGTACTGCCACCCGTCCAGCGCAACGCCTGCTCTCCTCGTGTCGTATGCATTTCATCACGGTCGTTGCACTGGATCGAGGCCACTGCCCAGCTAGCGCAGCGATTTTTATTTCCTAATTACTCCTTTTCGTAATATTAACTCTACTTAATTTAACAATTGAAAACTTAATACTAACTTTATTAATAATTATAACTTGATTAATAATTAAAAAATATTAGCCACGTAACATTATCCCGTATTAACTACTTATTCTACTTGTCGTCCCGGCAACTGCTATAATATGAGGTTACAATAAAATGATTACAACTAGAATTTTACAATAATTTGACGCAATATAAGTCCTTGTCCGATTATTATTAGGGGTTGGTAAGGAGATGGGTCCTTATTAAGATTTTAAAGGTGCTTAAGGTCATGGAAGAGTCCGTTGATTGAAAGAAGTGTTTCACGTATCTGGATAGCCGGATTAGCGAGAGCGCTGCCAATCTCTTAAAGATGAGTCACAGATTCAACTAAAATAACCATAGATTTTCCAAATCGCCTGATATTTTTTTTTTGGTGGATTATATTCAGAGGCATCATCTTTAGTCTTCGAAGCCCTACTATGGACTGGCTATATTCCAGGCGTGATATTATTGCCTTCTCGTTGTTTGTCTTCTAGATAACTAGGTTACCTGGACCCTTTCATAACTTCGAAAATGACTCCCAATAGCTCCTATTTTTGATAGGAATTTTCTGGAACAAAAAGAAAAAAAGGAGCGAAGAGAAATATGTTAAGTAAGGTCATTGGTGAGGGGGTTTTCTAGGATAAATATGATATTGGTGGGTAATTGAAAGGAAGAAAAGGAATTCTAAGGAGTTGTGAGAAGTCCGTATGCCCATAGATTTATTGCGTGTTTTGTGATGATCTGTTGCTCACTTTGAGGCGGGCAAAAGATGACGTCAGATCATGGATTTGATCTTCTAAATTGTCGACTCGGTTGTCGAGAGCAGTGAGCCGTTTGAGGGTTGAATTAGTAAGAAGCCCTAGATGTTGCCGGGTTTTGTCCGATTTAGCGAGCATCTTATGTATGGTATTCGTCATCACAGTCCGATCATTGTAAAGTACACCAAGGACCATGGCGTTTTTTGTAAGCCTTTCCTCATGTTTCTTCACCTGATCCACCAGGTGGCTTATCGTTGCCCACTGATCATCATGGGGGCCCTGAGTCTCAGCAGCTCCTGCTCCAGCTCGATGACTCGATAAGTCAGCCGAGTTTCTGCGAAAACCGGGTGATTCTCTGGTATCAACGAAAGAGGGGTCCCGGGTCCTTAGTTCTTTGTACTTATATATATATATATATTTTTTAATTTTTGAAAAATGCATGGCACCTCCTAATTGATCTAAAATATCTGTGATATTTGGAAGGAGATAGGCATCTTCGATCGTTCTTTGATTAAGATCTCGAAAATCAACTACCATTCTCCAGTGCGGGTTGGCTTGAGAATCTGGTTTCTTGGGAATGATCCAGATAGGTGAGTTACTGGGACTATTTGAGGGAGCAATAATCCCATCTCTAAGTTTCCCTTGGATGTCCTTTTCTATGAATTCTTTGTGCATCACGGGGTAGTGATACTGTTTCGCCTTGACTGGCATATTGTTTTGTAGAGGGATATGGTGTTCCACTGCATTGGCACAGGGTAACGGATCCCCTGGTAACAGGAATACATCGGAAAAATCCTCCAATAACTTAGTTATATGTGTTTTTCCTTCTTCATTGAAAAAATTGACGTCAATGAGCTCCTTTAACCGAAGGACGCGAGTTCATTTATCGGTGATCGGATTATCTGCAGCTACTGGGATGTCTTCCTCAGCTTAGGGTTCGAAATCTAGAGATGCATATTCGATGGGTATGAGTTCTTTTCCATTCACCTCGAATGACACGCCTTCGTCCCTAGTATTGATGGCCATAACATAGCATCATCCGTCTTGAACCTTTACTATGCATTCCCCAAGGTAGACATCGTCATAACCTATAGGTCAATCCGAGGCAGACATCCTTCTTCTTGAGATTTGTTTATCACATTTATTCTTACTACCTGTCGGGTTCTGCGTGGTATTGTGTACATCACCTTAGCGGGCAAGGCTGATGAATTATCTGGAGGATGAATGGAGACAAATTCTCTTAGATGTCTAGTATCTGGTGTAACTGAAGCATCACAAATGCTCTGCCCAGAGTAGGGGTCAATAAATGGAAGCGGGTAAATGCATAACGTCCCCGCTAATCATTAGATCATTGTAATGATAAGATATTACTGCTTGTTCCCGTTTGAGATAATCTCGTCCAAGTATCCCATCCTGTCCAATCAAAAAATCATCTTTCACTACAACGAATGTGACCGGGCGATCTCTCAGATGTAGTGTCGCTATGCCGTAGGTATCAATAGAATGATCACTTATTCCGGTTAGTGGAACTGCCTGATCGGTATCCACCAGGACATCTACATGCAATGATCCAATTTTAATAATATTAATCACAGCTCCGTTATCAATCATAAGCTGCAGCCATGGATGATGTCATTCCGGTACTCGCAGCCGCACTACTTGGGGTCATCCTCTCGGCCCTCAGTTCCCTCAGCTGGCCCACAGAAAACAATCATGTGCGCTGGTTTCGCTGCAGCACATATACTCTGGATGTTTGGTTTGATTGAGGTTGACTCGTCTGAGCACTGCTCGGAAAACGAAAACAAGAAATGGAGAATCGAATTCAGGGGCTACGAAAAATATTTGAGGTTATATTTGAATCGGAAGCGAAAAGTACGTACATTAAATCAAACCGGATAAACTTCAATTATCTAAGAGAGTTCTGTGGTAACCAAAAGAGATTAACACTAAAAATATTTTGGGTTTTTTTCAAAAATTGTGCAAATCACGAAGAAATGCTTAAATTAACAAGAGACAGAAACTGCACTTGCTTGATTGAAAATATGACCATAGAACTTACTTAAGAGTAAAAAGGGACGTAGAGTCAACAGAACACAATATTTATTAAAAATTTCTCAGAAAGAAAGTGAATTAGAAATTTTTAGGTTAGGGCAAAAAAACCATGCTCTTTTACCATTTATTCTGCTGTTACGTGAGAGGTTAGGGTACTCGCACGCAACACAGAATCATAAACTTATTTTTGGATGTCGCCCCAGGACATCCATCATTCCTTTTTACCTATAATGTCCTACCCGTCGACCTTCTGAGGAATTACATAAAAGTTTAGCTTAGTAATTAATAAGGGACTAATAGGAGGGCTTGATTCCCTCTTATGTGCTGTTACTGTCTTTCTTCATATATCCTGTGTACGTGTTAATCTTAAGTCTCGACGGATCGTACACCTCAATCTTCAGAAGTTTAGACGATCATGCTATAATGATCCTCTCAGCTTCCTACTACATGAGGGAAATCCGGGCTAGAGGTTAGTAAAATGCTTAAAATTAAGAGGTTAGTTGTTAGAAGTAAGTCCAAATTTATTAATAATTATTTATAGTAAAAACACGAATTTTTTATTAATTATTTATTTATTTATTATTATTATATTTATTTATTATTATTTATTAAATAACCGTGCGGAAATATAACTGAAATTAAACACGCTAACGATTAAATAACAATTAATTATTGAAAAAATTGCTGGGGCCGTATCGCGCAAGGAGAGTGTTAGAGAGTAGTGGGGGATCGCTCGAACGTCGAAATCACAATTGCCTACCTCCCGTATTTATAATGGGTCTTGAGGAAAATCGTAGACTGAGAGAAGAAAATTTTTACATTAAAGGAATGTCGTTAACTATCAACGAACGGACATTTGGATACGGACAAACGAATAGTCGTTTATAGTTAAATCCATTCATTAACAGTAAAGAAATGATTCGTTTGAGATATTTTCTTCTATTAAACTTCTGGATTCTTTACTATTAAGGCACGTTTCTTAATACGAGGGGTGTTCAAAAAGTAAGTTTCCCTAGTCTGCCATTTTGCCCCAGCGCCATCTAGCGAGCTGGGTCCGAACATAGTTTTAGTTTAGGATATACCGATAAGAGCGGAACCGGTCTTAGCTGCCGAAAAAATTTTTTTCATCAGTACCGGCTCGGAAACCATGGAGCTACCTGTGAAAAACGTGTCCACCTGTGAGTTGCGTGCAGTTATTCGCTTTTTAACTGTAAAAGGGCTTAATGGCAACGAAATTCACACTGAATTAGTGCATATTTATGGTGACAAATGCATGCATGCACACAAACCCTGAAATGAAGCGACAAAGTATGGTTTGGAAGAAATCAGAAGAGAGTGCTCCAAAAAAAGCAAAAATCCAGTATTCTGCTGGTAAGGTTATGGCCACAGTTTTTTTGGGACAACGAAGGTGTTTTGTTGATTGATTTTCTTGAATCCGGTACCACGATAAATGCAGATCGTTACTGTGAAGTGCTAAATAAACTTAAAAGTGCCGTTAAACGAAAGCGTCCTGGAAAATTATCGAGAAAAGTGTTGCTTTTTCACGACAATGCACGGCCTCATTCAGCAAAAAAAACACAAACCTTACTGGAAAAATTCAAATGGGAAATTTTTGATCACCCACCCTACTCTCCGGATCTCGCACCAAGTGACTTTTTTCTTTTTCCTAAATTAAAGGAAAGTTTGGGTGGTCATCCCTTCAATTCAAATGATGAAGTGAAAGACATCGTTAAATTATTCTTTAAAAAACAGGGCACGGATTTTTATAAACAAGGTTTGTCAAAGCTTGAGAACAGATATAAAAAATGTATTCAAGTCCAAGGAGACTATGTAGAAAAATAGTTTATAAGTCAAACAATAAATACATATGTTACTTTAACCTAAAAATTGTGTTTTGCTTTTTTCCCGGAGCAGGGAAACTTACTTTTTGAACACCCCTCGTAGTAAATGAAATCTCTTTTAATAATAAAAAATTATGTAAAATAAATGTTTTTAATTCAATTTTGGTTATTATTATAAAATTATGATAATTGTTATAAATACAAAAAGGGAAAAGAAATTAATCCAATAATCTTATATTAAAGAAACATTTTATTCAAATTAAATCTCGATATGAAATGGTGTATTTTCCTTCAGCTGTGATATGAACTTCAATTGGCCTAATATAGTTATTCACATTAAGGTGGTTCTCCTCGGACTCCCTAGTCAAAGCAGTGCTAAATGTAGAAATTACCTAAAATTTAAAAAAACCATAGTGTAATGTGATTTATTTATTTAAAATGATAGAGATAGTCAATGTATTATACATAAAGTGTATTTATCATGACTAAAATAACTTTTTCACAAAATGGCGATATTCTAGAAACTAGATATTGTCACTACAAATAATTGTTGATAAATCACTGGAATCTTTTTTGTTTCTCAACCGATTTTAGTTTTCAAGGTCATTTTACTCCTTAAGAAATTTCATGGGGACTTGCCGAAGGAAAAATTAAAAATTATTCAAAACTCAAAAAGTTATAGCCAATTAAAAGAATATTTTATTTTAACGACGTACATGAATTTATGAACAATTATCTATAACTTTCTGAGTTTTAAATAATTTTTAATTTTTCCTTCGAAAAGTCCCCATGAAATCTCTTAAGGAGCAAATTGAAATCTTGAAAACTAAAATCGGTTGAGAAACAAAAAAGATTCCAGTGATTTATCAACAATTGTTTGTAGTGACGATATCTAGTTTCTCGAAAATCGCCATTTTGTAAAAAAAGTTATCTTAGTCATGTTAAATACACTTTATTTATAATAAATGGACTATCTCTATCATTTTAAATAAATAAATCACATTACAACTATGGTTTTTGTAAATTTTAGGGAACTTCTACATTTAGCACTGCTTTGACTAGGGAGTCCGAGGAGAACCACCTTAAACATATAATTGCCTGACTCCTCCTTCACTTGGCATTACAATTTCGTAAGCTTTAATATGATCAATATAACCAATAGTCAAACATTTTTTATACCGCAAATAAAAAGTTTTTTTCCCCTAATAATTTTATCAATTATTCCGAAAACCGGATCATTTTTGTCATTATTATATACAAATATAGCTCTATTTGTTTTAAACATAGTGCCATTTATTTATTTACATATGACACTTCGCAATTTTATATATAGCTCTATTTGTTTTAAACATAGTGCCATTTATTTATTTACATATGACACTTCGCAATTTTGAGCTGTTTCATTAATTATTTTACCGTACTCCATGAAATTATGAAATCCTTTTTTACTATAAATTCGATATGCTAAATTCAATTGAAGCTTTGTAGCTAAAGTATAAATAATGTTAATTCTTGAACGAACGATTCTTGCGTATGCCGTGGATTTTTTATGGAAACCTTCCAATTTCGTACATCACATTGTAATAAAGGCCCCATACACTGAAAAAGATTTGGCACTCCAGCTGACCCGATGAGTACATACGCTATGCCGAAAGTATGGTCGAATATTGTACCGCGGTTCGGCACATCTCCTGCCCCATACTGGTACAGCTCCTGTCCCGTAAAAGCGTCGCGCGCCCCGTACTGGCACAGAGTTTGTCCCGAACGGGACAGGAGCTGTGCCAAAAGTGGGTGGTTTTACACACGCAGCGAAGGGTGCGCTGACGAACTGTGATGGAAACAGACGCCGTGCCAAATTTTTTTCAGTGTAGATTTGATGCAGCTTGGATAGTGTAGTATAAGCGGAATTTGGTTTTAACCGCTCTTCAAATATTTTTATGTACAATCGATTATGTGACTTTATTAATTGTTCTAACAATAATATTCTTGATCGGAAATACTAGGACTTGTTTTAATTATTTGAAATAAAATTTTGTTCAGTTCCCAAGCTTCATCGTCATCCGGTACATGATCTCCTACAATAATAGCAAAATAAGCTATTAAGAAGGACATTTGTGCCGCTGTAATAATTAAGTAACCACTGCGGACTTTCCTATCGTTAAGTGATGTTACTTTATTGCCATGATCTTCTTCTGATGAATCAAAATACTTTAATCGTTCGTTTAATTGTTGCAACGTAAAATATTTCTTTTCAATGAGACACCTTTTGGTGTTATCATCCGGATGATACCCCCGAAAGTGGACATTCCGATACGCATAAGTGTCATTGTCTATTTTTAAATAAATTAACTTTTGTCATTATTATATAACCTTGTAGGAATATTTCCTAGAATATTGTAGTAATATATTCCTACAATATTAAAATGAATTATTCGAACTAAAAAATTTGGAATGGAAAAACGGTCATTTTGGTTTGAAGGAATATTGCCTCAAGGTTTCTCCCATGTTTATTAACGTTGAGGGAATATTAGCGGAAATGGCGAAAATGGCAAATAAATATTGAGGGAATATTCCTTAAATATTCAGTGCTACAGGGGAAGTGTCAAAAACAACATTCTTCGCGAACTATCGAGTATATTTATTTTCATAGCGTAGTAAAATCACATTTCTTAACTATTAAGAAATGTGACTTCAATAGATTATTTATTAATTATTAATTATTAATTATTAATTATTAATTATTAATTATTAATTATTAATTATTAATTATTTATTAATTATTAATTATTAATTATTTATTATTTATTAATTATTAATTATTAATTATTAATTATTAATTAATTATTAATTATTAATTATTAATTATTAATTAATTATTAATTATTAATTATTTATTAATTATTAATTATTAATTATTAATTATTAATTATTAATTATTAATTATTAATTATTAATTATTAATTATTAATTATTAATTAATTGTTAATTAATTATTAATTATTAATTATTAATTATTAATTATTAATTATTAATTATTAATTATTAATTATTAATTATTTATTCATGATTAATTCAATACTTCCAAAAAATGGATATTTTCTATTAAAACCAGGAGGAGTTAATGCTATGAAATATTTTGTAATATTTACACAATTTAGTTTTTATGGTAAATACTACTTACTTCCAGTTTTCAAAGTAATAGCTGGATAAATGTAAAGATTTTCTTTTCTCAGTATACGTATACAAATTACGCGATAAACAAAAAACCCGTGAAACAACGATTAACAAATATAGTAAAAATAGTTTAGTGAAGACGGCAGAACGCGAATAAATAATACGCGAGTAAATTAGAAATAATTTATAAAGATTCTTAGCTTATCGCAGATTGATGGTTTCTTCGTATATTGGAATATATCGTAAATAGGAATAATATTTATGGTGATTTAATTCAAGGCTTTTAGTGGCAAACGAAATAAAATGCTCGATAATTACTTGATAATTCGTTCCTTTTATGTTTCCTTTTGTTTTTCCAGTGGTCCCGTATAATAATATTAGACGTAGCAATAATATCGCACAAGATACAAAATATTTTAATAGTTAATATTAAATTATACGAACTTATAAAAATTACTACCAACTATATATATTCTCAATAAATTATTGGTTACTGTCTTTAACGGCTAATTAATTTCGACTGTCATGGCAACGAATTTTCGCTGCCCGCACACCTGGATACGCGAAAATTCCCTCCCACCACAATCGTTCGTTGTCTCTCTCACTCCTATCGACGAGAGCACGAGAGGTGCCTGAGAAGTGCTACCACCCATCCAGCGCAACACCTGTTATCGTGTCGTATGCGTTTCCTCACGGTCGTTGCGCGGGATCGAGCCACTGCCCCGTTAGTGCAGCAATTGTTGTTCATCGCACGATTGTTATTTCCTAATTACTCCCTTTCGTAAATATTAACTCTACTTAATTTAACAATTGAAAATTACTGCCGTACGCGCTCTTTAGAGAAGCTTTAAAATCGATTTTAAATTTTCTCTCTTTTTTTCGAGACAATCAATCACAAACAGTTTTATCATGCTTCACGTATAACAGGCCATCATTATTTTATAAGGGAAAATACGACAAAAATTAATATGATATCATGCAAAAAGTGGTTAAATGGCTGTTAACAGATTTTTCATTAGAAGGTGTTTGGAATGCTTCTTTTAATCTTTAGACTTACAGGATTCGAGATATCAAAACGACTTTTAAAAGTGCCCAATCTTGTGTCTTGTATCATATATCAACTATATATACAAAGTTTATATCGTGGGTCGATATGATAAGGATATTGGTTAATAATATTAACGTAAATTATTTAAAGTATATTGAGACATTAAAAAGAGACAACGCAAATAAACTTTGTCCGATTGTATTGAAAACTAAGTCATACAAAATCAAGTATTTTATTTAAAATTATTATATTCAAAATTAATGTTGTTATATAATATGATATATGGTAAGATACGCGCTTTTTTCTTAGAAGTCAATTATGTAAAAAATGTATTTTTTGCAATGAAAATAGTAGATACTTTAATCACTGAACAAAGTGTAGCTCATCGGGCACACACCTGTTCCCATGGCTCAATTAGCGGCCCGAATGCACCTCGATTTTTCGTTAAAAGTTAATAGTTGCATGTGAAACAAATAAGAAGTGTTCTTTTTTTATTGCAAATTTAACATATTTTTCAATATATATTTCTTTTCTTTGCTATAAAGTTTTTTAACTAATAATCGTCTGTCGAATAATCCGAAAACTTAATGTATTTTTAATATTTACTAGAATTAGAACTGCGCGCTTCGCGCGCCGTAACCTAGATTGCATTTTATTACTTTAATTAAAGTTAAAAATAAATATTGATATATATTTGATTGATATTTTGAAAATTTTGTTTATACTCTTCAAAAATTTTGAAGACAATGGCTTTATATTTATTGACATTTTACCGTCCCGTAAAAGATTATTTAATTTGCAAAATAATTAAAATAATAACTCAAATAAAAATTGTTAATATTTATGTGTACAACTCTTTATAAACATAATTTTTGACATTCATATTTTCTCTTTGATGATCGCCAAGATAAACTATGAGAGAATCCCAAGATCTAACTCGAGACATGGCTACATATAGCTGCCCGTGATTAAAAACATTTCTTCTTAAATCTATACCAATTTTATCAAAAGTTTGACCTTGTGATTTATTTATTGTCATCGCAAAGGCTAATTTAACCGGAAATTGTCTCCTTTTGAAAGTGAAAGGAAATACATTTTCACAATATAAAGTTATACGATTCAGAAATACAATGTTATTAGCATTATCACCTGTTAAAATCAAACATTTAAGTAAATGATTAGAAAAATCAATTATGCGTAATCTTGTGCCATTGCATAAACCTTCGTTTATACTAATATTTCTTATGAGCATGACAATGCAGTTTTTTCTCAGGCATAGTTGATAGGGGGGGAGAGAGGGAGGATTCAAAGTATTTAAATATTCTGATGTAAGTACTTCATTCATGTCGTTACCATTATTACAATTTTCAGTACTATCAATACCAGTATATCTACGTTCTGTATTTGAGTCGAGTAAATTCGTAACTTTCTTATTAATTTCATCTACATCAACATTTCTTGGTGCCAAAATAGCACTTTTACCAATTTCTGTATATCTCTTTTCACTTATCAATTTACCAAATACATTGTCAACTAAATCATGATTTTTTTCAAGTACACAAGTTTCAGGAAGGCACAAATTATCATCTTCATCATTCAAGATTCCATCACCTACATCTAGCAAGAATTTCGCAAACTCAACTTCATTTTGCCGAACTCTCATATTTTGTGTAAGAAAGTATTTAATAAAATGTTTCCATACTTCACTATACTTAATAGAAAGATTTAATACTTCGGCACGGGTTCCTCTGACTTTGATAGGAAGAAGTTGCCTAAAATCTCCTCCTAAAATCATGATTTTACCACCAAAAGGTAAATTATTATTCATAATATCTTGTAAAGTTCTGTTAACTATTTCTAAGGCATATCTTGGCGCCATTGGAGCTTCATCCCAAATAAAAACTGAAGTTTCTTTGAGAAATTGACATTCTTTAGATTGAAGTTTAAAACTTGAAGAAGAATCATGAAACATGGGAACTGGTAAACCAAATGTTTTATGCACTGTTTTTCCGTTAGGAAGCAAAGTTGCTGCAATTCCAGTAAAAGCCATTGAACATACTTTTATATTTTTTATTGATAACAAATGATAAATTGTTGTGTAGATAAAAGTTTTTCCAGATCCACCTGGACCATCAATATATATACACTTATTTTGTTCATGAGAATTTGAATCAGCCGCGCGAAGTACATAATCTACAATATTTTTTGTTGATCATTTAATTGTTTATATTGTTGTTCGCCAATTTCTCTTATTTGTACTGTATTATTCTCTTCGGTAAAATAATATCAATTTCTACTGTCTGTTCCATTGTAGGAAAATCAGCCAGACTTCTATCTTCATTTATTAATAAACTATTTATATGAGCATACGCCATTTGATAGCTTACAATAACATCGTTATTTCGTGAAAAATCTTCTGACATAGCATCTTTGAATTCATTCCATAACTCTTCTGGATGCAGTGGCTGACAATGTATAAGAATACGTACAAATAGTCGACGTAGTCTTTGCGGCATCATCCACACTTTTGCTTCTTCCATTGCACGTTTCCATTCTTCGTCATCTTCTATGAGTCCTAAAGCTAAACATGCAGCAGAAAATGAAGGCAACAGATGACCATTAACTGTTTTCAAAGAATCAAAACTTGTCGCTCCTTTAACGTGTAACAGTAACAACCGCAAGTGAAATAATTCAAATTCAGTTGGACTAACTGAATGTATCCTGCCAAAAATGTTGAATTGTCCTCTTCGCGTTTCCCATTGTGTGGTCTTAGTTACTGTATTTTTCTTATAAGTATAGTGACAAGGGATATCTTTATATAAATATTGTTTCGCATTCTCATCTTCTAAATTTAGTTTGAAATAATCTAATAACATACTACTTGATTGATTTAAATTTACTTGAACATTATTTACATCATTAGGAATCACAATACATTGGTTATTAGGTAAATGTACAGGTAATCGTATGATAGAATGACTCTTATCTTGTAATAATTTACTTAATATTCTGTGTGCAGCCTCTACAGGACCAACATATCGGGCTTCTATGAAATCCTTGATTTCATCATGATCAATAAGTCTCTCTTCATTTTGTTCAGTTAATATTACATTTGCGGCATCATGCCCTTTATAAATATATTTATACATGTATTTTACAGCTTTAATACTTGATACTGCTTCTACGTTAATATGACAATTAAACATTTCTAAAAGTGTAGGAGAATATGGTACAACCCATCTGTTATCAACAGTTCGACTGTTTGGTTGTTCGTAAGTTACACCATTGTCCCTTCTGCGATAATAAGGATAACCATTCTCGTCCAATATTGTTTCATTCTGAAAATTTTTCGGAAAATGTTTCGAGCATTTATCATCAACCATGCACCAGTCACCACATGGTCCATGTATCATATTTTTCATCGCGATTTCATGCAATCGGGGATTATTTGTTGCATCTGGTATTTCGGCTGATATAAATCTGTCAACAATTTCAGGAGTAGTTATTTTGAATCCATGCTTTAAAGTAATTAATAAGTGCATGTGTGGTAAACCTCTTTTTTGAAATTCAATAACGTATACGTAAGCTGCTACATCACCAAAATATTTTTTCTTTATCACAAAATCAAGCAAACGTTCTTTTTTCAAATCAAAAACTCTAGCGCAGAGATCTGGTCGATCAGCAGTTTGTTGATGAGGTAAGAGATTTTCTTCAATTTCTTTCCATTTTGGATTACATGTCATAGTTAAAAAAAGGCATGGTTTACCTTTTTCATTAACATAGCATCTTGATAACATTGTTGCATATGACGAGGTGAGCCTATAAAAGTTGATGGTAGAATAATTGTTTTACCTATTCGACCATCAACATCAGTAGCGGCATTTTGCATATAATCATGTAAACCTTTATACGTATCTGCTCGTATTTCTTTCTAATGAGTTTTGACGTATTGTATTCTATCTTTTTCTATTTTTACATAAAAATCTACTATCCATTGCTGAAATAGCCTGCGACCCATAAGAAACTGATTAAATTCGTTATCTCTAATAGCTATTTTATATCTAACGTAAGCCAATCTGGTTATACGTTTATTATTTGAATAATTATTACCAACTCGCATTAAATTTCTATGCCACCCTTGTGAACCGTAAGGATAAAATAATGGATAGATCCACGGCTCAACGTTAGGATCCATTGTACTGACGCATTGCAAGCTTTTAGTGCTTTTATTACGAATAGTTACGTAAGATTCAGGAATTTCTCCATCAGCGTTTGTTGAAAAAATTGCAGCTACTTCATTTACACGTTGAAAATTATATCTCCTTCTATCTGTTCCTGGTTTAAGTGAAAAAAGTAATTGCAACTCTAAAGGAGCATCAGTATTTTCATTATTATTTGATGATCGTTGATTTTCCAGTTCTTCCTTCATCATTTCATAAGATCGAGCAAATATATTATTTTCTCTAATTATTCTATCAAGTATTGTGATTGTATCATGATCAATTAATGGACATTGACTTATTCGAAAATTTACTGCCTCTTGCGGATCAATTATGAAAAGTTGTCCATAAGAAGGATTTTCATTAGCCTCTGGAAATAATGCGGTATTGATTTGATAATAAATTTGCCCTTGGATTTTAAAACAATATGGTCCAGGACGTCTCGATTGAAAATTAAATAAATTTGCATTGAATGATGCAAATGATAAGGAATTATTATAACTTCGAATATTTTGAAAAAAGTATGTGAATACGAGTGCGAGTTATTGAACATACTTAGAAGTTCATCAGGAAATATAGGTGTAGCATCCAAAACTACAGATCCATGTCCACAACAATCGCTGAAAGACAATCCTTTATTAGAGATTTTTTCAGAATTAAAATGTTTAGCGTTACAATGCTTGCAGAAAACATTCATTTGTCCTAAATAATCTTCCTCAATTACTACATGTTGAGGTTGTTGATCAACATCTCTAGGTCTATCGACAATAAGATTGCGAGCTGTTTGTCGTCGGCGACGTTGAAGTTCAGCATTTCGTTCTCGCCGATTTCTTTGATAGATAATTTCTTCCTCAGGAGTACGTTGTATTTTACGGGGCATATTTAGCAATTGAATTAAAATGATTCAAATAATTGAAATAATGAATAAAAAAATCAACTTTAAAAACTTACAATTCTTTAATATTTAATGTTCAAAACTGATAATTTACTTTTTTTAAAATAGATGGCGCGCTTCGTTCACTGTATCGTGGGCCAATCAAATTTTACATGTCCATTTCAAATCGACCAATCACAATCATTAGGGGTGACAATCTCAAGTCCATTTTTTTTTGTATAGGAATATGAAATAATAAATAAAAATAATAATTACGACTTTTTAAAATAAATATATAATATAAATTAAATAAAATAATAGCTCGATTCGCTAAAGTTATAAATTATACTCATTAAAAGGTTTAAAATTATGGCTAAAGTTGAGGTTCAATTTTCGTTAAAGGTTGATGTTGAGGTTTAATTTTGGTTAAAGGTTAAAGTTAAGTTTCAGGTTGAGGTTCACGTTTAAAATATAGTTAGTAGAGTAAAAACAATGCTAAAAACTAATAAATAAAAATCTTTATTTATTTAAAATATTTTACTACAGATGCCATAATTCTATTATTAGTACATAGAAGTAGTCTCATTTAAAAATTATTCTCTTCAGTATGGATTTCACTTGATATTTTTTTTCTCTTAAAAAAAGTGAAGACCGGGTGCAGGTAATACAAATTTTCTGGATCTGGACCTAAAACAAAAAAAAAAACATACTATTTTATAATTGATTTATACTATGGAAATATAAAAGTCTGATAAATTGGCAGAGTGCACTGTTTTACTTGAAAATTTCTTTTAAAAAACACAGAAAATGCAATATCTCTACATTTACTGATTATTTAGATCTGAAACTTCATATACAATCCCTCAGTATATATTACATGGTGTGTGTACAATTTGAAATATATTGAGAGAATGGAAAGGGATTTTTGATATCAAAAGTCGAAAAAGCGCATATAAATTTCTAACTAAGATCGCCTATCCCTCACTCAAAATTAAGCAAAAAGTGGGTACACACCATGCAACACATACAGAGGTATTGTAAATAAAGTTTCAGATCTATTCCATCAGCCAGTGTGGAGGAAATACCTTTTTTACATACAAATTTCTTGAAAATAAAAACACAAAATGCCATATCTCCACACTGATTGATTATTTTGATCTAAATCTTAATATACAATCCCTCAGCATGTATTAAATGGTGTGTATACAATTTTAAATATATTGAGAGAATGGAAAGCGATCTTTGATCTCAAAAGTCGAAAAAGCGCATGTGAATTTCTAACTAAGCGACCTTGCCCTCACTCAAAATGTAGCAAAAAGTGCGCACACACCATGCAATACATACAGAGGGATTATAAATAAAGTTTCAGATCTACTCAATCAGCCAGTGTGGAGGAAATAACAATTTACTTCAAAATTTCTTGAAAATAAAAACACAAAATGCATTATCTCCACTCTTATTGATTATGTTGATCTGAATCTTAATATACAATCCCTCAGTTTGTATTATATGGTGTGTGTACAATTTGAAATATATTGAGAGAATGGAAAGCGATCTTTGAACTCAAAAGTCGAAAAAGCGCATGTGAATTTCTAACTAAGACCACATATCCCTCACTCAAAATTTAGCAAAAAGTGGTTACACACCATGCAACACATACAGAGGTATTGTAAATAAAGTTTCAGATCTACTCGATCAACCAGTGTGGAGGAAATAACTATTTACTTCAAAATTTCTTGAAAATAAAAACACAAAATGCATTATCTCCACTCTTATTGATTATGTTGATCTGAATCTTAATATACAATCCCTCAGTTTGTATTATATGGTGTGTGTACAATTTGAAATTTATTCAGGGAATGGAAAGGCATGTTTGATCTCAAAAGTCGAAACAACATTTGTGAATTTTTAACTAAAAGACCACGTGTCCCTGTCTCAAAATTTAGCAGAATGTGCACACGCCATGCAATACATACAGGGTGATTGTATATAAAGTTTTAGATCTATTCAATCAGCCAGTGTGGAGGAAATAACTTTTTACATAAAAATTTTTTGAAAATAAAAACACAAAATGCAATATCTCAACACTGATTGATCATTTTGATCTGAATGTTGATATACAATCCCCAAGAGTGATTGTTCTAAGCTGGAAAATTTAGTAATTCTTAAACTCACTAATCAATCCTTCGGCTACGCCAATATCTTGTAAAGTCACCCTTGTAACAATGTAATCTTCTACTCCTAGAATCCGATGTTGGCCATAGTAGGTGACGAGTTGGTTTGAATTATCAGCTAATTGATGAGTGAACAGGCAAGCCTTGCTTTTGTCTCCATCTATGTGAAATTTCTGTAAAAATAAGTATAATAAATATGAAGTTTTTAAAAAGCTCTCAAACACTGCGCAAAAAAAAAAATTACAAGTTTAACACCACAAATATAATATTAGTGTAAAAATCATCTAAAATATAAAAATTGATGCAATATAAAGACCTAAAAGACAATATTCAATACCTCTGCATGTATTATGGTGTGTGTACAATTTGAAATATATTCGAAGAATGGAAAGGGATCTTTGATCTCAAAAGTCGAAAAAGCACAAGTGAATTTTTAACTAAAGACCACCTGTCCCTCACTCAAAATTTAGCAGAATGTACACACAGCATGCAATACATACAGATGGATTGTATACCAAATTTCAGATCCATTCAATCAGCCAGTGTGGAGGAAATAACTTTTTTACTTAAAAATTTAAAAAATACAATATCTCTACACTGAGTGATTTACCAGAGCTAAATTGATATGTACTCCTTCTGTATGTACTGCATGCTGTGATAGCTGTGTTTTAAATTAATCAAAGAGCGAAAGGCTATAAAACGAGAATGTTAAAACGACTTTTTGGAAGTAGAGCACCTTTTTGAAAATTTATCATATACTGTAGATACACTATGTTATACATGCAGAAAGGGAGTATATCAAGATTTAGCTCTGAAAAATAAATCAGTATAGAAAAAACAATTCTTTTTTTTACTTTTTTCGTAAAAAACATACACTCGAAATGCAACTTCTTTACACTGACTGATTTTCCAAAAGTGAAACTTGATATATAATTCTTTTCTAATTTCAACTCTTACCAATCTATAATTTTTTTACTTTCAAAGTTATTTTTTCTCTGTACACTTTATACTCATACTAATCACTTATAAAACTGTCAAGCCATAATTTTTATAGTACTAACCTTAAATATATGAATATAATGCAAGAAAGTTTGGAAATCTTATTAACTTGATCTTTTTACAGAGGAACTCGAATTTTTTCTTCTTTTTTTTTCTTCCTGTATTGTAGCACCAGGCCAGGTCTTCAGGGTTATCGGCTCAAGGACGTGTATACGCACCGTTAACTGTTTAATAACCGAACGGCCATGACACTTCTCATAAGAAAGAAGCCCTCCACACAAAAAAGAACAGGATCAAAAGAACAAGAATAGAATGGGTTAGGCTGAAATCACATGGTGCGGCATAGAGGATGCGTCATGGAGACAGCCAATCACAGCTATTCTGCAAATGCAAAGATAGCTCTGATTGGCTGTCTCCATGACGCATCCTCTATGCCGCACCATGTGATTTCACCCTAAAGTATGTTATCTACATATACCTCTTGTAATCTGCTTATAATCTAGTCCTATAGTAAAAGGGAGATAGCGATTAGTCTAATTGAAGCTTTAGAGCCAACTTCAGAGCGTTCCTATAATAAAAGGGAGATAGCGATTAGAGTCGAATTGAAGCTTTAGAGCCAACTTCAGAGCGTTATCAAAAAATTTCATTGGCTAATACAGTGGGTAAGATAGGTTAGTGTCTACAGGCGCGCGTAGCGCGCTCTGCTTAGAATCTAGTATAATAAATGGAAAGTGTTATGGCCGACGCGCTGATTATTCGAAATTGCTATTAAGGACTTATACACAAATGACATAACATCTGAAGAACTACTTGATATTTAAGTATAAAAAAGCAAGTTACTAAAAATGATGCAAGGGTATTGAGCGATACAATAGAGGTAGTTGGATGCAATATTTTTTTATTGAAATAGAATAGATAGTATTCATAGCAAAATTATTATTCAAAAGACCAGACATAATTGAAACACAGTGAAGGAGAATTTATAGAAAAATTTGAATCAATAAAAAACTTGGGTTGTTAGCTTTAGATAGTACATATACATACCTATAGTCTTTGACGTTGGGCTAAAAGGTTTACATCCTATTATCAAATTTTTGTAGAAAAAAAAAAAATTTATTATAATAATAATAAAATATAAAAAATGTAAGGATACATGGTGACAATAAGTTAATTTTTTAACAATATATTGACGCCATTTTTAAATATACATGCAAATAAATAATTACAAAATGAATAAATTTATCATCATATTTAAAATAGTTGAAGTCAATTTTTATGTGCTAAACGTAGCGTACAAAAGAAGTACAGAGAAATACATCTGAAAGATAAATGAAGTTCTGAAGAATAAATTACAATAAGTTTAATCCATTAACTACTAAGCGGACACTTCACGTAGATTGTACCGTTTCACAATAAGTTATTAACGTAAGTACTTAAATCATTACTGAATTCTAATTTTAAAATACTGCAATACTGATGTCTGCGATCATCACATTGATTATTTTAACCACTATAAAATAAGTTATTTGTTTATTCCTATATCACAGCAGAAACAACAGTCTTACAAATATTTCTAGATATTATTTGATTAACAGTAATTATAGTTCTAAAGACTTTCTACATATAAATAATATTAAACGTTTACAACGTTCGAAAAGAATCAAAGTCGTTATTATTAAAGAAAAAAAAACTGAAGTAAGGAAACCAAAAATCCCGAATAGATTCGCGCAAATTCGCGAGCCCTTTCCGAGCGGCAGGCGGAGAAACGTTTATTCTTCGCGTCGCCGACGCGGGGTTCGTCCAGCTCGTATCAATGCGCAAAGTCCCATCGGCTCTTTATCTTCCACAAGAACAATGTCTGCCATAGTTTGGCACTCAATACGCAAAGGGGTACCTATAAAAAAGAATTATATAAAACTTAGAAATATGAAGTTTATTTTATTGAAGAGAATGATAAAAAAAATACCTTCACTGCTTACGGTACCAGTCACCCTAACAGCCTGCCCTTTTTGCATAAGAACTGGTATAAAATTAGATACTTGCACAGGAATTTTAAAAGTTCCATCTGTGATAGATCCAGATCCATATGACATATTTCCATATTGACTGGGTACTTGCGTGAAGACAGTTTTTAAAAAGCCCTCAACCACTGCGCAAAAAAAATTATAAGTAAGTTTGACACTACAAATATAATATTCGTGTAAAAATCATCCAAAATATAAAAATTGATGCAATATAAAGATTTAAAAGATAATATTCAATATCTCTGCATGTATTTCATAGAGTGTGTACAATATGGTTCAATATATTCAGAGACTGGAAGATGGTCTTTGGTCTTAAAAATCGAAAAAGCGCATGTAAATTTTTAACTACGACCACCGTTCCCTCACTCAAAATTTACCAGATGTGCACACACCATGCAATACATACAAAGGGATTATATATAAAGTTTCAGGTCTACTCAATCAGCGAAAGTGGAGAAAAAACTGTTTTAGTTGAAAATTTGAAAAATACAATATCTATACACTGAGTGATTGTCCAGAGTTAAAACTTGATATATACTCTCCCTGCATGTATTGCATGCTGTAATAGCTGTCATGTAAATTATCAAAGAAGGAATGGTACACTTTGCTACAATATGAGTACGTCAAAACGACTTTTTGAAAGCAAAGAGCACTTTTGGCTCTCTGAAAATTCATCAGAAATAACATACACCATGCAATACATACAGAGGGATTGTAAATAAAGTTTCAGATCTACTCGATCAACCAGTGTGGAGGAAATAACTATTTACTTCAAAATTTCTTGAAAATAAAAATACAAAATGCATTATCTCCACTCTTATTGATTATGTTGATCTGAATCTTGATATACAATCCCTCAGAATGTATTACATGGTGTGTGTACAATTTGAAATATATTGAGAGAATGGAAAGCGATCTTTGAACTCAAAAGTCGAAAAAGCGCATGTGAATTTCTAACTAAGACCACATATCCCTCACTCAAAATTTAGCAAAAAGTGGTTACACACTATGTAACACATACAGAGGTATTGTAAATAAAGTTTGAGATCTACTCGATCAGCCAGTGTGGAGGAAATAACTTTTTTACTTACAAATTTCTTGAAAATAAAAACACAAAATGCA
Organism: Torymus aiolomorphi; assembly: GCA_036365515.1. Classification (NCBI taxonomy): domain Eukaryota; kingdom Metazoa; phylum Arthropoda; class Insecta; order Hymenoptera; family Torymidae; genus Torymus; species Torymus aiolomorphi. The sequence continues at coordinate 133,029,210 of CM070875.1, read as the reverse complement.
ATATCTCAACACCGATTGATCATTTTGATCTGAGTCTTGATATACAATCCCTCAGCATGTATTACATGGTGTGTGTACAATTTGAAATATATTGAGAGAATGGAAAGCGATCTTTGAACTCAAAAGTCGAAAAAGCGCATGTGAATTTCTAACTAAGACCACATATCCCTCACTCAAAATTTAGCAAAAAGTGGTTACACACCATGCAACACATACAGAGGTATTGTAAATAAAGTTTGAGATCTACTCGATCAGCCAGTGTGGAGGAAATAACTTTTTTACTTACAAATTTCTTGAAAATAAAAACACAAAATGCAATATCTCAACACCGATTGATCATTTTGATCTGAGTCTTGATATACAATCCCTCAGCATGTATTACATGGTGTGTGTATAATTTGAAATATATTGAGAGAATGGAAAGGGATCTTAGATCTCAAAAGTCGAAAAAGCGCATGTGAATTTCTAACTAAGACCACCTGTCCCTCACTCAAAATTTAGCAGAATGTACACACACCATGCAATACATACAGAGGCCTTGTATATCAAATTTTAGATCCAATCAATTAATTAATATCTCCACACTGAATGATCGTGTAGATTTTAAAGTTAATAACAATCCCCAAGACTGATTGTTCTCAGCTGGAAAATTGAGTAATAAAAAAAAATATTCTTTAACTCACTAATCAGTCCTTCGGTTAGGCCAATATCTTGGAAGGTCACCCTTGTAGCAATGGGAGCTTCTACTGCTGGAACCCGATGTTGGCCATAGTAGGTGACAATGGTGTTGGTTTGTATAATAAGCTCGAATGGCACAAAGTTTTGTTCCACTCGTTGATGGGTCAACAGGCAAGCCTTGCTTTTGGCTCCATCTATGCAAATTTTCTGTAAAAATAAGTATAATAAATATAAAAAAATATGTATTATTGTTTTTAGAAAAAATAATAAAGAATCACTTACCCTCCCTATTAATATCTCAGTTTGATATTTGGTAATTAGTGAATCTCCCACATCAGACATGTTATTCTTCTGTGGCCGTTGGTCAAAACAAATTTGAAGAGGAAGTAACTCTTTACTTGCCTTCGTCCTTCAATGCTTTCCACATAACCTACTATTTCTCTGAGAAATAAATAAATAATTTAGAGAAAGCTTAAATAATAAAAAGTGAGAATAATTATTAAAAATACATACATAGCTGGATCCTTGTCGACCATATCGTCGAACAACTCGTTCTCCGAGTATGAGGGCTCATTTTCATCAGTCATGATGATTCCTGTAAAACTACTATTTAATACATTTTGTTATACAAAAAAATATAAAATTTTTACGTTTTTTTTTTTTTTTTTTAAAGTAGAACCGCGTGTCACCATATAACATATAGTATACAACTGTATACAGTTTTTATTTGAAAGCCACGTGCACATTACAGATTTGTTAACCTAAACATAACCGTAAAATGTGCACGTTACCGCAAAAGAAGTAGTTTTAAGAAATTAAAAAAAAAATAATTAGTTTGCCCCATTAAGAAAAATATTAATAAATATTTAATATATAATTTGCAATACCTACCTGGATTAATCGATAATTGCCTGCGATTTTGGTCGGCCTTTGGATTTATTGGATTGACTTGATGGCGGTATCCGTATTCCGTGACTCCCGCGTGAAGAAGAACTCACACCGACGACGGCGACGACGGAAGTGGAATGGTCGAATCGCGTATTCGCGTGACGCGTGCATGTACGTGCGTATTGCGTATACGTAATGTCATATGACGGTCACAACCCAAAACTACAACTTTTACATTATTTAATATATTAATATTATTAATAATTATTTAAAAATTCAAAATAAAATGATAGTCATAGTAGTTATGTAGAATAAATGTTACATAATATTTAATCTTACTATATTTTTATTAATTTATTAAAAAAAATAATATTTTAAATTCAATTCAAATTTTACACGCATGCGCATGCGCACTAAATGAGCCAATCACATAGCGTTTATCTTGGCTTCACAACATCCGGTCATGACTTTTTTATAGGGGGATAAGAATAAAATCAAAATATGCACGTACCTTAAGGTAAATCTTAAAAACAAGACCTTAGAAAAATAAAAAGCTCTTCTATTATTTTAAAAATAAAAATCTGTCGGTTTCACTGTTATGTATAAGGCACACACTCACAAAGAAATAATCTAATGATTCTCAATAGTTTTTTAATTAAAAATTACTTTGATATACTCTGGTTAGAGTACAACCTTGCTTCGATGACATGCAGAACTACTCTGATGTATGTTATTGATTCGATGCGTTATTGGCTCAAATAATTGATAAACGTATTTTGTGACAGGATGTTTTGAGATAGTATTGTGTTAAAAGCACAAATGGATACTGTTATTACATTCCAGTGAGAAATCCGAATCACGAAATTTCATTTCTATCAAGGAATTAATAAATACGTTAGATGCGTTTGTTATTTAACACGTAAAATAAAGGTAATCAAATTATTATTATTCTATATTCAGAAGAACTATAATTTAAAAATTAAGAATTAAGAATCATATGATATCTTAGATTTGAAAACGAAGTTATTGTGAAAAACATATAAATATACATATATAAAAAAGAAATATAAAACAATATAAAACAATAGAAACATATAAACATAAATATATAAATATAAATATAAATATATATATATATATATATATATATATATATATATATATATATATATATTTATATTTATATATTTATATTTATATGTTTTTCACAATAAATTCGTTTTCAAATCTAAGATATCATATGATTCTTAATTCTTTTATATCTAAAATATTTTTAAATTATAGTTCTTCTGAATATAGAATAATAATAATTTGATTACCTTTATTTTACGTGTTAAATAGGCTGAGTCTCTGTCAAGTCGAGAGGTCAAAAAAATGAATCTTCTTAGAACTCTCAGAAAATGTTCTGCTACTTATTTTGGATACACCTGAATTTTTTCAGATTTTGTAGACCGATAGTTTTTGAGATATCAGAGGTCAAAAATTGAATTTTCATGATTTTTTCCTTTTTTATTGCAATTTCAATTGATAACTACTCTTTGAAGGTTTTATATAAATTAACAAATTTTTTTTTAGAAAAGTTAGGAACTTCTCTCACTAAAAGGAAAAAAAAATCACTGATATTAAATATTTAATGCAAGTATGATGAAATTTCATTTAAAATATTAAAATGATGATAAAAAAAGACCGATCAAAGGTTCGAATACCAAAATTTTTTTGGAAGTACGTTATTTTATGTACAAACTGCCCCTGAATAGGCCTAAATGTATTGAAGCTTTGTTTTCTCAAAAAAAAAAGTTAAAAAACATGATTTTTTTTGAAAAAAATAAATTATTTTTTGTTTTACATGCTCGAACAAGTTTCAAAGATAGCAATATGTCCCATGTACCGGGTAGTCCTTACCAAATTTTGAGAGTAAGTTTCAGTCAGTATATGTAAAAAGAATTCGAAAAACATCACAAAAGTTTTACTACACGTATAACTTATTCAATACTTTAAAATTTAGATGTTTAAATTAGAAAAAAGTATCGCAGAAACACATTCATAATTTACGCATAAGTCATGTAATAAACAGCAATCAAAATACGCATCAGGCACATAATTTGTTATAAAATTTGTTTTTATAATAAACCAAAGTTAAATAAAGTACTTCGTAATATTAGGTATTGAAAAAAAATGTCTTGAAAGTTAACCGTAGTAGTAAACTCCTAGTTTGACTGATAAATTAGGGAACAGAAATTGTAACCTACTATTCTTACTATTATGTAACCAAAAATATCCAGTTTATATGACATTATATTATATAATATTACATTATGAATTAGTAAGCATCATCGTTCAACCATGCTTTATGTACCAATTAGATCTATTACACTCAGCTCTTTTTTGTAGCTTTTTCTTAGCAGTATTTAATTGGGTTGATGCGCTTAAAATTAGCTTATAGGGGAGAATAAATATGTTCTATAAAACTTTGTAAAAATAGAAAACTCTAATATTTTATATTGAACTTCCATGTATACAAAATATACGTATAAAAAAATAGAAAAATAGATAATATGTTTAAGTTTAATCTATTACTTTCATTTCTTCACTTTCTGAACTATTAGAAAATATTTTACATACAACATTTCCATTGCTTAAAGGGTGAACAAAATGTTGTTGTTTTAATACCTTGACCCGACAGGTGTTCTTAAAACGAGAATTCAATTTTCTCAAATTTTTTTTGTATTCTGCAGTTGGAGAATAAAAAAATTCAACATTTCTAAAATGTCCATGCTCTTTTAACCATTGAAACAATGATTTTGCAGTTAAAATTTGTTCACTGGATGGCAGTCTTAAACTAGCATGCCCTGCAGACCTTTTTACTAAACCTCCTAATCCATCACAAGCATCTTTTCCATGTGCTGTTGGAAAAAAATTCCAATCCACATCAATTTGATAATCTTGAACATGAAAATACACATTTAAAATATTTTTGAAATTCTTAAACTGTTGCGGAGCACCATCACTAAAGTAGTGGATTTTAGTCACAGTCAAATTTGTTTTCAGATAATCTTTGATTAACTTTTGATAAGTGTAGACTGCTACCGTATCATGATCTAAATTATCTGAAATTATTATAAATCCTTTACTTTTAAGCTCGTTATTAATCTTATAATATGCAAGCCCTACAAACACTGTCGCTTGTTCATTGTTCGAATGGAAACCTGGTGGTGCATTCTGAGCAATGAAAGCATAATTTTCAGCATAGTCAAGATTTATAATAAATTCGTTTTCCGGCAAACAATTTTTCAATTTCTTAAAATACAAAGACTGCTGCTCAGAAATAAAAGCATGGGGTAATAAAGTTGTTACTGTTGAACAAAAATATGGAATAAAGTCAAGAATATCCTCATTAAGATTTTTCAATGTGGTTACAGGAGTATGAAACCATTGAGAATAACTGATCTCTTGTATATCATTCTTCTCAAAAACCATTTATAAGTACAACTTCAATTTCTCGATGCCAGGTGAGTCTTTGCATTCACCAAATAGCACATAGGTTATGGTTTATCAATATTTTTAGCACAAATTATAAATTTCAATACATCTTTGTAGTCTTTCAATGGATTATTAGAATTTTTGGTTATGTTACTTAAAGAACAACCTAAAAATTTTGTATACATTATACTAAAATCATAAATGTTAACTGGAAAACAGTGAAAAATTTTCTAACTATATTACCTGTTATTAAAAGTTTCACATTTTGATGGATAGAACATACGCACACTAAATGGGTACCACTGCTCCCCAGCAAACACACAATTTTTTGGGTGTAACTTAGGAAAAGAAGAAAAACCTATTGACCAATCAGGATGTTCTTTTTAAATAACTGGTGCAGCTTTCTTAATGTACACAGTAATAGACATTTTTGTTTTTTTATTTTACTTCCATCCTCATTTCTTACTGAAATACAATCATTCTTGCCCGGTAAAATATAAGTATTAAGATCACTCTCATAAAAAGCAATAACAGAATTAAGGATTTCTTCTAAAAGGGATTTTCCTGGAAAAAATTAAGTTTTCTTTTTTTATTAAATTATTTACAAAAACCTCAATTTCAATGAATTTTATTTTTTGTTATGAGAAATTTCTAATGTAATATTTCTAATCAATATTTTTATAATCTGTCTATAATTAAAATTAAATAAAAATAAGAAGTCTATGCCCTGTTGGAAATATACAGGTAAATTATCTACGCAAATAATTTATATAAATAGTTTATATAGAAATTGACGTTCTAAATTTGGATTTTAATCAAATGAATAATTTATGTAAACTGTATATACTATAAGAAAATATACTATTTACGTATTTTATTAAACTTATATATAAATATTCTAAATATGTTAAGCGCTCGTGGTGCTATCTTAATAGTTTTGAATTTTTAATCGGACTTCAACAAGCAAATCTCTTATGCGTTAGTCGAATGTCTATTCTCAAATCGAGAAAGGTAGCTTTTGTTTAAGCTTTCTCCTCTCTCGATAAGAATTTTTTGACAAACGGCGACACACATAAGAAACAAATTTTTTTAAAATGAATAACTATTAATTTCGGAATAAAATATAATATCGGGGAGTTTCGTCCTTGTCGTACTTGGTGGACTCGTCAGGAAGACCCAAGTAGACATATCTTCGACTCCAAAATAATGAAATTACTCTGAATTCTTATAGTGTGTAAGTTGTAATTTTATATGTGGATTTGAAAAATTGGTTGCCATCTAGTGTCAAAAGGTTGGAACTAAGATTATACAAGAAAAGGCATTTTAGTGTCCGAATGCCATTTGATTCTAAATATGTTAAGCGCTCGTGGTGCTATCTTAATAGTTTTGAATTTTTAATCGGACTTCAACGAGCAAATCTCTTATGCTCGTTGAAGTCGAATGTCTATTCTCAAATCGAGAAAGGTAGCTTTTGTTTAAGCTTTCTCCTCTCTCGATAAGAATTTTTTGACAAACGGCGACACACATAAGAAACAAATTTTTTTAAAATGAATAACTATTAATTTCGGAATAAAATATAATATCGGGGAGTTTCGTCCTTGTCGTACTTGGTGGACTCGTCAGGAAGACCCAAGTAGACATATCTTCGACTCCAAAATAATGAAATTACTCTGAATTCTTATAGTGTGTAAGTTGTAATTTTATATGTGGATTTGAAAAATTGGTTGCCATCTAGTGTCAAAAGGTTGGAACTAAGATTATACAAGAAAAGGCATTTTAGTGTCCGAATGCCATTTGATTCTAAATATGTTAAGCGCTCGTGGTGCTATCTTAATAGTTTTGAATTTTTAATCGGACTTCAACGAGCAAATCTCTTATGCGTTAGTCGAATGTCTATTCTCAAATCGAGAAAGGTAGCTTTTGTTTAAGCTTTCTCCTCTCTCGATAAGAATTTTTTGACAAACGGCGACACACATAAGAAACAAATTTTTTTAAAATGAATAACTATTAATTTCGGAATAAAATATAATATCGGGGAGTTTCGTCCTTGTCGTACTTGGTGGACTCGTCAGGAAGACCCAAGTAGACATATCTTCGACTCCAAAATAATGAAATTACTCTGAATTCTTATAGTGTGTAAGTTGTAATTTTATATGTGGATTTGAAAAATTGGTTGCCATCTAGTGTCAAAAGGTTGGAACTAAGATTATACAAGAAAAGGCATTTTAGTGTCCGAATGCCATTTGATTCTAAATATGTTAAGCGCTCGTGGTGCTATCTTAATAGTTTTGAATTTTTAATCGGACTTCAACGAGCAAATCTCTTATGCTCGTTGAAGTCGAATGTCTATTCTCAAATCGAGAAAGGTAGCTTTTGTTTAAGCTTTCTCCTCTCTCGATAAGAATTTTTTGACAAACGGCGACACACATAAGAAACAAATTTTTTTAAAATGAATAACTATTAATTTCGGAATAAAATATAATATCGGGGAGTTTCGTCCTTGTCGTACTTGGTGGACTCGTCAGGAAGACCCAAGTAGACATATCTTCGACTCCAAAATAATGAAATTACTCTGAATTCTTATAGTGTGTAAGTTGTAATTTTATATGTGGATTTGAAAAATTGGTTGCCATCTAGTGTCAAAAGGTTGGAACTAAGATTATACAAGAAAAGGCATTTTAGTGTCCGAATGCCATTTGATTCTAAATATGTTAAGCGCTCGTGGTGCTATCTTAATAGTTTTGAATTTTTAATCGGACTTCAACGAGCAAATCTCTTATGCGTTAGTCGAATGTCTATTCTCAAATCGAGAAAGGTAGCTTTTGTTTAAGCTTTCTCCTCTCTCGATAAGAATTTTTTGACAAACGGCGACACACATAAGAAACAAATTTTTTTAAAATGAATAACTATTAATTTCGGAATAAAATATAATATCGGGGAGTTTCGTCCTTGTCGTACTTGGTGGACTCGTCAGGAAGACCCAAGTAGACATATCTTCGACTCCAAAATAATGAAATTACTCTGAATTCTTATAGTGTGTAAGTTGTAATTTTATATGTGGATTTGAAAAATTGGTTGCCATCTAGTGTCAAAGGTTGGAACTAAGATTATACAAGAAAAGGCATTTTAGTGTCCGAATGCCATTTGATTCTAAATATGTTAAGCGCTCGTGGTGCTATCTTAATAGTTTTGAATTTTTAATCGGACTTCAACGAGCAAATCTCTTATGCTCGTTGAAGTCCGATTAAAAATTCAAAACTATTAAGATAGCACCACGAGCGCTTAACATATTTAGAATCAAATGGCATTCGGACACTAAAATGCCTTTTCTTGTATAATCTTAGTTCCAACCTTTTGACACTAGATGGCAACCAATTTTTCAAATCCACATATAAAATTACAACTTACACACTATAAGAATTCAGAGTAATTTCATTATTTTGGAGTCGAAGATATGTCTACTTGGGTCTTCCTGACGAGTCCACCAAGTACGACAAGGACGAAACTCCCCGATATTATATTTTATTCCGAAATTAATAGTTATTCATTTTAAAAAAATTTGTTTCTTATGTGTGTCGCCGTTTGTCAAAAAATTCTTATCGAGAGAGGAGAAAGCTTAAACAAAAGCTACCTTTCTCGATTTGAGAATAGACATTCGACTAACGCATAAGAGATTTGCTCGTTGAAGTCCGATTAAAAATTCAAAACTATTATATATAAATAGTAAAAAATATCTATTTTAACTTTTATAAATAATAAAGAAAAATATTAATAATAAAATAATATAGTAAATGTATTTTATTTTCTTAAATTTATATATAAATAATTTAATAAAATACAATACATTTAATATTTTATAGTATTGTTCTAGTATTGTTATAGTATTACTATAGTACTACAAAGTTAGAAATAATTATCATTTTTTTACTATTTATAAAAGTTAAAATAGATATTATTTTTTACGTAAAAGTCTATATAAATACTTTAGCTAGATAAAAATCCAAATTTGGCATGTCAATATCTATATAAATTATTTACATAAATTATTTATATACATAATTTACCTGTATATTTTCAAGAGGGCGTATAAAGTTAAATGTTACATTATAATTTTAAAACTGAACCCATCAGAAACATTCAAAGTTAAAAAATATATGTAGTTCTATTATGCTACAGCTGTACGTCATTCTTGTTTTAAATATTATTTTTCTAAATATTTCAATTGTCAATGTAATAAGTACAAAATGTGAAAATGAATTGAAAGTTTATAAACCTTTTTTTAATTGTGATGTTGTCATTAGCCCTTTTTCTTGTTGCGATTTGCGAGATAAAGTGATCATATAATCAGATACTTTAAAGTATTTTTTAATTTCTATTCCCGTCCAGTTTAAAGGTATTAAAGTTAATATTTGAACCTTCTCAGTTCTTGTTGTATTAATATCATTAAATTTAGTTGCTAAATTATTCATGACACATTCCAATTTCTTAATTCTATTTACATCTACTTCAGTTTATTGAATTGCATCATTCTCTAAGATCTCAAGATTTTCAATTACATCTTCAATTATGGACTCTGAACTTTGGGCTTCAGAAACACCTATAGTTTTAAATGTGAGATAATTTGATTAGATTAATTAAGTATATAATGAGACAAAAATAGTATAAAAATAAAATAAATACAAAAATTACTTTGAGAACTTTCTTGTGATGATTCACATGCTGCACTAACAAGTTCTTTACATTTTGCACATATTCTATGATCAACTGTCAACTTTCTTGAACTACCAAATTTGGAATTCCACTTATGGACTAAGTCTGCTGGTATTTTTCGCAAATTTTTTGTTGAACATTTCTTAGTAGTAGCAAAAGGTTTACAGAATCTATTAAATGACATATTCAACTTAAATGTTCGTTTGGCACTATCAGTATCTTCTTGTTTATCATTAGTTGACATGTTAAGTTAATATTATAAAAAATAATTTTCTTCTCAAATTTAATACAAATGTGTTTGTAAAAATAAATAAAGATTTTATCTTTTATCTTCAATAAAAATTTTAATAATAATAAATTTTATTTAAATATGCAATATCTTTTTTTTATGGAATCTTTTTATGGAAATAGCATAAAAACGCTTTAAAATGTTTCTAAATATTCAAATCTAATCAAATCTAAATACTGTTGAGCTTTTTCAAATTTAAGGCTGCGCCTCTAATCGCGTTATAGTTGTTGTATAATGATCCTTCGTGTATGCATACGTGAGATGGCGCAAGCGGCAAATCTAGAGTTAACTCGCAGATAGAGTGCTAGCACGTAAGAAGGAACAGAAGGTACTGCGTTTAAAATAGGAAATCAATCATTTAAATTATTTCTAATATACAAATTAGGCGAATCAACGATACACACCTTCTATTTGTTCCTTATTCTTTTAATTTGTTTACTATTTCGTTCTGAGTACTCGCTGCCCTTAAGGCTCTTGCACGAAAAAACGAATATATAGAAAGAATAGAAGAAATATACTTAGTAAGGTACAGCGATATCGATGTGTGTCGATATGCCTTGAGGCCTCGACATGAGAAAAGAGACAACGTCTGAATACAACGAGATAGCATTGATTGTATATCTATATACCTATACGGAGAACAGAGATGTTGTTCCTTACTGTTCCCTAGATATATAGACATACAACCAATGCTATTCCTTGTATTCGTGATCGCATATTTTAGGTCACCATCTGTAAAATACCGTGCGGTGACTTCAAGAACTGAGCAAGAGGGAATAGTTCTTATGGGCCAACCGCACGGTATTTACAGATGGCGCACTAACGTGCGATCGCGAATTCAGTCGTTCTCATGTCGAGGCCTTTGGTGTACCTTACTGTACATGCGTGCGTACACCAAGGCATGTCAACATACACGCGGATACTACGCGATGTCACTGTACCTCACTGATCCTTCTATTCATTCTATTCCCTTCTACGTGCAAGTGCCCTATAAATTTGGGCCTAACCTGTGCCACCTACTAAGTAAAAAGTAAACAGAAAGCTAGAGGCGCGAGTATCTTTAAATTATGATTTGGGGATTCGGCCCACTGTACTACAAAGTTTTAAACACATATTTTATAATTCATAAACTTTGTCATTTAAATACATAATTACTAGTGGACACAATAGCTTGCAAGTTTGTCATATAAAATATGCTATATTCTCAATCGCTGGCATCCAATAATGGGAAGAAGTGCAAAAAGAAAGGTCTCATTACATATAGTACAAGAAACAAGAAGAAGCTAACTTGCAGAAATAAAAATTCTTTTTCTGCTGCTTTTATCAACTTTCTTTACGTTCTTTATTGTGTATCAGTGGGCCCTAAACTATTAACAAATATAGTGAAATGAATGTAGAAAGCATGAACTTTATGTAAACATTTGTCCTACAATGGCGGTCTCTTAAATATACCAGTGCAGTGCAGTGTTTGTAAATACATTAAAAAAGAGATATTTTTAAGCCGTAAAATAGATAGTAAATCTTGATCTCCTTTCAATTTGTAAATAAAATAATAGTGTCCAGAGTAACAAGGGTTGGTGCTTCTTTTGCTTCTTCGTAATAAAGTTCTTCCATTTTTACAATTAGTGCCTTATGATATCATAATAATGATACTCACCCTAAACTAAAAAGTTTAAAAATAAATTAGTGTGTAGAAAAGAAGTGCGTTTCAACACACTCAGATTCAGGATATAAAAAAACATGTAAACAATGACTTTGTTATATCTAATACCAATAAAAAGTGTATCAAGATACTATTTTTACATAATAATGTGTGGCAAAAATAAGGCAACAAGTATCTGTATTTACTTAAATTGTTGTTTGCAAGACTTGTTGTGAATAATAAAGTTCAGTTAAGGTCGTATTGAGATTTGTAGCTTCTTATTTCAGAATTCAGAATAAAACAAATATTTTGAATATATAAAAAGTGAAGTATGAACTGTTAAAACAATTAATAATGAGAGATAGACTTGTTTAGTAGCATATTAGGCAAAGAGTAGCGAGGAACTGCACCTGATTAAATACTGCTAAGAAAAAGCTACAAAAAAGAGCTGAGTGTAATAGATCTAATTGGTACGTAAAGCATGGTTGAATGAAGATACTTGCTAATTCATCATGTAATATTATATAATATAATCCCATATAAACTGGATATTTTTGGTTACACAATAGTAAGAATAGTAGATTAGAATTTCTGTTCCCTAATTTATCAGCCAAACTAGGAGTTTACTACTACGGTTAACTTTAAATTTACATTTTTTTTCAATACCTAATATTACGAAGTACTTTATTTAACTTTGGTTTATTACAAAAAAAAATTTAATAACAAATTATGTGCCTGATGCATATTTTGATTGCTGTTTATTATATGACTTATGTGTAAATGATGAATGTGTTTCTGCGATACTTTTCTCTAATTTAAACATCTAAATTTAAAAGTATTCAATAAGTTATACGCGTAGTAGAACATGTGTGATGCTTCTCTGATTCTTTTTACATATGCTGACTGAAACTTACTCTCAATATTTGCTAAGTACCACCCAGTACATGGGAGTTGGCCATCTTTGAAACTTGTTCGAGCATGTAAAACAAAAAAAAATTGATTTTTTTCCAAAAAAAGCATGTTTTTTATTTTTTTTTTTTGAAGAAAACAAAGCTACAACCCCTATAGCACCCAATATTGGAGCAACATTGCTCCAATATTGCTTTGTCATATTCCCCATATTCGCCAATATTCCCTCAACACTTTTATATATGGATGCTATATGGGAGCAATGTTGCTGCAATCCGTGATTTCCGTTTCACCATTGCTTTTTTAAAATGATGAGTCAGGCTCTCTGTTATAGCAATATTGCAGCAATATTGAGCCAATATTTCTCAACACGAAAGGAATATTATTTTTAAAATTATATTTTTATGCTGGTTTTTCTGATGACTTTTCAATATTGCAAGAATATTTGTACAATATACATGAACACTGGAAGAATGTTCCCGTTTGTCCACTGATTGTTGGAGCAATATTGCCTCAATGTTGCTTTGACATATTCGCGTCATTCCCCTTAAGGGGAAATTCACTAATGTATTTTGGAAATTGAGGCAATATTGCTCCAACAATCAGTGGCCAAACGGGAACATTTTTCCAGTGTTTATATATATTGTACAAATATTCTTGCAATATTGCTAAATCATCAGAAAAATCAGCAGAAAAATATAATTACACTGAAAAACATTTGAGAGAGCGGGTCTTCCACTTGAAAAAGTCGCTGCCCCAAAGACGGGTAGAGTTGCGCGACGTTATTTTGGGGTAATATTTCTCCCAAAACAGGCGACTGAGTGTACCGTTGCCAAGGGAAACCGCAGGTAGATGGCGCGCGAAACTCTCATAAACCGCGCATAAACTCACTTCAGGGGCAGTTTGTACATAAAATAACCTACTTCCAAAAAAATTTTGGTATTCGAAGCTTTGATCGGTCTTTTTTTATCATCATATTAATATTTTAAATGAAATTTCATCATACTTGCATTAAATATTTAATATCAGTGACTTTTTCTTCTTTTTAGTGAGAAAATTTCCTAACTTTTCTAAAAAAAATTTGTTAAGTTGCGTTAAATACACTATATTTATAGTAGTAGTGTATTATTATTAAATTAAACTATAATTATAGTAACTATGGTTTTATTAATCTTAGGTAAGCTTTTCATTTAGCACTGATTTGACTGGGAATTCCCATGAAAGAACCACCTTAAGTAGAATAGACCATGACTACACCCCTATCGCGCTGATTTTAACATCCCTACCATTGCATCTCTACATCTTTATCATGACTGCCGTGAAATACAGACATAATTTTCAAACATGGATATGTCATGAAAAAACCAATAAAATCAGCAAAAAAACCGCTGCCAATACATTGGCACTTAGCTTCCTCAAAATAATGTATTTATTCCTTTTTTAAAATTTTTTATAACAATAATTAATTGTATCATACCCAATTTTCTTTATGAATATTCGTAATAAACTAATATATATTTTTCGAAAATTCACTCTTGTTACTCTTGTTATCGTGCGACAACCCAATATTTTTATAAATCAATTTTTTCAAAATATAACACATATAATAAATAATATACACTCTACATCTCCGCCAAATTTTAAAGAAATTAAAACAAGTTTTCTCTAGTTATCAGGCGACAAAGAAAATGACTTTGTAAAATAGGAAAATTTTGAATATCAAAAAGTAATCGTACCATCTTGATGAAAATTTAACACAATAGAACACAAACTGATCGTGCAAATAAAATGTAAAAAAAAAAGAGAAAACGCGATTAATATCGAAGTGCGTCAAAAGTATTGTTAAACGTATTTCTCTGCCTCTAATTCATCAGCATATCTAGCAAATTTCATGTATCGGTGAATCGCGCTGTAAATTACCCTCAATAAAAAACAAAAGCAAGTGAATAACACGCACGCATAACACGTGTCATTTCCATTTTCTAGTATAGATATACCCAAAAAATTACGATTTGAAAAGAAGGCTAAATCAGTTTTAACCTCGAATATCTCTGAAATTCATAAACGAATTCTTTTACTCTAAAAACACATATAATAAATAATATACACTCTACATCTCCGCTAAATTTTAAAGAAATTAAAACAAGTTTTCTCTAGTTATCAGGCGACAAATAAAATAACTTTGTAAAATAGTATTTATATATATGTAAAGGGCAATATGCCCGTCTGAATAAAAAAAAAAAAAAATAGGAAAATTTTGAATATCAAAAAGTAATCGAACGGTTTTGATGAAAATTCACATACATAATATCTATATCACATACAAAATTGTCTAGAAATCTGGAGCTGATTCATAGAACCGTTCTTGAGAAATTACGATTTAAAAAAAAGTTTAAAAATTTTAACCTCAAATATCTCTGAAATTTATGGACCAATTATTTTGCCCAAAGAACTCGACCAAGAGCTATCCAAAATCTACCTCAACAAGGAATTTTGAAGAAATTACGACAATTTTCCATCCGGAATCGTTGGATATACAAAACTCATTTTTTTCATTTTTCATGTTTTACGTTTTTGTTAACCTTTAGACTGCCGGAAAGTCTATATATAGATGCACCCTCTTATATTAACTTTGTATATAGTTGATACATGATACGAGACACTAATTTGGCCACTTTTAAAGGGCGGTTTGAAGGTTCAAATCCCGGCAGTCTAAAGGTTAATAACCAAAGAACCGTGATAACTAGAAACTTTTTTTTTTAGAAAATATAAGTATTTTAATTCTCTTTTGAGTGCTACCTATTCCATTTTGATACATACATCCGTTCTCGAGAAATTACGATTCGAAAAAGAGGTTACAAAAATTTGAACCTCAAAAATCTGTGAAATTTATGAACCACTCATCTATCCTCAAGAAAGGTGCATGTGACTACAAAAAATCTACCTCTACAAGGAATTGTGAAGCAATTAACACAAATTTACGTCAATGAATGTAATAGACTATAAAAAAAACCTGCTTCCGTAAAATTGCTCGCTAATTTTGACCTCTGGCTCTCCGTCTATGTGCACGGGTGTAGTACTGAACAGGATAATATAGAAAATAGAAGTGGCCGTTTTCAAACAGCGCTATTAACCTTATCGCTCCGGGACTGGTCCATATATGGACCAGCACTCCGTGTGGCGACTTATCATAAGAAGTTCATTCACTTAAGTCATGAAATTCAGCTAAAGTGCGAGGTCAATTTTAAAAGAAAAATCCCCGGAGCGAAAAGGTTAAGAAGTGTGTCCACGTCCAGCGTCATGGTTTTGTTAAAAGATTTGAATTATAAACAACTTACGAATAAACTACGGGAATATTCAGTAGACGATAAAACCCTTCAAATTTTAGAAGGTAAATATATAGAATTATTGTCTTATACTTAAGCGTTTCAAATAACGTTTCTTTCTCAACAACGGACGATCGACGGTTGGACGCAGATAAAAAAATGGTGGATTTATTATTATAACAATTTATTCGTAATTTCGTTAGTGGGTGTAGTGAGTTGCTAGATTTCAAAAACAAAAAAAGCGTGTAGTTTTTCCGGAACTGTGGCGCTCGTATCGCGCTTAGAGATTATTGGTATATACGTAAAACAGCGCTGTTATCAACATCGGCAATTAGACGTGCAGCGGCCGGCAGCGTAGGCTAATAGGAAATTAAATACATCTATTTAATTAGTAGATTTTTACTAATTAAATAAGTGCATTAATATTTGAGTTGTTAAGAAAGCACTTATTTAATTAGTAGATTTTTACTAATACATAAGTAGATTTCTACTAATTAATTTAGTGCATTAATATTTGAGCCATTAAGAAACTACTAATTTATTAGTAATATTTCACTAATTAGAATACGGAATGTCTTAACTAATTCAATTAGTACATGTAATTCACTGTTACAATTAGTGAATATTCACTATTAATTAGTGGAATTTTATTAATTCAACTTTAGAGAGCGTAGACACCGTCATCGGCCACCATTTACACCTGGATCAAGTATTATGTGCACTCTGAGATCTTAACACAAAATACTACAGAGCGCACCACCTAAAGTCCATCATTGACCACCCCGAAGACTTAGACTAGGTAACTACGGAGCACACCACTATCATCGGGCCCTTTACAAAAATTTTTAAAACTCTT
The DNA here is from genome assembly GCA_036365515.1 of Torymus aiolomorphi. Lineage (NCBI taxonomy): Eukaryota > Metazoa > Arthropoda > Insecta > Hymenoptera > Torymidae > Torymus > Torymus aiolomorphi. The sequence goes on along the minus strand of CM070875.1, from coordinate 133,012,432 downwards.
TCAGATATAATCTACATCACCGAAAAAATGATAAAGCATAATAATAATTTTGAGAAAGTAGCTTATAAGTATTGTAAATCTATAATAAATAAAAATGCTCACATGCCCTTAATACCATTTCTAATGAGGTTTTAGTTATATGAAAGCGGCTTCAAAGTTTTTCCTACACATACACACGCATATTTAAAAAAACAAAAAATTATGCATATAATCGCATAATACTTGATGTTAGAAAATTTATTTGAACAGACTATAACCCACAACATCAATCACCGCAATAAATATAATTACATATCAAATATATAATAATTTTTAATAGAATACTTGAGACAATGGATATTACAAAGTATTTCGAATTAACTCATTTTGTATGACTTAGTTTTCAATACTCTCTAAATATAATAAGTGAAAATACCACTTTTTCAATAAGTGAAACCATTTCTCACTTTTAAATAAGTGAAATGCACTTTTAAAAAAGTGAAACTCACAATCGGACAAAGTTTATCTGCGTTCTCTTTTTTAATATCTCAATATTCTTCAAATCATTTATTTTAATATTATTAACCTTTACTCTGCCGTAAAGCCGATATATCATCTCGACCCACGATATTAAATTTGTACATATAGTTGATGCATGATACAAGACATAAGTTTGGGCACTTTTAAAAGAGGTTTTGATATTTCAAATCTTGGAGGAGCATTTGAAACACGTTCTTATAAAAAATCTGTTTACAGCTGTTACGTGTACATATACACGTACGAATATGAAAGAACAAATTAAGCAAGGCGTCCGATTATAATATGACGCCGAAGCAGAAATCCGGCCGGTGACGGCCGTTGGTATACTACTATAGTGTTTCTGACTGGCCAGTCGGCGGCTCTGGTTCAATCACAGATATGCTCACACGTATAATACAGCCATTTAACAACTTTTAGTGTAATATCATATTACTTTATTTATTCAATACTTATCGTATTATATAATTATAATAAATATTATATATCGTATTATAATAAAATAATGGATCAGCCTGTTCAGTTGGGACTATTAAAAATGAATAATCGTGGAAAGAAAAAATGGCGTATCTTCAGATACCTTAATTCCTCAACACTTAAGATACGCCCTTTTTTCTTTTAATATTCAATTGTGATTCTTATATTATTTAATTATTAAAAGTATTATAATACTATGTAACAAGTGATTTAATAATAAAATGCGTTGTCTGAGAAAAGCCTTTTTTATTTAATTAATTGTTATAACTAAAAAGTTTTGTTTATTTCATATAAATATTTTTCAAGGCTTTTAAGGAAGGAGGGCGCATCTGAATATACGACTTTATTTCTTTCAACGATTATTCATTTTTAATGGTCCCAACTAAGCAGGCTGATCCATTATTTTATTATACTAGCCAGTTTAAGTACGCTGTACGCGCTCTTTAGAGAAGCTTTAAAATCGATTTCAAATTTTCTCTCTTTTTTTTCGAGACAATCAATCACAAACAGTTTTATCATGCCTCACATATAACAGGCCGTTATTATTTTATAAGGGAAAATACGACAAAAATTAATATGATATCATGCAAAAAGTGGTTAAATGGCTGTTAACAGATTTTTCATTAGAACGTATTTGGAATGCTTCCTTTAATCTTTAGACTTACAGGATTTGAGATATCAAAACGACTTTTAAAAGTACCCAATCTTGTGTCTTGTAGCATGTATCAACTATATATACAAAGTTTATATCGTGGGTCGAGATGATTAGGATATTGTAAATTATTTGAAGTATATTGAGATATTAAAAAGAGACAACGAAAATAAACTTTGTCCGATTGTATTGAAAACTAAGTCATTCAAAATCAAGTATTTTTCCTCACACCGGGCCGAAAATGCCTCATTCCCGCCCGGCTCCGAAACGGAAATATGGCATTTTCGGCCTCGATGTGAGGTAAAATAGTATACGCACCACGGGAGTAAAATTGGCCAGCCCCCAGCTCGTGTTTGCCACCCTCGCCTTCGGCTCGGGTGGCAATTTACACTAGCTGTGGACTGTCCAAGTTTTTTCCTCCCATGGTGCGTAATATACTATTATTCAAAATTATTATATTTAAAATTAATGTAGTTATATAATATTATATATCGTAAGATACGCCCTTTTTTCTTAGAAGTCAATTATGTAATAAATGTATTTTTTGCAATGAAAAAAGTAGATACTTTAATCGCTGAATAAAGTGTAGCTCATCGGACACACATCTGTTCCCATGGCTAAATTAGCGGCCCGGATGCACCTAGATTTTTCGTTAAAAGTTAATAGTTGCATGTGAAACAAATAAGAAGTGTTTTTTTTATTGCAAGTTTAGCATATTTTTCAATATATATAAATCTCTTTTCTTTGCTATAAAGTTTTTTAACTAATAATCGTCTGTCGAATAATTCGAAAACTTAATGTATTTCTAATATTTATAAGAATAAAATAAAAATATACACCTTATTTTATTTTAAAAATAAAACAATATGTCGGTTTCACTATTATGTATAAGGCACACACTCACAAAGCAATAATCTAATGATTCTCTATAGTTTTTTAGTTAAAAATTACTTTGATATACACTGGTTAGAGCAGAACCTTGCTTCGATGACATGCAGAACTACTCTGATGTACGTTATTGATTCGATGCGTTATTGGCTCAAATAATTGATAAAGATATTTGGTGACAGGATGTTTTGAGATAGTGTTGTGTGAAAAGCACAAATGGATACTGTTATTACATTCCAATGAGAAATCCGAATCACGAAATTTCATTTCTATCAAGGAATTAATAAATACGTTTGATGCGTTTGTTATTTAACACGTAAAATAAAGGTAGTCAAATTTTTATTATTCTATATTCAGAAGAGCTATAATTTAAAAATACTTTTCATATAAAAGAATTAAGAATCATATGATATCTTAGATTTGAAAACGAAGTTATTGTGAAAAACATATAAATATAAATATATAAAAAAGAAATATAAAACATATAAGAAATAACAATATAAAACAATATAAACATATAAATATAAATATATAAATATATAAATATGTAAATATATAAATATAAATATATAAAAAAGAAAGAGGCAAGACAGAATACATATATTTTTTTAATAAAAACAATGATTTAGATTTTGTGTTACAATTACGTATTTTTAGAATTTTTTCTATATTGACAAGAAAAATTAAACGGAATAATTTAAAAATTGAAATTTTCAATCATCCACAATGGCGAATTTGAAAAAAAAACAAATTACAAAATCACAAAATTAATTTTTGTATGATAAATGTTACTATTTAATAGCATTCATAATTTTTTGTTAAAATATCAACTTTATTTTGACATTTTAATCGATATATTATTCACACCGTGTAATAATAACATTTAAAAAAACTATATCTTAATTTCTTGTAAATATATTAGAAATTTTAACTTTTAAAAAAGATGCCGCAGAATGACAACATTCATTTTAATACGAAAACGGTACTATATACCTAATCGATAGAGAATGCCCAAAAATGCAAAAGTATTCAAAAAATTTTCAGAACGTTGCCGCGAAGTCAAAATAGTACATTATACGATACAAGTTCGTTTTCGTCTCGCATGACGTTTACACCCGAGCGAAGCGAGAATGTATTTCTCGAACATGTATCGTACAGCACTTTTTGATACGACGTGTGGTCGTAAAAACCGCCGTACCCTAAGCCTATCTATATCTCTCTCTACTGGCGCATGCGCAGATTCAAACTGTAATTTCAACAACATAAATTATTAGAAAATTACAAACTTCTAAGAAAAAATGTTTGTTTAAATCTTTTTTAAGATTAAAAAGTTAAGAAATTCGATAAATGCAGTAAATAATATTCTTATAAAATTCAAATAACTCTTGTTAACCTCACTTCGGTCAGCTATTGCTATGGTTACAAGACCTTTTTTTGACCGACGGGATAAAAAAATTCATTTGCATCCGATACTCTAAAATTCGGTAAAATCGCCAAAATTAAACTCAATCCACTATAAATTTATGAATGCATGCTTTTTTATGACTATTTTTATTCAGAAATAAATAATATAATGAAAAAAACAATTTAGTCTTGCTTTTAGGTTTCAAAAAAGCCGAAAATCAATACATGTGTTACAAAAAATATGGTGTGCACCTAGGGCTTAGTGGGCCCTTTGACCACACTCGATCTAAAAAGACCCACTTTGCGCCCTATAGGTACACAATATACTATTTTAAATGTATATTTATAGATTATTCAAAATGATCAAGAAAATTATATTTAAAACAGTTATGTAGCAATTATTAAATTTCAAATTAAAAAGTTCAAGGTATTATTTTATTTTATTACATGCAATTTATTGAATTTATAAATTAATTACATTTCTTCGAAATTTCTTCGGCGTTTTCTTCGAAAACCTGCTAACTTGTCGTTTGCTTCAAAACCCCACCAACTCAGCGAAGACTTCGAAAATTTACCAACTTATAGAATGGTTTCAAAAACCATATAATTCGGCGAAGGTTTCAAATATCCTTTAACTTAGGCGTGCCTTTTTTTTTCTTTAATTTTATAGTGGTAGCCCTAGGATATTAAAGTACAATATCTGTATAAGCGAAGATAACAACCCTAGCAGAAAAATGTTCTATGAAAAACTATGAAAATTAATCTATGAAAATCTATGAAAAATTAAGAAAATCTTTGAAAATCTATGATATATAGATATGAAAAAGAAATTTATGAAAAACTAATAAAAATTATAAAAAGCTATCAGTATTGGGACATTTTTAATTCTCATAGTTTTTCATAGTTTTTTATTAATATTATTAGATCTTCATAGTATTTCTTTAAAATTCACAGTTTTTCATAGTTCTGTTTATTTATTTATTTTTTTTTTAACAGCAAAGTTTGAGATGGCAGATTAATTCCAATTCCGCCGTTGGGTGGCGTACACACACAGGTAAAAAGGATCCATCCGGGTATAAAGGAAAGTGTCGGCCACTGGGGCCAAGCCCGCCCGCCTGGCCCAAAGTCTTAAGGCACTAGGAAGAAAACGGGCGACAGCTTTTTAGAAAAATTATTTGTAAATATAATAATTTCAAAAAATATATTTTTTTATTCATAAAAATCATCTAGAAAAATAAGAATAATCATGAAAAAGAATAAAAAACTAATAATAATTATAAAAATCTATTAAAAGCTATAATAAACTAAGAAAAAATATGAAAAACTTTGAAAAAATGATTCCTTTCATTAAATATAATCATTAAAATCTCGCTTTTATAATAATTGTAAATTCGTAAGATTGTGGGAAAGTCAAAATCCAAACGGATTAAGATGATGAGCTTAAAATATTTTACACTTTACATTTTTATTATACACATTTATTACTCTAGTGGAAGAGGCTTGCAAATAAATAATTGAACTCCAATTATGATTATTCAGTTTAATAAGAATTGGAATTTTAATCGTTAATTAAATCTACGTTTAATTAAAAATTAACATTTCAATCGTTAATTAAATCCGCGTTTAATTAATAATTGCAATTTTTAGTTGAACACGCGTTTAATTCGGAATTTAGTTTCTTTGAGAGTTCCCTTCTTAACAAAATGATGAGTGGCCATGTTGAAGCACCTAAAGGCTTGATTTTGATTGGTCTATATAGAATAGGCGCCAAGATTTGCTTTATGAATTGTTTGAGATTAAAAGGTTTCAATTTTTAATTTTTCAATTGATCAAACTCTACTTGTGCGAGAATCGCTTATTTTTCGCACATGTATCGTAACACTCTTTTCGATACGTTGCGACGTGTGAAAAGTTCGATTTCGAGCACACGCTTTTTGCTAAGTGTGTCGAAAATCGAACTTCCCGCACGGAGTGTCGAAAAAAATAGTACACACAACTAGTGCGCAAATAAGCGATTCTCGCACACGTCGAGTTTGTCGCCCGACACTACTATTATGGGCGTGTTCCACGGTACTTGCATTACTGCCAATTTTTTTGTACGTAATTTGCATACAAGAAATTGTATTCCAACAATAAATTTAATAGTGATCTAAAAAACAGCTAAATAAGAATTTTTTTTTCGTTTTTACAGAAGAAATAGGGGTAGTTTGGGGGTATTCCACGATTCTTGCAACGTTGCCAAACTTTTTGTAGTTAAGTAATATGCGTGCAAAGACTGTATTCTAAAAATAAAATTTTTGACGATGTCACAAGCGGCTGAATTAGATTTTTTTCGGCTTTCTGGGAAACAGTGTGGTGATTGGGCATGTTCCACCGTATTTGCATCGTTGAAAATTTTGTTGTACCTACCATGTATGTTGAAAATGGTATTTCAAGAATAAAATGATTTTCGATCTCAAATACGGATAAATTAAATCATTTTCTTTTTTTGCCATGAGAAAATAGGGTGTTAGAGGGTGAGTTTTTATTATTTTTGAGTTTCTTGCACTTTTCCTGCTGAAAGGGCAAGAAAATTTCAATTTTGTTGAAGTTTCGATTTTCGTTGGAGTTGCAACATTACATACTTCAACCACATGGGTAGCCTCTGTACATTAGATTTCGTTTTTCATTAAGTTAGTCTTACTATTTAAATGCGTTTTTGAGTTTCCCCAGAGACATTTTTTATACAATATAAATCTCGTCCTTTTGTGCGACAATCTGCATTATATGACATTAGTTCTTATATATAACTTTATATGACATTACTTATATGACATTATTTATATGACATTTCTTTATATGACATTACTTCTTTAGAATCTAAAATTCGTCATTGAATGCCTAATTATTTTACAAAATGTATAATTTTCATTTAGGAAGATGACCAAACCCAGTGAAAAGCAGTTGTTAAAAGTTGATAACAATGAATGTATACTTGTTTCATTTATAAATGAAAAGGATGATACTGATCAGGAGTTTATAAATACTGGTTATTTATGTTGGCTGGAGTCTAATGACCAAGAAAATATAGCTAATATTATTAAAAACTCTACAGAGGTTGCTATTCAGTGGCCGAATTGCGATGTAAAAAGTGCCCAGGCGATGAGTAAGATGCGAAATGTCGTATTCACAAAATTCGCTGTTAAGGTATTAGCATACGGAGGTAAATAATATTAGAATGTCTTACGACGTTCCAAAAAAAAATTCTAACATTTTCTTGAAAACATTTTTTACTACAATAAAGTAAGAAATAGAGACGAAAGTTGACTTTTCTTAGCGTGGATAACAATAGGGTAAGTGTGGGTACTACGGCGGTATTTTTTATCAGGTTAGTTTCAAACGAATATATTTCGTCTCTATGCAAAAAAATTATGCTGATTCTTTTTGATAACGGAACTTAGGTATCATATCTATCGATTAAAGTACAATTTTAGAACAAAAATTGATAAATAAATGTATAAAATGACTTTGAAAACAAGATCTCTCTGCTGGTGATACTGCGAAGCTGCTGCAACTACTGGTATTACTGCGATTTTCCATAAAATTCTACAACAGTAATACATACACAATAATACCCACGTCCGCAGTAGTACCCACACTTACCCTAACTGAACACGAGAGGCTCACTTGGGCGCTATATCATCATTCTTTTTTGTTACACACTGTAATTGTTGCAATGAGTGTAGGAATAGGCCCTTTTTGTACATGAAATGTGTTTGAAGATCGGGCATTTTAAGTCAGCCATTATATCATAATGAACATAAAATCGTGAATTATGTTATGTGAATACTTATATTTTAAGGGCCAAAATCAAAATAATTTTAAATTTTAAATGTATCGTACCTTTACTAAACGTGTTCCTTGCTTAGGTATTTTCTAGTGTTCATATTTAGAGTGCTAATGGAGTCTCACAAATTACTTCTTAAGTAAAATCTATTTAGTATAATGCAAGGTAGAGTCATGACATGAGTCCATTGAAGTTCTATTGATATTTATTAACCATATTTATATGTGCATTTCAAAAATCGTTTAAAGTTTTGTAAAATTTTGTTTTAACTTTGTAAATTTCTTAAATTTTTCATTAAAAGTGGACAGGGGGCGTTTTTCAGTATTTACTGCCCGTTACAGCGAGAAGCGGGAAATTATCAGTTTTTATTGCCCGCTACGTCGAGCAGCGGGTGTTTCCAACTTTTTATTGACCGCCACAGTGAGCGGCGAAAGTTTATCAATTTTTATTGCTTGCTACGGCGAGCAGAGGGCGTTTTTCAATTTTTCTCGCCTGTCTATAATCGGTCACTTTAGGCTCGCTTTAATAGGTCAAAAAGAAACCAAAACGCAAAACTGGTGCTTGCGTTACAAAAAGTAGGAATCAAGCGCAACGTTTGCCCCGCTTTTCAGGCTATAGAATGTACATTATAGTGGAGATGGGAATAATAGTACATTTCGACACGGGTGTGGAAAGTGATTGTTTAGCTTATGTTTTTAGTTTCCTTATGTTTTTCACACGAGCGAAGCGAGTGAGAAAAATCACATGAGCTAAAAATCTTCTTACGCACCAGTTTCGAAGCGTATTTTATACCATGAGAGCTGAATAATCATATTGAAATTATGATTGTCAGGTTAGAGTAGTATAGTGTTATTATAGTGTTTTTATGTTATTTGTGATTAACAGAACAAAAAATAAAGCATCGGGAGGATGTAGAGTAACTGGAGGAATAGACGCACTTGGAGCGAAAATAAATAATGCCTCAGACCGCATGTTTGTCACTCTGGTTTTCCGATCGGGTGACAATTTACATGCGATCTGGGATATTCTTTACTTTTACTCCCTAGGTGAGTAATATTCTATTTCCTTCCGCTGCTCACTCGACGCTCAAAATGCTCGATTTTTAGATAGAAAAGGGTCTTTTTCATGTTCGGCTGAAAGAAAAAATAATAAACGTCTCTAAAAAAATTGATACAAGTTATAAATCGTGGATTCTTTTTTTTAATTTAAGGTCATCTCAAATTGTTACTTCGAGTTTAAGATTGTAATTATTTTTATTTCTAATTAATTTATAATTGACTATTTAATTAAAATATTTCAAATATTTAGAGTGGACTGATATGAAAGCTAAACAAAATAATGTGATACAGTTCGGGTTATTAGATCCAAGTCGAGAGGATCGAAGAAATTTAAAAAAAAAAGTATACAGCGACGATGAATGTAATGAAAGTACTTCAGAGCCTCCGAAAAAGAAACTCAAAAGTACAATGCATCACGATGATGATTTATTAAAAGAACTTATGACGCAGAAAAGTAAATCTGAGGTTTGATTTTATTTGTATTTATGTATATGCTATAAGCGATCAAAGATTAAATGCTTGTCATACTTGAAGGATAACACCACTTTGACAGTTTAAATTTCAGAATTTTGTTGTGTTTAAGTTCTATTTACGTGCTTATCCCTTTATTTGTTATAACGTTACATAGCTTTTTAAATTTAGATCAACAGTGCGAGAATAGATGTTGGATTTTGACTAGTTTATATTCTCGTTCCATTCGCTAAATTTTTTTTTGAAAATGCACCGCTTATGAATGCTTCCTTTTGAGGACGTTAAAGTAATGTTATTCTTTCACTCGCTGACTGTTCATTCGTAAACTGGTTCTATGACGTAGTATGACGCGCAACTTTTTACTAAGTATTGCAGAGGACTTCTATTCAATTAATATTATATAATTATGATTATTAAAAGTTTTTAGATTCTGAATTAATTTTTGTATTCTGTTGTCCTTAAAAATTTAAGAAATGAACTTGTCCACTAACTTAACATTTCTTCTTTGATAGACGTTTTTAGGTTTCGAAAAGTTTCGACCAAACAGTCAAAAGGTTAAAGCAAGAGTCTCTTATAAACGATTTAGATTTTTTTTGCTAAAAATTAATCTACTAATGCATAAGGAACCTTCCGCATACAAAATGTGTATATAGATGCTTATTGTAACTATAACGTAAAATCAAATTTCAATGCCGAGTAGGTGATCGTACGACCACAAGATAGACACATCACACACGTGTGGTTCAGTTGGTCTAAGTAGCCAATTGTAGTGTCTATATTGCATGATTCAAGGCTTCTCATAAGTAATTTTCATTACCATTATTCTCTGCGAAGTTAAGATGGTCGCGTTAGCCGATGACGATGTCTAGCTTACTTGGTTCAAAATTCTTCACGACTTTATACCGAAAACCGTTTATTACGATGTCAAAGTAGTCGAGGTTTTCGACGACGGAGATATACGATCTAAAGCTTTTTGTAACTTTGTGTCGAAAATAATTATCCGATGATTATTCACAATCGTCGAAAATCTCACGTGATTCTCACGCGATATTTCACATGACTAAGGTAAAATGGCCAATACTGAGACACTTACAACAACCTAATGTATATAGATGAGGTTTAGAAATATTTATTGTTATTTTCTTTATAAAATAACTATTGCAATAGATAGTTAATGTATCGTTCAATTGATTTAACAAAGAATTGAGCATTACTAACGTCGTATATAAATAAAAAAAAAACATTTTTCTAAATTCATAATTAGCCCTTAAGTGGGACACGCTTTTTAAAATCATTCCTAAAGTGGGACAAAGAAAAGTCCAATACTGGGACAATGTTAATCTTATGGGTAATCGAAATTCACCCTAAAGCGGGACAAACTGACAATAGTGGGACAATTTGTGATTCTATTACGTACACTGTTTCCAAAGGGCACTGTTTATTATTTTTCTTCTAAATTCATAACTTCTTAAATCAAAATAAATCGTGTAATTAAATAAATTAGAACTTAAAAATCATTTAAGAATTTTTACGTTTGTGATTTGAATTCATGTATATTAAATTATTAGTAGTATTTGTTACTGTCCCGGTATACGACACATTTTTTGCGTTGTCCCAGTAATGGCTATTTCACCGTATACTGACACAGCTATTCATGATTACCTAAGGGATTTAGAAGTAGGCTAACTTTTTTAGAAAATTTACCAAAAAATTAAATCATTACCTTTAATTCGAGATTTATCGCGTTGTTTTTTTTTATAAATACTAACATGAACATTGACAGTTTGATGGATTTGCCCATATATCTGTAAAATTAATTTTTCAAATATGCATTTGGAGTGGACGATACTTGGCATTGAACTCATATTGACGCTCTCTACGAATCTTTGAAACCAATGCAAAGACTAATTCACATGATTATGAATAACAAAATTACTTTTGTCATACTTTTGGTAATGTAGCAACTTATATTATCTAGTAATAACTAGCTAATCAAATGATAAGTAAATTGAACTTAAAAACTTACTGCTTGAACCAAGTCTGCCAGTTCCCGAATAGGGCATACTACCGGGATAGCCATTGTTACCACCGATCAGCTTTCTTCAAATTAGCGTCATATTGTAATCGTACTCCTTGACTCTTCTTCGTTTTTTGTATTTGTGCGGGTATTCACACGTAACAACAAGATACATAATTTGTTTGCAGAAGAATTCTGAACAATCGCTTCTCCTAAATATGAAACTAACATTTCGAGAAACGAGTTTGACAATTTTGGAAAAATTTTAAGTTTTTTCATAAATCGAATCCAAAATATATATTCATGCCTCAAATAATAAGAAAATATATAATCACTAAAAATTTAGAGTGATTGCATCGATTATTTTAAGAAGAATAATTATTGTTGCATTTGAAATAACACCAACGACTCAGCTTTTTACTCTATTTATAATTTATAATAAAGTTAGATATTCATTTTTACTTAAAAAACAAAAATAATACAAATAAATCACTCCAAAAGTTAATAGAAGTTTTTATTTATTAGTTTAGGTATGTATACAAATTTTGCATTTGTATCGAAAAATAAAACTTTCCAAAGATGATAGACTCTCCCCTAGTAGAAATTTTCTCTATGCGAAATAGATAGATAGCCAGTAAATAGGTAGAATAAATGGCTAGTTATTGTTCCTTGATGAAACACTTTTTCCTTTATTATTCGCCCATTTAATAGATTGAAAATGGAATGGCATAACCTCAAAATATTCAATTTAAATTTACTCATAGACTTCAGGTTACATTTCACAGCATTCAATTGTAATAAATATCTTAGAAAAATGTAAACAACAAACACAGAATAAAAAACCACTTCCAAGGCATTGTGCACGTAGCCTCCAAATTAATTTATCGTTCCTATATGTATACTATATCGTACAAATATAAAATATGTTTATTCAGTCTACATGTTTTTATAATGATTTAAAAATTTACAATGATTTAAAAATTCGTTAATATTTAAAATTCGACCTTATTCCGCTCCGCCGTCGATATGTCGCATGCAAAATATTCTATAATCTTTAAACTGATACTTACATGGCGTGTGATTTTTCAAAGTCGTAATTTTGAAAAAAACCGTGAAAAATGTTAACCTTGAATAGACTATTCTTTTACTTCATTGCTCTACATTTCCACAAAATTTCAACACGATTAAACCAATTTTTTTTACCAAAAAGTAATTGTTCGATCTTGATGAAAATTAGCAAACAAAATTTTCTATAAATTTGAAGTTGATACATAGAGGCGTTCTCGAGAAATTACAATTTGAAAGAAGGTTAAATTTTAATCTCAAATATCTCTGAAATTTATGAACCAATCATTTCAAGAGCTATTCAAAATCTATCTCCACAATGAATTTTGAATCGGTTAATAACTAAAGAACCGTGATGGCTAGAAATTTTTTTTTTTAAATATAGGTATTTTAATTCTCTTTCAAATGCTACCCATCCGATTTGACCCGCCATCACGCTAAAAAACGAAAAAAATAGACCTGCCCGGTTAAAATCGATCGAGTAGAAGCTGAGATCCAGGCGTACACACACACACACACACACACACGCACACCGCCACGCACGCAGGCACACGTACACACATTCAGACATTCTTCAAAAACCATGTATTTTTATTCCTAACACCTCGGAAAACAATTATAACATGTTTTTTCAACACCTTAAAAAATTACTATCACAAAGCTTCCTCTAGGAAGAATGAAAAAAATTTTAACCTCAAATATCTCTGAAATTTATGGACCAATTTTACCAACAGAAGTCGACCGAGAGCTATCGAAAATCTACCTCCACAAGGATTTTTGAAGAGATTAAGACAATTTTCCTTCCGTAATCGTTGGAAGTACAAAACTCATTTTTTCATTTTTCAGGTTTTACGCTTTTGTTAATAACTAAAGAACCGTGATGGATAGAATTTTTTTTTTTTTTTGAAAATATAGGTATTTTAATTCTCTTTCAAATGCTACCCATCGGATTTTGATACTTAGAGCCGTTCTCGAGAAATTACGATTTGAAAAAAAGGTTAAAAAAATTTTAACCTCAAATATCTCTTAAATTTATGGACTAATCATGTAGCCCCAAGAAACGGTCAGAGAACTATCCAAAATCCACCTCTAGAAGGAATTTTGAAGCGATTAAGTGAATTTTACTCCCGTAATCGTTGGACATACAAAACTCATTTTTTTCATTTTTCAATCTTTTCCTCAAAAACTAACCAACAGAATGAATTCAAATTTTTACAGATTATAGCTATGTATACTCTGCATTATCATGATTTTTCTCAAAAAAATTGACGGTTTGGTTTGGGAGTTATAAGCTTTAAAAAAAAAAACACGTTTTTGTTAATAACAAAAGAACCTTGATATCTACAAAAAAATAATTTTTTTTAGATAATATAGGTATTTTAATTCTCTTTCGAATGCTACCCATCCGATTCAAATATCTCGATCCTATCATTAAAAAAAGCAAAAATAAATTTTGAGAAAATCGAAAATTTGAAATAAACAAAAACGCATCGGACCAATCAAAAAACGAATGTTTAACACGCCATCACAAAAAAAAACACAGAAAATGAGACCTGTCCGGTTAAAATCAACCGACTAGAAGCTGAGATCCAGGCGTACACACACACACACACATACACACACATATACACACATCCATACAGACATTTTTAAAAAACCATGTATTTTGAATCCTAACACCTCGGAAAACAATAACATGTTTTTACAACAACTCAAAAAATTACTATCTCAAAGGTTCCTTTAGGAGGAAGCAAAAATATTTACAGCACTCCTCTCTTTGATATTAACTGAAACCCATATTTTTCTATTATATTCTGTCTCTCTAACTCCTCGTCATAATAGCAAGCCTCTTATTAGCCATTTTCTAACTAAAAAACTGTCCAACTTTAATATCTTTAAAATAGTCATAAATAAGCTACTATAAATTTGTGATGAAACTTATTCTACGTTTCAATCTATTAAATGGTCGAATATAACCGGAAAAATCGTTTCATCGCTAGATAGAAATAGATAAGAAAACTAGTTTTTGGTCTTCATCCAGTAAAACTCGCTATTTCTGAGTAGAAAATAGAGACGATTTCCTCCAGGAATCTCCTTGTATAGTATTAAAATTTTTTACTTCATTCATGTATGTAGCCCGGATTGACGATCGCTGATAGCTCAAGCTCAGATGATGATAATGACGACGATGATGATAATGGTGAGGAAATATTCACTCAAATGATGCAAGAGAAAAATGAAGAGCTAGATAAAATGTACGAGCAAATAAAATCGTTAAAGGCTCAACTAAGTGATTTACATGGCCAGCTTAATACGATCAGTGATGAAAATGAAATTTTAAAAAAAGATAACGATGAACTGAAGAAAATCAATAAAAAAAATAATAAAGTAAAAGACGTGATGGCTAATACTATTAGAGGTAAGACTTTTATTTTAGCGAATCAATTTTACAAGAAAATTTATGTTTTCTTTTTTAAGGTGGTTCAAATGCAAAAAAAATAATTGCGCAGGTTTGCACAACCCACTATATTCACGAGTGCAATATACGACTTTTTAACACAACTATCGTAAAATTCGTACTCGTTTCCCGCCGAAAAGCGAGAAAATGCTGCATATTTATTCCCTAACCTCACTCTCGTTCCCAGCGCAAAGCACTGTTTCTTGCAAACAGTGCGTTGCGCTGAGAACTAGAGTGGGGATAGGGAATTTACGTAGCACTTTTTTTCCGCTTCGGTGGGTATGTTAAAATAGTACAAGGGACTAAAGTCGCTGATTATTCCCGCGGGTGAGTTCACTGTTCGAGCGAGCGTAGTGAAGCGAGGGCAGTTATCACCGAAGGGAATAATCTACTTTAGTCCCGTGTTGCATATAGTACTTTATTCACAACTCTATTGTGGCCATTTTATAGACTTGAAATACTTGAAACAGTAAAGCTACATAAAGCAATGTGTTCAAATACGCTGTAGCTCGCGACACTGGCGGAGCGCTAAAAGTAAAGTAGACAATTAAACGATGTTATATTAGCGGGAATAATGGAAAAGAGGTAATCAAATTTTTGCACCGTTTTTCAGGCTATAAAAGTGGCCATTATAGTGGAGATGGGAATAAAAAAGAGTTTGGCTTCAAATATTATATTGATATTTTGAGTCCCCTAAAGTACAAAACGAATTGGTCAAAAAGATATTTTTCTTTAAATGTGACACTGTACTTTATTGATAAACAATTTTTTCGATCAGTCTAAATAAGAAAAACTAACATTACCATACCATAAAGTATACCATGTCATAAACGACACTAAAGTTAGCAGCTCAGGCTTGGCAGCTGCCAGGGATAAATAGGACACAGGTGAGCTCCCCGAATCAAATTTTGCTAATTATTGTTATTATTGACTTATAGATAAACCAAATTAATCTAAAAGGTAAGAAAAATTGGTTTCGGGAGCCGCTAAAGCATGTTTATTCCTAGTAGCTGCCAAGTCTGAGCTGCTAGCTTCAGCGTCGTCATACCATAAAGTAAGTAAAAAAACCACTACCAATTCATTGGAACGTTGCTTCCTCAAATTTAATTATTGATTCCTTATATTTATTTCTAAGTCCAACAATTTATTTTCTTAAGTTTGTTTAATAAAAAATGTCTGACTTTGCCACTACTGCCATCGAACAGTTTTTTTTTTCTAATAGACATCATTTTGTAATTATACTCTTTCCTTCGTTTCAATCTTTCGTATTTGTGCTTGTATCTATACATAACTCTACTGAAATAGCCCACATGGGAGTGTTATGGGACCTATGCAGGATCCATATGGTTCTCACACGGCACCCATGTGGGACCCATGTGAGAAATTGCTGGGGAACCCCACTGTAAAAAAAGTATTAAGTGTTATTTAAATGTATATAGGTGTTTTATTATATTTAACTGTCTAACTATCTTAAAATTTCGCACGGACATTGTATTATTGCTTACGTACTTCAATTTTATTCAAAAATATTGGTAACTCTTACGATATTCACTCCTTGAATCACGATTATTCGATAATCAGTTCAAACTCAAATCTTATTTAAATTTAGTAACGCCTTCTGGTCAGTTGGGCCCCAGTAAAATTTTACAATTACATTCGACCTTAAATTATCAAAACATGAAAAATTATAACCATTTTACCCCAGTTACTTTGCAACAAAGAACATCATTTTTAGAAATAGCAACATGTTAATTTTAAATAAATAAATGTTTAAAATATTTTAAAAGTATAATCGAGATAAAATTTCGCACATTTCTTACCAATATCGCCTACAAAATAGTCTATAAACTTCGAACTAATACATCAAGCAGTCATTTAGAAATAACGATTTTTAAGAAAACGTAAAAAACATTTTAACCTTTAATATCTTTAAAAATTAGGAACAATTCCTTTTACCTAAAAAACTTTTACGATATATGTATAAACTCTACATCAATACAAAATTTCAACGAGATTAAACCAATTTTATTATAGTTATCATGCAACGAAGAAAATGACTTCGTCAAATACCAAAATATACCAAAACTTTAAATATCAAATATTTCAAAAATTTATCGTATGATCTTGATGAAAATTCACACGCAATATTGTCTATATCACACACAAAATTGTCTATAAATTTGCAGATGATTTATCAAGCCGTTCTTAAGAAATTACGATTTAAAAAAAAAGGTTGAAAAAATTGTAACCTTAAATATCTTTGAAATTTATAGACTAATCGTGTAGCCCAAACAACTCAGCCGAAAGATATCCAAAATCTATCCCTACAAGAAATTTCAAAGCGATTAATTCAATTTAACTCCAGTAATCGTTGGACATAAAAAACTAATCTTTTTCATTTTTCGATTTTTTTCAAATTTTTACATTTAAAAAAACGCAAAAATTAATTTTTCGAAGATCGAAAATTCACCATAAGAGAAAAACAAATCTACGAAACAAAAAACCAATTTTTGACCCACAACACACAAGAAAACAATAAAACGATTAAAATACGTTCAGTAGATTCTGAGATCCAGGCGTACATACACATACACACGCGTACGCACACGCACACACACATATATATATCCATACATTTTTCAAAAACATTGATTTTGATTCCTACCACATCGAAAAACACTGACAACATGTTTATACAATAACTCAAAAAATAGCTGCCAATTCATTGGCATATGGCTGGCTCAAAATTAATTTACGGGTTTCTATAATTAATATTTAATAACAAAATTCATTATTTATGCTACATTTGTAATAACAAAAATTTATAATTCCTGCACCAATTGATGTAAATATAATTAAATTCATTTATGAAGATTATAAAGTATTAATTTTTAAATTATGTATAAAATATGAATAAAATAATAGGTATGATTTATTTTTTAAATTACGTGTGCAAAATAAATAAAATTGTTGATTGTAATATTATCTTTCAATTTTACTTAAATTAATATCGTCTTTAGTTATTCACAACAAAATACGTATTTTTTTTAATGATCGAGAACTTCATTAACCTACCTTCATTATACCTCGTAATATTTGTAAATAATGGACCTAATAACTTATTAAATTGAAAAAAGCTAGTAAAAACAACACACGTGTGTATCGCGCGTCATTTCCATTTTATAGTAACATATAGACAAATCCGTTCCCGAAAAATTACGATTTTCAAAGAGGGCTGAAACAGTTTTAACCTCAAATATCTCTGGAATTCATAAAAGAAATTTTTTTATCCTAAGAACTCCTCCAATAAATAATATACACACTACTTGCATCTCAGCCAAATTTCTAAGAAATTAAAAATATTTTACTCTACTTATTGTGCCACAACAAAGAAAGTTATTTCCAGAAATACTAAAATTTTAAATATCAAATATCAACAAAAATAACCGTATAATCCGTATGAAATTTACACAGGTATTACCTATATTGCATACAAAATAGTCTATAAATTTCAAGTAGATACATGAAGTGTCTCATTAAAAAATTAAGTTCTTAAAAAAAACCGTAAAAAAATTGTACCCTTTAATATCTCTAAAAATCATGAGACAATTCTTTTACCTAAAGGACTAGGACGATAAATATAAATACGACAATTTTGAATATCAAATATTAAAAAATAAGCATACTATCTTGATGAAAATTCACACATCGAGCCCAAACCCCTAATCCCCTGGCTGCAAGGCTAAAGGGGACGGGGGTGTAGGGATAACGACACCGATGGTCCCAGCTGATCAAAACGGGCCCCAATGAAGGAATGCCCGGGTGCTTCCTCCCCCCACGCTTACTCAAAAACACACACACACACACACATACACATACACACACACGCACATCGACTCGCACGCAGGCACACGCACACACATTCAGACATTTTTCAATAACCATGTATTTTGATTTCTAACACCTCGAAAAAGAACTATAACATGTTCTTACAACTTTAAGAATTACTATCGCAAAGCTTCCTCTAGGAGGAAGTAAAATTACTGTCACAAAACTTCATCTAGGAGGAAGCATGTTCTAAATTACAATGTGACGTCTACCAAAAAAAGTTCGTAACACGCTTAAGAATGACTGACGTTATCCGTTGACGTTTCACGTCAAGTGAGACAGAGCTCTGCCGAAAATTTAGCGCGCTTAACGACCTCTACACAAGGCCTAAGTTTTAGGTAAACCTTACATCTTTTGAAGGTTACTTGGCGTTTGGATGAAATATTAAATAGCGAATTAAAATTAGGCCCAAATGAGTCAAAAATCGCTGAAATTCACGAAAAACCCATCATACCGACTGCATAGGTATTATATATCGTCAAAAATTCCTAATAGGGGGAGCCATTATGTCACAGATCATCATAATCGGCGTAACACTCAGAGCCGGTGATAATGGGTCCAAGGGTATTCTGTCCATGGGGACTTTTGATAAGCATACGCAGTGGAACCTATTATATAAAATTTCAAGTAAATCGACTGAAAGCCATTTTTCATAAGTGTCCAGGGTCCCTTCTGTGCAGTCAGTATGATGAATTTTTTGTTAATTTCGGCGATTTTTGACACATTTTACTTTTTATTTATTTTTCAACTAAACCATGTTCATTGGCTACATCATGCCCCCCCCCCCCCCTATTCAGCATTTTTGCGATAAATAAAATTTTTGACACATTTTAAGACCATATTAAATCCGGGATTTTTATATACTATTTTTCAACTGAAGCACGTCGATCTGTGATATAATGCCTATAATGAGTGTCGGGGACCGTGTTGGTTTCCCCCACCACCTAGACTAAGCCGTCCTACGCCGGCGCTGTGCCCGTGCGTTCGCGGAGCACACTCTGTTACGTTTCACTGACCGAGCAACACGCGCGTTATATATCCGCTCAGTATATACACGGAGTTAGTACTGTACAACTTTACTCAATAAAGTCCGATTCATATTATAACATAGCTGGATTGAGATAAGCCCGAGAGAATAAAGTTTTGCTAAACATGTTTATTGTATTGATTATTAATCCACACAAAGGTCCTACTTAGTTCTAAATCTCAATATTAAGCATTTTCGGCCATAAATAAATTCATATGTTGTTCATATGATGGATTTTTAATAAATATCAGCGATATTTGACGCATTTTGGGACCATATTAATCCGGGATTTTTATATTCTATTTTTTTAACTGAAGGTTGTAGATCTGTGACATAATGGCTCCGCCTATTAAGCACTTTCGTTCATAAATAAATTCATATGTAGTTGGTATAATAGATTTCTCATGAATTTCAGCGATATTTGACGAATTTTGGGACCACATTAAATCGGGGATTTTTGTATTCTATTTTTTACCTCTACCTATTAGGCATTTTTGACAATAAATAAATTGCTATGCTGTCGGTATGATGGATTTTTCGTGAAATTCAGCGATTTTTTACCCATTCTGGGACCAATTTCAATTCGCCATTTAAAATTTCACTCAAACGCCAAGTGACCTTCGAAAGATGTAGAGTTTATTCAAAACTTAGGCCTGGTGTAAAGTCTGTTAAGCGCGCTGAATTTTGGGTATATATATACGGCGAGATGCAACCTTCTTTGTCCGCACGACGAGGTACGTCATGCTTCAACCGCCCGGTGAAATACGACGTTGTTCCGCTCAGCCGTCAATATATATTTATATATATATATATATATTATGGGGGCTTCGCCACCTGCTCGCTCCGCTCGCCAACCCTCATGTTTAGAGATAAATGTTAATAACAATAGATTACTGACGAAGAATAATTTCTCATTTTAATTTTTTGAAATATTTATCTGTACATTTACTTTTAAATTTACCCTAAATGTAGAGATGATAATATTCATTTAAATTATCCAGTTGAAATTTAAATCTTATGTTCTATTATTTTCACACCACCTAATGGGATAAATAGAAAGGTGCGTTTTTTTATTTATCTACATGTCTCTGTTTCTACGCCTCTTTGTTGACGTGACTTTCTACGTGACTGTCTACGTTTTTGTCTCTAATCTCACGCTCTACACATATCTCTCTCTACGTCTCGATCTCTACATCTGTTCATCTACATAATTTTTTCTACGATTCAGTCTCTAATCACTCTCTCTACGTCTTTGTCTTTACGTCTCTGTCTCTACAGCTCTGTCTCTAATTTCTGATAGGCGCTGTCTCTACTTTTCGGTTTCTACGTCTACGTGTCTATGCCTCTGTCTCTACTCTTCTTTCTCTACGTTTCTGTCACTAATCTCTTTCTACGTCTCTGTCTTTACGTCTCTGTCTCTACATCTCTATCTCTACGTCTCCATCTCTAATCTCTCTGTGTATGTCTGTCTCTACATCTCTGTCTCTGTATCCCCGTCTCTACATCTCCGTCCCTTCTTTTCTATCTCTATGTCTCTGTCTCTATGTCTCTGCCTCTATGTCTCTACGTTTCTGTCTCTACGTCTCCGTATCTACATCCCTGTCTCTAATCTCTCCCTCTCTACATCTCTAACTTTACGTATCTGTTTCTATGTCTCCGTCTCTACGCGCGTGTCCCTACATCTCTGTTTCTACTTCTCTATCTCTCCGCTTTGTCTCTACATCTCTATCTTTCCGACTCTGTCTTTACGTCTCTGTGTCTATGTCTTTGTCTCTACGCACCTGTCTCTACGTCTCTGTCTCTACGTCTTTGTCTCTGACTATACATCCCTGTCTCTACGTCTCTGTCTCTATGCCTCCTTGTCTACGTCTCTGTCTCTACTTCCCTGATTATACGTTTCTGACTCTAATATCTCTCTCTCTTTCGGCGTCTTTCATTATGTCTCTGTCTCTACCTTTCTGTCTTTAATCTCTTTCTCTACGACTCTGCATCGACTTTTCGTTCTCTATACCTCCCCGTCTCTATATCTCTGTCTCTACGTCTCCCTTTACTTTTCCATCTCTACGCCTATGTCTCTACGTCTCCTGCTCTGTCTCTACTTTTATGTCTCTACGTGTCGGTCGCTCCGCTTCTCTCTCTACGTCTTCGTCTCTACTTCTCCGTCTCTACGTCTCTTAGTCTACGTCTCTGTCTATACGTCTCTGTCTCTACAACTCTTTCTCTAATCTCTTTCTCTCCACCTCTGTCTCTACGTCTCCGTCTCTACGTCTCCATATCTATATTCCTGACTCTACGCCTCTGTCTCTACGTCTCCATATCTACATTCCTGACTCTACGCCTCTGTCTCTACTTTTCTGTTTCTACTCCTCTCTCTCTCCACGTGACTTTCTACGTGGCTGTCTACATTTCTGTCTCTAATCTCACTCTATTCATATATCTCTCTACGTCTCCATATTTACATCTGTTCATCTACATCCTTTGTTCTACGTTTCAGTCTCTAATTACTCTCTCTACGTCTTTGTCTTTAAGTCTTTGTCCCTACAGCTCTGTCTCTAATTTCTGATAGGCGCTGTCTCTACTTTTCTGTTTCTACGTCTGCGTAACTACGCCTTTGTCTCTACGCTTCTTTCTCTACGTTTCTGTCTCCAATCTCTTTCTACGTCTCTGACTTTACGTCTCTGTCTCTACATCTCTATCTCTACGTCTTCATCTCTAATCTCTCTGTCTACGTCTCTATCTTTACGTCTCTGTCTCTATATCTCTCTCTCTTTCTCTATGTCTCCGTCTCTACATCTCCGTCCCTTCTTTTCTGTCTCTATGTCTTTGCCTCTATGTCTCTACATCTCTGTCTCTACGTCTCCGTATCTACATCCGTGTCTCTAATCTTTCTCTACATCTCTAACTTTACGTCTCTCTTTCTACATCTCTGTCACTAACCTGTATCTCTATGTTTATGTCTCTAATCTCTCTCTCTCTACGTCTCTGTCTTTAGATATGTTTCTATACGTCTCTGTCACTACGTCTCCGTGTCTACGTGGCTTCCTCTAGGTCTCTGTCTACACCCCTGTTACTACGTGTCTGTATCTACGTTTCTGTCTTTAATCTCTCTCTCTCTCTCTCTCTCTCTCTCTCTCTCTCTCTCTCTCTCTCTCTCTCTCTCTCTCTATCTCTCTCTCTCTCTACGTCTCTGTCTTAAATACAATCCGATTCGATTAAATACAATCTGGGAACACCTGATAAAACCGTGTGCTTGCTTACAACTATATAGTATAGGAATATGTATATATATATATATATATATATATATATATATATATATATATATATATATATATATATGTATGTGTGTGTGTGTGTGTGTCGTTTATCGGTTTTGATGAGTTTTCTGAGGTATTATATACCAGTTTTGAAGAGCCTCTTCAAAACCGGATGGGGTATATATAGCCGGTTTTGGAGAGTTTTCGGCCATTTTCTAGAGTCTATAACCCCAGGGTCCATTATTTCTTTAGTTATAAGGAAACTATACCTCTCCAAAACCGGACTCCCCACATACTTGTGTATATATATATATAATACAATTTTCTGTTTTAATACTTGTATAGAAAAGGTCAAATATTTCATAGATTTTTGGAATAATTATAATCCATATTCTTCATATCATGCAACTTTCCGTAAATAAATAAACGTATTTGGTATTATTAAGGTTGGGTTTACCTTATAAATTATTTTATTTAAGATAAGTACACAACCGAATATAATACAAAAAATCAGTGTTTAATAGCAATATAATGGTAATGGTTACAGACTTCTTAAGGATTCAGGTGATTGTACAGGACAGGCTCACTGATCTTCAGTTGGAGAACGCTGTATCCAATACGAGTACCGCACAAGTTTATCAAAGTCATGTGGACGATTTTGGTGATTTAGCAGATGTATATAAAGTAAAAAAACACAAAATAATACTAAACTTAAAAATTGCGCTAATAATAATTCATCACATGAGTACATGAACAGTCTAGCAGATACATGATTAAATTAATTATTGGGCTTTTTCTTCAAATATTATAATTTAGCAAATTGTCACCTAGATAACAATCAAATTTACAATTGTTTAATAATAATTTGTTTATATAATTAATAAAACTTTATAAATTTAAAGACTAGAAAGACTTTGTATTAAGACTTCTTGGTGGTCTAAATTCTATACAGATACTACATAAATCGATAATTCCTGCATATATCCATACTATAGTAAACACTTACGTAGATTTTTGTTGTAAAAATTGTGCCGTAAATGATAAAAATATCAAATCGGTGTTCCATTTTGTAGAATAGGATGTAATTCAATAAATATTTTAAGTTTGATAATTATCTTAGGAATCTCAATCAAGACATCCATCAAGAGATGGATCCGCAAATGAGGGTGGCGAAAAGCAAAACAGATCATTGCAAAAGGTAATTTTCTAATAGAAAAGTCCAAATGAGTGTGTGTGTCTTCGTGCGTGTCCGTGCGTGTGTGCGCGTGTGTGTATGTGCGTGTGTGCGTGTGTGCGTGTGTTCTTTTCTAGAGGAGGTTAGGAGGTTAGGTTTGCCTCTCTGATCTTTCTGTTGCTGTCTTCTCTTCTCTCTTTTGTTCTTCTGATGGAGTTCAGCTTCTCTACAATGTAGGTCGCAAACACCTCCATTGTAGTTCGCTACTATTGACACTCCATCTGGAAGTGGCTGACTAAGGAGCCCATTGTACAGGTCATTCCAGATCAGAGATCCCACGACCGAACCTGCGATATTCCTTCTGTAATGTTGTAGGTGTGCGTGCCGTTATCGCTGTCGTAAAGCAGTGTCCGGTTTGGTAGGTCGCTAGATACGATTCTTCGCAGGTAGAGCGATACTTTCAAATTCTCTAAGGCCAGCATGATGTTTTGCCATCTCGCCGAGTTAAAAGTATTCCGTAGATACAAGGTAATGATGGCACACATACGCTTGATACAGCAGCTGGTGGTAACTGATTCCGACAATTCTCCGGCCTTTTCTTTGGCTGCTTCCAGTCTGGTATGGATAAACCGCTCTAGCAGATTCCCGGCAATGACCAGCATGCAGAGTGGTCGGTATGAGGATGACTCGTCTGGGAGTTTCTCATTCTTAGGCATGAATACCAGCTTTTGCACCATCCAGTGTATTAGGAAGGTTCTCTCGCGCAGGCAAATGCTAACCGTGATCCTGAAAATACTAGAGGTACTTAGTGCTGCTGCCTTTATGTTCAGACTAGGGATACCGTCTGACCCCAGAGCTTTCCGGTTATCGGTTCCGCCTCGGTGCATTTTGGCGGTCTTTCTGCATCGTCATCCGTTGTCAGTCCTTCATAACCATCGACACAACGCAGACCGCTATTATGGCCCGTATTAGATCTTGGGCTTTCTTCTCGATGGTTCCTTCACACCGTACTCCTTCCAGCAAGTAGAGCAATGTATCCCTAACCAACATTGCTGTTGTCCATCTCCCTTTTCTCAGCTGCATAGACGTGTCTGTTTCTCATCTGCTCGGCTAGAATTGGTATGGACTTGGACCGACGAAGGTCAGATCAACATAGAGGATTCGCCTCCTTTGGAAAAGGTCGGCGGTGGTGGATCTTCGCGCTGCCCCACTCCGTAGCCCATGCATTGAATTTTCCCTCTACCACGACTGTAAAGTTGGAGGTTATTGTACAGGTTAGGATAGCGTCCAGGGTTCATAGGAATTCTTCAATGGTATCGCTGGGTCGCTGGATGAAATGTAGCAGCTGTATAGCTTTATACCAACTACCTCCAGTCAGCTGAGACCAGACAGGGGGAATCCATTTTGTTGGATATGTGGAGATTTTCGCTTACCCAGATGGCCGCCTTACCTGAGGTGTCTCTGACCCAGTTAGGTTCGCTAAGGCTTTGGTATTGCTCGCTAATGACGACAATATTTGCCTTCTCTTCTTCGACTAACTGAAATAGTATGTCTTAGGCTACGGTGCAGTGATTCAGGTTCATTTGGTAAGTGTACGTGCGTGCTTACGTGCGTGTGTGTATGTGTTTGTATGTTTATGCGCCCGTATGTATGTGTAATACCATCGAGTGTTATCTTAATATGAAAATTTGATTCGAGATACTCAGACATGAAAGTGACAATTTTATTATATATCCTAGCGAAAATGCTTTAATAGTTGGGATCTCAATAGTTTTTTTTTGTGCTAGATGGCAAGTGCCAAGCGCGCTACCTTCAATGATAAACATTACCCCGCGTCCTTCAATAGGGACCTGCGCCATGCACTCAACCCCCTCGCTAAACGCTATTTGTCTGTACTTACACTTCCTCTTTGCTTTGCTTATTGCTCATTCGCTATATTTACATTTGCCTTTGCTGGTAATACCAATTCTCGTATTATCATTACACTATTTTAATTTGCTGGCTTGCTTGCTAAAAACTCATACATACTGCTTTTGCCAATAATACGAGAAGCTCTCGTATTATTTGCAGTTAAACTTTGTCTACTTGCTCGAACGCATTTTTCGTTCATATTTTCTGGAATCAACTTTCGCTCTCGAGCAGAGTTGATTGCACAGCCTCTTGAAGTCTTCCATTTATTTCTTCTCGCTGACAAACCCTAACAATATAAATTCTCGTATACGTTCATTTGTATACAAGGATAAATAATTGACTTTGAACATGTTTTTAGGAAAAAAAAATAAAGAAAGGATTCGAACCTACTGCGTACCAGATTAGTGAAGAAACAACGAAAAACATTAATAAAAAGGATATTAAAGTCTTCTCTAGTAACATAATTGATATCCTATTTGAGCCAGAAGAACTTGCAAAGAGCAGTGTTACGGGCATCCCCAGTAACGCAAATAAAGACCAAATTTGCCGGCCGGGATTGGATAAGGATAAATTGGCAGCTGCACGTAGTATGTAATCATTACTTAATTTTTTAAACAACAGTATCTCTGGGAGATAGGAGGATGCTAACGAGCATCCAACCAATATACCAATAATGACCCTATGAAACTGATATAAGCATGAAGAATGCGTATAATCTTTGACATTTAAGTTATCATTTACCCGTATCTAAAGAGATAAGTATTTAAAGAGCAATTTTTCGCAATTTTATTACTGAATGCCCGATGAAATATTTACTTTTCTACTCATTTCTGCAAACTTCACTCTTCTTTTTCGCAATTATCCAGTTACTTTCATTAATAATTTTTTTTATTTTTTTAACGGAGAGTGCGAAACTCGCTTTTTCGTGCTTGTTTTGCGTACACGAAGTAGATGTTTTACACGTGCCATGCGCCAAATACCTGCATGCACAAAATAATTTACTTCGTGCACACAGAGTAATAGAAGCATGGTGTGGAGGATCGAGAACCGACCTGGTCGTGAAAAGCGCGGGGAACCTGGTGAGTTGACTAAGTACGTAGTGGAAATAGCGCGAAACTCGAAGAGTATAAACTATATTCTGCCAGCTCCCACGCCCTGCTTCTTACCTCCTTATCTTGTTCTCGACTCATGTGATTGTCGCCCTGGCTTCGCTTGGCCAAACTTCACACTTATCCGGTACATAATCATTGTTCTGCGAGTTTCGCCCACTCCGTTAAAAAAAAAGTAAAGTTTGGTACATATGGCAAAACAGGTGACCTCGCTTTGCTCGGGAAACAAACCACACCTGTTCATGAATCACCCGCTTCGCACACTTGTATCGAAATGTACTATTTTGTATGTCATATATGCACATGCTATATTCAATAAGATTCGTTTCATACAGTTGTCTGCGTTCCGCTGCTTACTGCTCGTATATTGGTGTTCTCCTTATTCAGCTTACCTCATATGACTGCTAGCTGCTAGCCTGATTAATAACTAATTCTGTTTAGCCAGTTTTAATAAAAAAAAATACAGTTTTAATGTAGCTGGAAATTCGCTTACATTATAGCCTAAGAAAGCATAACTCTTAACTTTTACTGTCTACTCTCGTGTTTCGAACACTATTTTTTGATACGACGTGTACAAAGCATGATTTAGAGCATGATTTTTCATTCGAGCGTGTGCGAAATCGAGCTTTCCGCATGGAGTGTTAAAAAATAATAATAATCGTTTTTATTCCCGCAGATCATTTCTTAAATTTAACGAAAAATACCCTGGGCGCTAAAGGGTTAAGGGGATCTTAGAGATATAAATATAGGTGCCCCAAACCATCTAAAAAGATATTTAAAAATATCATTAGTTATATGTACTAATTATCTACATTATCTCTAGACCTATTTTACTCAGAGATATTATATTTTTAAGATTTTGACTTTGTTGTAACTTTGTGAAGCCAATACTCGATGGATTTACATGGGACAGGGCCTAAATTATTTAAAATACATCCAGTTATGGGCCAAAGCTCTGAAAATATAATATTTTTTTGAGCAATTTATTTTAAAATCAGAAAAATGAGAAAAAATCCAAAAAATTCTTAAAAACAAGCATTTAAAAATTGTTTTTTAGCTTAAAAAAATATTTAATAAAAAAATATAACATATCCAGAGCTTTGGCCCATAACTGGATGCATTTCAAATAATGTAGGCCCTGTCCCATGTAAATCCATCGAGTATTGGCTTCACAAAGTTACAACAAAGTCAAAATCTTAAAAATTTAATATCTCTGGGTAAAATAGGCCTAGAGATAATGTATTGGGTAATTTTATCAGAAATATTACCTCCTTATAGTATATAATTAGTACATACAACTAATGATATTTTTAAATATTTTTTAGATGGTTTGGGGCACCTATATTTATACCTCTAAGACCCCTTAAGTGACGAGTTTAAATATGGTTTTCTACACACTAGTCGTAAAGAGCACATTTTCTCAACCCAAAAACTTAAGGTAGTTATCATCTAAAAGGAATTTATTTCAATCTTTCAGTAAAATTAATTTAGATTTTTTGTTTAGAAAGTTAAATCTTAAGATATTGGTCATACAGTGTCAATAGCACCCAACGCAAATAGTGTCAATAGCCTTGCAATTGTTGTACTTCTATATAACCAATACAGATATTATAAGATAATCTGACAATCAGAGATATTAATTTTCAACACAGTAGCAATGTTGTTGCAATAGCTTCAATTTTTACGCGGGATACGCATAAACATTTATTTAGATAATCTGTTACGATTTAATAATCGCGTATAATAAATAAATGAAGGACAACTTGATAAAAAAACAGCATGGCGTGACTCGCCGGGGAATCGAACCCCGGTCCATTCGTTTTCGCAACGAGTGCTCTGATCACTGAGCTGCACAAGCCAGTGCGCGTCTTTCCTCGAGTCGTCCTTATGTTACACGATGCAACCCGATCAGCCTCGTCACATGCATAGTCTGCATACGTAACAACTTTGTTCCTGAAAAAAACTTTGTTAAAAACATGTTTAAAATATGCTGAAAACTTTTTAAAAACTTGTTAAAAACATTGTTACTCATTAAAACCATGTTGGTCAAATGTCAAGTATTGGTATTTTGACTAACGTTGTTGGGATAAGTAGAGGAGATAGGGGGGTTCGAGCTCACTTACCCCACCCCTGGCGCTTAGTCAGTAAGGTATGGCGCTACCTTGACGAGGGCAATAACCCAATTCTACCATACCGGCCGAATGCTCTACCTTACCGGTAGAATGCTCTACCTTATGAACAGAGCAGACTGTATTAACAGAGAAGGCAACAACCCAACTCTACCTTACCCGCAGAACGCTCTACCTTATCAACAAAGCATCATGCATTATCAGAGAGGGCAATAACCCAAATCTAACTTACCGACAGAATGCTCTTCCTTACGGGCAGTGCAGACTCAATTATCACTAACCCAACTCTACGCTATCGGCCGAACGCTCTGCCTTATCAACAGAGCAGAATGCATTAAAAGGGAGGGTAATAACAGAACTCTACCTTACAGGCCGAACGTTTTACCTTACCGGTAGAATGATCTATCTTACCGGCAGGACGATCTATCTTATCAACAGAGCAGACTGTATTATAAGGATGGGCAATAACCCAACTCTACCCTACCGGCAGAACGCTCTAACTTATCAACAGGTCATTATACATTATCAGAGAGGGCAATACCCAAATCTAACTTACCGACAGAATGCTCTTCCTTACCGTCAGTGCAGACTCAATTATCACTAACCCAACTCTACGCTATCGGCCGAACGCTCTGCCTTATCAACAGAGCAAACTACATTACCAGGGAGGGTAATAACAGAACTCTACCTTACAGGCCGAACGTTCTACCTTACTGGTAGAATGATCTACCTTACCAGCAGGACGAACTACCTTATCAACAGAGCAGACTGTATTATAAGAATGGGCAATAACCCTACTCTACTCTACCGGCAGAACGCTCTTCCTTATAAACAGATCATCATGTATTATCAGGGAGAGCAATAACCCAAATCTACCTTACCGACATAATGCTCTTCCCTACCGGCAGAATACTCTTCCTTACCGGCAGAGCAGACTCAATTATCACTAACCCAACTCTACGCTATCGGCCGAACGCTCTGCCTTATCAACAGAGCAGACTGCATTACCAGGGAGGGTAATAACATAACTCTACCTTACAGGTTGAACGTTCTACCTTACCGGTAGAATGATCTACCTTACCGGCAGGACGATCTATCTTATCAACAGAGTAGACTGTATTATAAGGATGGGCAATAACCCAACTCTACCTTACCGGCAGAACGCTCTACCTTATCAACAGAGCATCATGCATTATCAGGGTGAGAAATAACCCAACTCTACCCTACCGACAGAACGCTCTACCTTATCAACAGAACATCATGCATTATCAGGTAGGGCAATAAACCAAATCTACCTTACCGATAGAATGTTCTACCTTACCGGAAGAATGCTCTTCCTTACCGGCAGAGCAGACTCAATTATCGCTAACCCAACTCTACGCTATCTGCCGAACGCTCTGCCTTATCAACAGAGCAGACTGCATTACCAGGGAGGATAATAACAGAACTCTACCTTACTGACAGAGACGCACACCTTACCAACAGTCGATAACCAAAATCTACCTTACCAGCAGTCGATAGCCCGACTCCACCTTACCGGCAGAGTAGTCTACCATACCAGCATCCGATAACCACTGACTCCACCTTACCGGCAGAGCAGTGTACCTGGCCAACAGTCGATAACCCGACTCTACCCAACCTTACCGACAGAGCAGTCTACATTGCCAACTCTTTGTAACCCAACTCTAGCTTACCGACAGAATAGTCTACGTTACCAACAGACGGTAACCCAAATCTACCTTACCGGCCGGACGCTCTACCTTACCACGCCCTACATTATCATATAAGCTGATAAAATGATTATATTATTTTAATCTTTTATAAATGTCACGTTCAGGCATAGAATTTGTATTCGTGGAATACTTTTTAAAATATTTTTTCTATTTGGAATCCTCTTTTTTCGCCTGCTCACCGAGAGGAGTATAAGCGTTTGAACTTGAGTTTTGACCCATGATGTCAGGAACACAAGCATCTACTCTCACTCCATATATAGATGTAACGATAACACACAAAGCATGCATACTATGCCCACCGCCGCTCAATCGTGTTAGCTGACGCAAGTTCAAACCTGCATAGAAATCTTGGAAAAACGTTTTCAAAAGGTTGAGACCTGAACGGAGCTCTCTGATGCAAGTTCAAACCTGCATAGAATTATTAGAAAAACGGCATGAAGCTCTCTGATAGGTCAAGGGTTGCCATCCCCCTATCACGGAGAGGTACGAAATTCTTGGAAATTTAGACGAGTTTCTTGACGAGTGCACTCACTATATTATATACAAACCCTACCTCATCGGGAGTTCTACCTTACCGACAGAGCTGATAACCATAGATAACCATTGGTAATTGTAATACATCAACTTTTAAAATGTCACTTCTATGACATGTTTTGGGAAAAGGTATCTCTCCTCCTATGAAAAGATGTCACTTCTATGAAAAAGTGTCACTCCAATAACACATTTTGGGAAAAGGTGTCACGACGCCTATGAAAACGTGTCACTCCTATGACACATTTTGAGAAAAAATGTTACTCCTATGAAATGGTGTCACTCCTATGACACATTTTCGGAAAAGGTGTCACTCCTATTGCACATTTTGGGAAAAGGTGTCACGTCTATTCCACATTTTAGGAAAAGGTGTCACTCCTCCTATGAAAAAGAGTCACTCCTATGACACATTTTGGGAAAAGGTGTTACTCCTCCTATGAAATATTGTCACTCCTATGACACATTTTGGGAAAAAATGTTACTCCTATGAAAAAGTGTCACTCCTATGATACATTTTGCGAAAGGGTGTCACTCCTATAAAAGTGTCACTCCTACGACACGTTTTGGGAAAAGGTGTCTCTCCTATGAAAAGATGTCACGCCTATGAAAAAGTGTCACTTCTATGACACGTTTTGGGAAAAGGTGTCTCTCCTCCTATGAAAAGATGTCACTCCTATGAAAAAGTGTCACTCCAATAACACATTTTGGGAAAAGGTGTCACTCCTTCTATGAATCAGTGGTACTCCTATTGCACATTTTGGGAAAAGGTCTCACGTCTATTTCACATTTTGGGAAAAGGCGTGACTCCTATGACACATTTTGGGAAAAAGGATTACTCCTCCTATGAAATGTTGTCCCTCCTATGACACATTTTGTGAAAAAATGTTACTCCTATGAAAGTGTCACTCCTACGACACATTTTGTGAAATAGTGTTACTCCTCGTATGAAAAGGTGGTACTCCTATGACAAATTTTGGGAAATGGTGTCACGCCTATGAAAAGAAGGTTACTCCTCCGATGTAAAAGCGTCACTCCTATGACAGATTAAGGGAAAAGTGTCACTCCTCCTATGCAGACGTCATTCCTCCTACGATAAGGTGTCTATCCTATGAAAAAGTGTAACTCCTATGATAGATTTTGGGAAAAGGTGTCACTCCTATGAAAAAGTGTTACTCCTATAACACATTTTGGGAAAAGGTGTCACTCCTTCTATGAATCAGTGGTACTCCTATTGCACATTTTGGGAAAAGGTCTCACGTCTATTTCACATTTTAGGAAAAGGTGTCACTCCTTCTATGAAATGTTGTCACTCCTATGGCACATTTTGGGAAAAAGTTTTACTCCTCCTATGAAAAGGTGTCACTCCTATGAAAAAGTGTAACTCCTATGACACATTTTGGGGAAAGGTGTCACTCCTATGAAAAAGTGTTACTCCTATGACACATTTTGGGAAAAGGTGTCACTCCTTCTATGAATCAGTGGTACTCCTATTGCACATTTTGGGAAAAGGTCTCACGTCTATTTCACATTTTAGGAAAAGGTGTCACTCCTTCTATGAAATGTTGTCACTCCTATGACACATTTTGGGAAAAAATGTTACTCCTATGAAAAAGTGTCACTCCTATGATACATTTTGGGAAAAGGTGTCACTCCTATGGAAGTGTCACTCCTATGACACGTTTTGGAAAAAGGTGTCTCTCCTCCTATGAAAAGATGTCACTCCTATGAAAAAGTCTCACTCCAATAACACATTTTGGAAGAAGGTCTCTCCTCCTATGAAAAGATGTCACTCCTATGATAAAGTGTCACTCCAATAACACATTTTGGGAAAAGGTGTCACTGCTATTGCACATTTTGGGAAAAGGTGTCACTGCTCCTATGAAATAGAGTCACTCCTATGACACATTTTGGGGAATGGTGTCATTCCTATGAAAAAATCTCACTCCTATGACACATTTTGGGGAAAGGTGCCACTCCTATGAAAAAGTGTCACTCCTCCTATGAATAAGTGGCACTCCTATGACATTTTGGGAAAAGGTGTCACTTCTCCTATGAAAAAGTCTCACTCCTATGACACATTTTGAGAAAAAATGTTACTCCTATGAAATGGTGTCACTCCTATGACATATTATCGGAAAAAGTGTCACTCCTATTGCACATTTTGGGAAAAGGTGTCACGTCTATTTCAAATTTTAGGTAAAGGTGTCACTCGTCCTATGAAAGTGTCACTCCAATAACACATTTTGGGAAAAGGTGTCACTGTTATTGCACATTTTGAGAAAAGGTGTCACTCCTCCTATGAAAAAGAGTCACTCCTATGACACATTTTGGGGAAAGGTGCCACTCCTATGAAAAAGTGTCACTCCTCCTATGAATAAGTGGCACTCCTATGACATATTTTGGGAAAAGGTGTCACTTCTCCTATGAAAAAGTCTCACTCCTGTGACACATTTTGGGAAAAGGTGTCATTCCTTCTATGAAAAGGTGTCACTCCTATGAAAAAGTGTCACTTATATGAAAAAAGTGTCATTCCTCCTATGAAAAAGTGTTACTCCTCCTATGAAAAGGTGCTACTTCTTTGACACATTAGGGGAAAAGGTGTCATTACTCCTATGAAAAATTGTCACTCCTATGAAAAAGTGTTACTCCTATAACACATTTTGGCAGAAGCTGTCTCGCCTCCTGTGAAAAAGTGTCACTCCTATAACACATTTTGGCAGAACCTGTCACGCCTCCCGCCCCCTATGAAAAAGTGTCACTCCCATGACAATTTTGGGAAAAAGTATTACTCCTTATGAAAAAGTGTCACTCCTATGACATATTTTGGGAAAAGTTGTCACTGCTCCTATGAAAAGGTGTCACTCCTATGAAAAATTGTCACTCCTATAACGCAGTTTGGGAAAAAGTGTTACTCCTCCTATGAAATGTTGTCACTCCTATGACACATTTTGGGAAAAAATATTACTCCTATGAAAAAGTGCCACTCCTATGAAAAAGTATCACTCCAATAACACATTTTGGGAGAAGGTGTCACGCCTCCTATGAAAACGTGTCACTCCTATGACACATTTTGAGAAAAGGTGTCACTTCTCCTATCAAAAGGTGTCACTTTTATGACACGTTTTGGGAAAAGGTGTCTCTCTTCCTATGAAAAGATGTCACTCCTATGAAAAAGTGTCACTCTAATAAAACAGTTTGGGAAAAGGTGTCACGCCTCCTATGAAAACGTGTCATTCCTATGGCACTTTTTGGGAAAAAGTTTTACTCCTCCTATGAAAAGGTGTCACTCCTATTACACATTTTGGGAAAAGGTGTCACTCCTATGTAAAAGTGTCACTTCCATGACACGTTCTAGGAAAAGGTGTCTCTCCTCCTATGAAAAGATGTCACTCCTATGAAAAAGTGTCACTCCAATAGCACATTTTGGGAAAGGTGTCACGCCTCCTATGTAAACGCGTCACTCCTATGATATATTTTGAGAAAAAATGTTACTCCTATGAAATGGTGTCACTCCCATGACACATTTTAGGAAAAGGTGTCACTCCTATTGCACATTTTGGGAGAAGGTGTCACGCCTCCTATGAAAACGTGTCACTCCTATGACACATTTTGAGAAAAGGTGTCACTTCTCCTATCAAAAGGTGTCACTTTTATGACACGTTTTGGGAAAAGGTGTCTCTCTTCCTATGAAAAGATGTCACTCCTATGAAAAAGTGTCACTCCAATAAACCAGTTTGGGAAAAGGTGTCACGCCTCCTATGAAAACGTGTCACTCCTATGACACATTTTGAGAAAAAATGTTACCTCTATGAAAAAGAGTCACTCCTATGACACATTTTGTGAAAAGGTGTGACTCCTATGACACATTTTAGGAAAAAGTGTTACTCCTCCTATGAAATGTTGTCACTCCTATGAAACATTTTGGGAAAAAATGTTACTCCTATGAAAAGCTGTCACCCTTATGAAAGTGTCAGTCCTATGACACATTTTGGGAAATAGTGTTATTCCTCGTATGAAAAGGTGTAACTCCTATGACAAATTTTGTGAAATGGTGTCACGTCTATGAAAAGAAGGTTACTCCTCCGATGTAAAAGCGTCACTCCTATGACAGATTAAGGGAAAAGTGTCACTCCTCCTATGCAAACGTCATTCCTCCTACGATAACGTGTCAATCCTATGATAAAGTGTCACTCCTATGACACATTTTGGGAAAAGGTTTCACTCCTATGAAAAAGTGTAACTCCTCCTATGAATAAGTGGCACTCCTATGACACATTTTGGGAAAAAGTGTCACTTCTCCTATGAAAAAGTCTCACTCCTATAACACATTTTGGGAAAAGGTGTCACGCCTCCTATGAAAACGTGTCATTCCTATGGCACTTTTTGGGAAAAAGTTTTACTCCTCCTATGAAAAGGTGTCACTCCTATTACACATTTTGGGAAAAGGTGTCACTCCTATGTAAAAGTGTCACTTCCATGACACGTTCTAGGAAAAGGTGTCTCTCCTCCTATGAAAAGATGTCACTCCTATAAAAAAGTGTCACTCCAACAGCACATTTTGGGAAAGGTGTCACGCCTCCTATGTAAACGCGTCACTCCTATGATATATTTTGAGAAAAAATGTTACTCCTATGAAATGGTGTCACTCCCATGACACATTTTAGGAAAAGGTGTCACTCCTATTGCACATTTTGGGAAAAGGTGTCACGTCTATTTCACATTATGGGAAAAGATCTCACTCCTCCTATGAAAAAGAGTGACTCTTATGACACATTTTGGGGAAAGGTGTCACTCCTATGAAAAAGTGTCACTCCTATGACACATTTTGAGAAAAGGTGCTAGTACTATAAAAAAGTGTCACTCCTCCTATGAATGAGTGGCACTCCTATGACACATTTTGGGAAAAGGTGTCACTTCTCCTATGAAAAAGTCTCACTCCTGTGACACATTTTGGGAAAAGGTGTCATTCCTACTATGAAAAGGTGTCACTCCTATGAAAAAGTGTCACTTATATGAAAAAAGTGTCATTCCTCCTATGAAAAAGTGTTACTCCTCCTATGAAAAGGTGCCACTTCTTTGACACATTAGGGGAAAAGGTGTCATTACTCCTATGAAAAATTGTCACTCCTATGAAAAAGTGTTACTCCTATAACACATTTTGGCAGAAGCTGTCACGCCTCCTGTGAAAAAGTGTCACTCCTATAACACATTTTGGCAGAACCTGTCACGCCTCCCGCCTCCTATGAAAAAGTGTCACTCCCATGACAATTTTGGGAAAAAGTATTACTCCTTATGAAAAAGTGGCACTCCTATGACATATTTTGGGAAAAGTTGTCACTGCTCCTATGAAAAGGTGTCACTCCTATGAAAAATTGTCACTCCTATAACGCAGTTTGGGAAAAAGTGTTACTCCTCCTATGAAATGTTGTCACTCCTATGACACATTTTGGGAAAAAATATTACTCCTATGAAAAAGTGTCACTCCTATGAAAAAGTGTCTCTCCAATAACACATTTTGGGAGAAGGTGTCACGCCTCCTATGAAAACGTGTCACTCCTATGACACATTTTGAGAAAAGGTGTCACTTCTCCTATCAAAAGGTGTCACTCCTATGAAAAAGTGTCACTTTTATGACACGTTTTGGGAAAAGGTGTCTCTCTTCCTATGAAAAGATGTCACTCCTATGAAAAAGTGTCACTCCAATAACACATTTTGGGAAAAGGTGTCACGCCTCCTATGAAAACGTGTCACTCCTATGAAACATTTTGGGAAAAAATGTTACTCCTATGAAAAGCTGTCACCCTTATGAAAGTGTCAGTCCTATGACAGATTTTGGGAAATAGTGTTACTCCTCCTATGAAAAGGTGTAACTCCTATGACAAATTTTGTGAAATGGTGTCACGTCTATGAAAAGAAGATTACTCCTCCGATGTAAAAGCGTCACTCCTATGACAGATTAAGGGAAAAGTGTCACTCCTCCTATGCAAACGTCATTCCTCCTACGATAACGTGTCAATCCTATGAAAAAGTGTCACTCCTATGACACATTTTGAGAAAAGGTGCCAGTACTATAAAAAAGTGTCACTCCT
Organism: Torymus aiolomorphi; assembly: GCA_036365515.1. NCBI lineage: Eukaryota > Metazoa > Arthropoda > Insecta > Hymenoptera > Torymidae > Torymus > Torymus aiolomorphi. The sequence goes on along the minus strand of CM070875.1, from coordinate 132,974,752 downwards.
CCTATGAATGAGTGGAACTCCTATGACACATTTTGGGAAAAGGTGTCACTTCTCCTATGAAAAGGTGTCACTCCTATGAAAAAGTGTCACTCATATGAAAAAAGTGTCATTCCTCCTATGAAAAAGTGTTACTCCTCCTATGAACAGGTGCCACTTCTATGACACATTAGGGGAAAAGGTGTCATTACTCCTATGAAAAGGTGACACTCCTTTGAAAAAGTGTTACTCCTTAACACATTTTGGCAGAAGCTGTCACTCCTCTTGTGAAAAAGTGTCACTCCTATAACACATTTTGGCAGAAACTGTCACGCCTCCCGCCTCCTATGAAAAATTGTCATTCCCATGACACATTTAGGGAAAAAGTATTACTCCTTATGGAAAAGTGTTACTCCTATGACACATTTTGGGAAAAGTTATCACTGCTCCTATGAAAAGGTGTCACTCCTATGAAAAAGTGTCACTTCTATAACACGTTTTGGGAAAAGGTGTCACTCCTCCTATGAAAAGATGTCACTCCTATAAAAAAGTGTCATTCCTATAACACATTTTGGGAAAAGGTGTCAGGCCTCCTATGAAAAAGTGCTACTCGTATGACACATTTTGGAAAAACTGTTACTCCTATGAAAAGGTGTCACTCTTATGACACATTATGGGAAAAGATGTCACTCCTATGAAAAAGTGTCACTCCTATAACACATTTTGGGAAAAGGTGTCACGCGTCCTATGAAAAAGTGTTACCCCTATGACACATTTTGGAAAAACTGTTACTCCTATGAAAAGGTGTCACTCTTATGACACATTATGGGAAAAGATGTCACTCCTATGAAAAAGTGTCACTCCTATAACACATTTTGGGAAAAGGTGTCACGCCTCCTATGAAAAATTGTCACTCCCATGACACATTTTGGGAAAAAGTATTACTCCTTATGGAAAAGTGTTACTCCTATGACACATTTTGGGAAAAGTTATCACTGCTCCTATGAAAAGGTGTCACTCCTATGAAAAAGTGTCACTCCTATAACATATTTTGGGAAAAAATATTACTCCTATGACAAAGTTTCACTCCTATGAAAAAGTGTCTCTCCAATAACACATTTTGGGAGAAGGTCTCACGCCTCCTATGAAAACGTGTCACTCCTATGACACATTTTGAGAAAAGGTGTCACTTCTCCTATCAAAAGGTGTCACTCCTATGAAAAAGTGTCACTTTTATGACACGTTTTGGGAAAAGGTGTCTCTCTTCCTATGAAAAGATGTCACTCCTATGAAAAAGTGTCACTTCAATAACACATTTTGGGAAAAGGTGTCACGCCTCCTATGAAAACGTGTCACTCCTATGAAACATTTTGGGAAAAAATGTTACTCCTATGAAAAGCTGTCACCCTTATGAAAGTGTCAGTCCTATGACATATTTTGGGAAATAGTGTTACTCCTCCTATGAAAAGGTGTAACTCCTATGACAAATTTGTGAAATGGTGTCACGTCTATGAAAAGATGATTACTCCTCCGATGTAAAAGCGTCACTCCTATGACAGATTAAGGGAAAAGTGTCACTCCTCCTATGCAAACGTCATTCCTCCTACGATAACGTGTCAATCCTATGAAAAAGTGTCACTCCTATGACACATTTTGAGAAAAGGTGCCAGTACTATAAAGAAGTGTCACTCCTCCTATGAATGAGTGGCACTCCTATGACACATTTTGGGAAAAGGTGTCACTTCTCCTATGAAAAAGACTCACTCCTGTGACACATTTTGGGAAAAGGTGTCATTCCTACTATGAAAAGGTGTCACTCCTATGAAAAAGTGTCACTCATATGAAAAAAGTGTCATTCCTCCTATGAAAAAGTGTTACTCCTCCTATGAACAGGTGCCACTTCTATGACACATTAGGGGAAAAGGTGTCATTACTCCTATGAAAAGGTGACACTCCTTTGAAAAAGTGTTACTCCTTAACACATTTTGGCACAAGCTGTCACTCCTCTTGTGAAAAAGTGTCACTCCTATAACACATTTTGGCAGAAACTGTCACGCCTCCCGCCTCCTATGAAAAATTGTCACTCCCATGACACATTTTGGGAAAAAGTATTACTCCTTATGGAAAAGTGTTACTCCTATGACACATTTTGGGAAAAGTTATCACTGCTCCTATGAAAAGGTGTCACTCCTATGAAAAAGTGTCACTCCTATAACATATTTTGGGAAAAAGTTTTACTCCTCCTATGAAAAGGTGTCACTCCTATGACACATTTTGGGAAAAGATGTCACTTCGCCTATCAAAAGTTGTCGCTCCTATGGAAAAGTGTCACTTCTATAACACGTTTTGGGAAAAGGTGTCACTCCTCCTATGAAAAGATGTCACTCCTATGAAAAAGTGTCATTCCTATAACACATTTTGGGAAAAGGTGTCAGGCCTCCTATGAAAAAGTGCTACTCGTATGACACATTTTGGAAAAACTGTTACTCCTATGAAAAGGTGTCACTCTTATGACACATTATGGGAAAAGATGTCACTCCTATGAAAAAGTGTCACTCCTATAACACATTTTGGGAAAAGGTGTCACGCCTCCTATGAAAAAGTGTCACCCCTATGACACATTTTGGAAAAACTGTTACTCCTATGAAAAGGTGTCACTCTTATGACACATTATGCGAAAAGATGTCACTCCTATGAAAAAGTGTCACTCCTATAACACATTTTGGGAAAAGGTGTCACGCCTCCTATGAAAAATTGTCACTCCCATGACACATTTTGGGAAAAAGTATTACTCCTTATGGAAAAGTGTTACTCCTATGACACATTTTGGGAAAAGTTATCACTGCTCCTATGAAAAGGTGTCACTCCTATGAAAAAGTGTCACTCCTATAACATATTTTGGGAAAAAGTTTTACTCCTCCTATGAAAAGGTGTCACTCCTATGACACATTTTGGGAAAAGATGTCACTTCGCCTATCAAAAGTTGTCGCTCCTATGAAAAAGTGTCACTTCTATAACACGTTTTGGGAAAAGGTGTCACTCCTCCTATGAAAAGATGTCACTCCTATGAAAAAGTGTCATTCCTATAACACGTAAAAATTGTTGTTTTGGTCAATTCTGACCAGATCCGTTGGGAGCAGGAAAGAAAATAGACTACGATGATAAGTAGTTGCAACGTTTCGTCGACGGGTTTGTCGACCTCTTCAGGCTTTATTAAAAAAAATATATAATAATATAATTAACAGAACGAGCTCACGCTAGTCTTAACTTACGATGGTTGAAAAAATTTTAAAAAATGCGAAACGAATTACCTAAGTTATCGCACAGCGATCCGTCGAGTAATGTGAAAGTACATAGCAACATGACTTATATATATATATATATATATATTGGCTTCTTACCAAAACGTAAACAATAACAAATTTTGAATTAGATCGAGAATATACTTTACTTTTTATGTAACAGCTTAATAATAGATTTGTATTCTCTACTGAGATTCTATGTATCTTCTTTTTTGTTTATTGTATTTGGTGTACTGTTAATAAATAACATTTCAGAAATAAGTCTTTTATTATAGTTATTTTCAATATCTCTAATTGTTACTGCTTCAAAATCAAATTCATGATTATATTCATTTTTATATATATTGACAACCAACTCATCATTATTATTCTTGCGATGTTCGGCAATTCGTTTATTTAGGACACGTTTTGTCTCGCCTATGTACCGTGCATTGCAATCTTTACAAGGGAACTCATAAACCACATTCGTTTGCTCGAGTTTGTTGGTTTTATCTTTGCCAAGAACAACTAGTTTTGAGAATTTATTAACTATATTTGGGATCGTTACAATATTGTGTTTCCGTAAAAATTTTGAACAATTGTTGTAAAATTTTGAATAAAATGGAAGTGATACTTTAATGTTGTGTCGGTTAGTATTTACAGGACTGTTTCTTTTATTTTGAAAACGAATTTTAAATAGTCTAGATCTTATATGTTTGTCAATAAACTCTGGTGGATATGAGTTCTCTTTAAGTATATTTTTAACCCGCAATATATTTCTATTATGAAAACGTTTATCTGATAAAAGGATAGCTCTATCAATCAAGTTAAAAACTATATTCTTTTTTAATGATATCGGATGGTTGCTGTAGTAGTTTAAAGTTCTATTAGATGACATCGATTTTGAATACCAGTCAGTTTAAGCTGTTACATAAAAAGTAAAGTATATTCTCGATCTAATTCAAAATTTGTTATTGTTTACGTTTTGGTAAGAAGCCAATATATATATATATATATATATATAAGTCATGTTGCTATGTACTTTCACATTACTCGACGGATCGCTGTGCGATAACTTAGGTAATTCGTTTCGCATTTTTTAAAATTTTTTCAACCATCGTAAGTTAAGACTAGCGTGAGCTCGTTCTGTTAATTATATTATTATATATTTTTTTAATAAAGCCTGAAGAGGTCGACAAACCCGTCGACGAAACGTTGCAACTACTTATCATCGTAGTCTATTTTCTTTCCTGCTCCCAACGGATCTGGTCAGAATTGACCAAAACAACAATTTTTACATTTGACAATGGGGAGCAAAATTGTGAATACAATTACAAACTCAAGTTATTCCTATAACACATTTTGGGAAAAGGTGTCAGGCCTCCTATGAAAAAGTGCTACTCCTATGACACATTTTGGAAAAACTGTTACTCCTATGAAAAGGTGTCACTCCTATGACACATTTTGGGAAAAGGTGTGACTCCTATGACACATTTTGGGAAAAAGTGTTACTCCTTCTATGAAATGTTGTCACTCCTATGACACATTTTGGGAAAAAATGTTACTCTTATGAAAAGGTGTCACTCCTATGACACATTTTGGGAAAAAATGTTACTCTTATGAAAAGGTGTCACTCCTATGACACATTTTTGGAAAAGGTGTCACGCCTCCTATGAAAAATTGTCACTCCCATGACACATTTTGGGAAAAAGTATTACTCCTTATGGAAAAGTGTTACTCCTATGACACATTTTGGGAAAAGTTATCACTGCTCCTATGAAAAGGTGTCACTCCTATGAAAAAGTGTCACTCCTATAACATATTTTGGGAAAAAATATTACTCCTATGACAAAGTTTCACTCCTATGAAAAAGTGTCTCTCCAATAACACATTTTGGGAGAAGGTCTCACGCCTCCTATGAAAACGTGTCACTCCTATGACACATTTTGAGAAAAGGTGTCACTTCTCCTATCAAAAGTGTCACTCCTATGAAAAAGTGTCACTTTTATGACACGTTTTGGGAAAAGGTGTCTCTCTTCCTATGAAAAGATGTCACTCCTATGAAAAAGTGTCACTTCAATAACACATTTTGGGAAAAGGTGTCACGCCTCCTATGAAAACGTGTCACTCCTATGAAACATTTTGGGAAAAAATGTTACTCCTATGAAAAGCTGTCACCCTTATGAAAGTGTCAGTCCTATGACATATTTTGGGAAATAGTGTTACTCCTCCTATGAAAAGGTGTAACTCCTATGACAAATTTTGTGAAATGGTGTCACGTCTATGAAAAGATGATTACTCCTCCGATGTAAAAGCGTCACTCCTATGACAGATTAAGGGAAAAGTGTCACTCCTCCTATGCAAACGTCATTCCTCCTACGATAACGTGTCAATCCTATGAAAAAGTGTCACTCCTATGACACATTTTGAGAAAAGGTGCCAGTACTATAAAGAAGTGTCACTCCTCCTATGAATGAGTGGCACTCCTATGACACATTTTGGGAAAAGGTGTCACTTCTCCTATGAAAAAGACTCACTCCTGTGACACATTTTGGGAAAAGGTGTCATTCCTACTATGAAAAGGTGTCACTCCTATGAAAAAGTGTCACTCATATGAAAAAAGTGTCATTCCTCCTATGAAAAAGTGTTACTCCTCCTATGAACAGGTGCCACTTCTATGACACATTAGGGGAAAAGGTGTCATTACTCCTATGAAAAGGTGACACTCCTTTGAAAAAGTGTTACTCCTTAACACATTTTGGCACAAGCTGTCACTCCTCTTGTGAAAAAGTGTCACTCCTATAACACATTTTGGCAGAAACTGTCACGCCTCCCGCCTCCTATGAAAAATTGTCACTCCCATGACACATTTTGGGAAAAAGTATTACTCCTTATGGAAAAGTGTTACTCCTATGACACATTTTGGGAAAAGTTATCACTGCTCCTATGAAAAGGTGTCACTCCTATGAAAAAGTGTCACTCCTATAACATATTTTGGGAAAAAGTTTTACTCCTCCTATGAAAAGGTGTCACTCCTATGACACATTTTGGGAAAAGATGTCACTTCGCCTATCAAAAGTTGTCGCTCCTATGGAAAAGTGTCACTTCTATAACACGTTTTGGGAAAAGGTGTCACTCCTCCTATGAAAAGATGTCACTCCTATGAAAAAGTGTCATTCCTATAACACATTTTGGGAAAAGGTGTCAGGCCTCCTATGAAAAAGTGCTACTCGTATGACACATTTTGGAAAAACTGTTACTCCTATGAAAAGGTGTCACTCTTATGACACATTATGGGAAAAGATGTCACTCCTATGAAAAAGTGTCACTCCTATAACACATTTTGGGAAAAGGTGTCACGCCTCCTATGAAAAAGTGTCACCCCTATGACACATTTTGGAAAAACTGTTACTCCTATGAAAAGGTGTCACTCTTATGACACATTATGCGAAAAGATGTCACTCCTATGAAAAAGTGTCACTCCTATAACACATTTTGGGAAAAGGTGTCACGCCTCCTATGAAAAATTGTCACTCCCATGACACATTTTGGGAAAAAGTATTACTCCTTATGGAAAAGTGTTACTCCTATGACACATTTTGGGAAAAGTTATCACTGCTCCTATGAAAAGGTGTCACTCCTATGAAAAAGTGTCACTCCTATAACATATTTTGGGAAAAAGTTTTACTCCTCCTATGAAAAGGTGTCACTCCTATGACACATTTTGGGAAAAGATGTCACTTCGCCTATCAAAAGTTGTCGCTCCTATGAAAAAGTGTCACTTCTATAACACGTTTTGGGAAAAGGTGTCACTCCTCCTATGAAAAGATGTCACTCCTATGAAAAAGTGTCATTCCTATAACACGTAAAAATTGTTGTTTTGGTCAATTCTGACCAGATCCGTTGGGAGCAGGAAAGAAAATAGACTACGATGATAAGTAGTTGCAACGTTTCGTCGACGGGTTTGTCGACCTCTTCAGGCTTTATTAAAAAAATATATAATAATATAATTAACAGAACGAGCTCACGCTAGTCTTAACTTACGATGGTTGAAAAAATTTTAAAAAATGCGAAACGAATTACCTAAGTTATCGCACAGCGATCCGTCGAGTAATGTGAAAGTACATAGCAACATGACTTATATATATATATATATATATATATTGGCTTCTTACCAAAACGTAAACAATAACAAATTTTGAATTAGATCGAGAATATACTTTACTTTTTATGTAACAGCTTAATAATAGATTTGTATTCTCTACTGAGATTCTATGTATCTTCTTTTTTGTTTATTGTATTTGGTGTACTGTTAATAAATAACATTTCAGAAATAAGTCTTTTATTATAGTTATTTTCAATATCTCTAATTGTTACTGCTTCAAAATCAAATTCATGATTATATTCATTTTTATATATATTGACAACCAACTCATCATTATTATTCTTGCGATGTTCGGCAATTCGTTTATTTAGGACACGTTTTGTCTCGCCTATGTACCGTGCATTGCAATCTTTACAAGGGAACTCATAAACCACATTCGTTTGCTCGAGTTTGTTGGTTTTATCTTTGCCAAGAACAACTAGTTTTGAGAATTTATTAACTATATTTGGGATCGTTACAATATTGTGTTTCCGTAAAAATTTTGAACAATTGTTGTAAAATTTTGAATAAAATGGAAGTGATACTTTAATGTTGTGTCGGTTAGTATTTACAGGACTGTTTCTTTTATTTTGAAAACGAATTTTAAATAGTCTAGATCTTATATGTTTGTCAATAAACTCTGGTGGATATGAGTTCTCTTTAAGTATATTTTTAACCCGCAATATATTTCTATTATGAAAACGTTTATCTGATAAAAGGATAGCTCTATCAATCAAGTTAAAAACTATATTCTTTTTTAATGATATCGGATGGTTGCTGTAGTAGTTTAAAGTTCTATTAGATGACATCGATTTTGAATACCAGTCAGTTTAAGCTGTTACATAAAAAGTAAAGTATATTCTCGATCTAATTCAAAATTTGTTATTGTTTACGTTTTGGTAAGAAGCCAATATATATATATATATATATATATAAGTCATGTTGCTATGTACTTTCACATTACTCGACGGATCGCTGTGCGATAACTTAGGTAATTCGTTTCGCATTTTTTAAAATTTTTTCAACCATCGTAAGTTAAGACTAGCGTGAGCTCGTTCTGTTAATTATATTATTATATATTTTTTTAATAAAGCCTGAAGAGGTCGACAAACCCGTCGACGAAACGTTGCAACTACTTATCATCGTAGTCTATTTTCTTTCCTGCTCCCAACGGATCTGGTCAGAATTGACCAAAACAACAATTTTTACATTTGACAATGGGGAGCAAAATTGTGAATACAATTACAAACTCAAGTTATTCCTATAACACATTTTGGGAAAAGGTGTCAGGCCTCCTATGAAAAAGTGCTACTCCTATGACACATTTTGGAAAAACTGTTACTCCTATGAAAAGGTGTCACTCCTATGACACATTTTGGGAAAAGGTGTGACTCCTATGACACATTTTGGGAAAAAGTGTTACTCCTTCTATGAAATGTTGTCACTCCTATGACACATTTTGGGAAAAAATGTTACTCTTATGAAAAGGTGTCACTCCTATGACACATTTTGGGAAAAAATGTTACTCTTATGAAAAGGTGTCACTCCTATGACACATTTTTGGAAAAGGTGTCACGCCTCCTATGAAAAATTGTCACTCCCATGACACATTTTGGGAAAAAGTATTACTCCTTATGGAAAAGTGTTACTCCTATGACACATTTTGGGAAAAGTTATCACTGCTCCTATGAAAAGGTGTCACTCCTATGAAAAAGTGTCACTCCTATAACATATTTTGGGAAAAAATATTACTCCTATGACAAAGTTTCACTCCTATGAAAAAGTGTCTCTCCAATAACACATTTTGGGAGAAGGTCTCACGCCTCCTATGAAAACGTGTCACTCCTATGACACATTTTGAGAAAAGGTGTCACTTCTCCTATCAAAAGGTGTCACTCCTATGAAAAAGTGTCACTTTTATGACACGTTTTGGGAAAAGGTGTCTCTCTTCCTATGAAAAGATGTCACTCCTATGAAAAAGTGTCACTTCAATAACACATTTTGGGAAAAGGTGTCACGCCTCCTATGAAAACGTGTCACTCCTATGAAACATTTTGGGAAAAAATGTTACTCCTATGAAAAGCTGTCACCCTTATGAAAGTGTCAGTCCTATGACATATTTTGGGAAATAGTGTTACTCCTCCTATGAAAAGGTGTAACTCCTATGACAAATTTTGTGAAATGGTGTCACGTCTATGAAAAGATGATTACTCCTCCGATGTAAAAGCGTCACTCCTATGACAGATTAAGGGAAAAGTGTCACTCCTCCTATGCAAACGTCATTCCTCCTACGATAACGTGTCAATCCTATGAAAAAGTGTCACTCCTATGACACATTTTGAGAAAAGGTGCCAGTACTATAAAGAAGTGTCACTCCTCCTATGAATGAGTGGCACTCCTATGACACATTTTGGGAAAAGGTGTCACTTCTCCTATGAAAAAGACTCACTCCTGTGACACATTTTGGGAAAAGGTGTCATTCCTACTATGAAAAGGTGTCACTCCTATGAAAAAGTGTCACTCATATGAAAAAAGTGTCATTCCTCCTATGAAAAAGTGTTACTCCTCCTATGAACAGGTGCCACTTCTATGACACATTAGGGGAAAAGGTGTCATTACTCCTATGAAAAGGTGACACTCCTTTGAAAAAGTGTTACTCCTTAACACATTTTGGCACAAGCTGTCACTCCTCTTGTGAAAAAGTGTCACTCCTATAACACATTTTGGCAGAAACTGTCACGCCTCCCGCCTCCTATGAAAAATTGTCACTCCCATGACACATTTTGGGAAAAAGTATTACTCCTTATGGAAAAGTGTTACTCCTATGACACATTTTGGGAAAAGTTATCACTGCTCCTATGAAAAGGTGTCACTCCTATGAAAAAGTGTCACTCCTATAACATATTTTGGGAAAAAGTTTTACTCCTCCTATGAAAAGGTGTCACTCCTATGACACATTTTGGGAAAAGATGTCACTTCGCCTATCAAAAGTTGTCGCTCCTATGGAAAAGTGTCACTTCTATAACACGTTTTGGGAAAAGGTGTCACTCCTCCTATGAAAAGATGTCACTCCTATGAAAAAGTGTCATTCCTATAACACATTTTGGGAAAAGGTGTCAGGCCTCCTATGAAAAAGTGCTACTCGTATGACACATTTTGGAAAAACTGTTACTCCTATGAAAAGGTGTCACTCTTATGACACATTATGGGAAAAGATGTCACTCCTATGAAAAAGTGTCACTCCTATAACACATTTTGGGAAAAGGTGTCACGCCTCCTATGAAAAAGTGTCACCCCTATGACACATTTTGGAAAAACTGTTACTCCTATGAAAAGGTGTCACTCTTATGACACATTATGCGAAAAGATGTCACTCCTATGAAAAAGTGTCACTCCTATAACACATTTTGGGAAAAGGTGTCACGCCTCCTATGAAAAATTGTCACTCCCATGACACATTTTGGGAAAAAGTATTACTCCTTATGGAAAAGTGTTACTCCTATGACACATTTTGGGAAAAGTTATCACTGCTCCTATGAAAAGGTGTCACTCCTATGAAAAAGTGTCACTCCTATAACATATTTTGGGAAAAAGTTTTACTCCTCCTATGAAAAGGTGTCACTCCTATGACACATTTTGGGAAAAGATGTCACTTCGCCTATCAAAAGTTGTCGCTCCTATGAAAAAGTGTCACTTCTATAACACGTTTTGGGAAAAGGTGTCACTCCTCCTATGAAAAGATGTCACTCCTATGAAAAAGTGTCATTCCTATAACACGTAAAAATTGTTGTTTTGGTCAATTCTGACCAGATCCGTTGGGAGCAGGAAAGAAAATAGACTACGATGATAAGTAGTTGCAACGTTTCGTCGACGGGTTTGTCGACCTCTTCAGGCTTTATTAAAAAAAATATATAATAATATAATTAACAGAACGAGCTCACGCTAGTCTTAACTTACGATGGTTGAAAAAATTTTAAAAAATGCGAAACGAATTACCTAAGTTATCGCACAGCGATCCGTCGAGTAATGTGAAAGTACATAGCAACATGACTTATATATATATATATATATATATTGGCTTCTTACCAAAACGTAAACAATAACAAATTTTGAATTAGATCGAGAATATACTTTACTTTTTATGTAACAGCTTAATAATAGATTTGTATTCTCTACTGAGATTCTATGTATCTTCTTTTTTGTTTATTGTATTTGGTGTACTGTTAATAAATAACATTTCAGAAATAAGTCTTTTATTATAGTTATTTTCAATATCTCTAATTGTTACTGCTTCAAAATCAAATTCATGATTATATTCATTTTTATATATATTGACAACCAACTCATCATTATTATTCTTGCGATGTTCGGCAATTCGTTTATTTAGGACACGTTTTGTCTCGCCTATGTACCGTGCATTGCAATCTTTACAAGGGAACTCATAAACCACATTCGTTTGCTCGAGTTTGTTGGTTTTATCTTTGCCAAGAACAACTAGTTTTGAGAATTTATTAACTATATTTGGGATCGTTACAATATTGTGTTTCCGTAAAAATTTTGAACAATTGTTGTAAAATTTTGAATAAAATGGAAGTGATACTTTAATGTTGTGTCGGTTAGTATTTACAGGACTGTTTCTTTTATTTTGAAAACGAATTTTAAATAGTCTAGATCTTATATGTTTGTCAATAAACTCTGGTGGATATGAGTTCTCTTTAAGTATATTTTTAACCCGCAATATATTTCTATTATGAAAACGTTTATCTGATAAAAGGATAGCTCTATCAATCAAGTTAAAAACTATATTCTTTTTTAATGATATCGGATGGTTGCTGTAGTAGTTTAAAGTTCTATTAGATGACATCGATTTTGAATACCAGTCAGTTTAAGCTGTTACATAAAAAGTAAAGTATATTCTCGATCTAATTCAAAATTTGTTATTGTTTACGTTTTGGTAAGAAGCCAATATATATATATATATATATATATAAGTCATGTTGCTATGTACTTTCACATTACTCGACGGATCGCTGTGCGATAACTTAGGTAATTCGTTTCGCATTTTTTAAAATTTTTTCAACCATCGTAAGTTAAGACTAGCGTGAGCTCGTTCTGTTAATTATATTATTATATATTTTTTTTAATAAAGCCTGAAGAGGTCGACAAACCCGTCGACGAAACGTTGCAACTACTTATCATCGTAGTCTATTTTCTTTCCTGCTCCCAACGGATCTGGTCAGAATTGACCAAAACAACAATTTTTACATTTGACAATGGGGAGCAAAATTGTGAATACAATTACAAACTCAAGTTATTCCTATAACACATTTTGGGAAAAGGTGTCAGGCCTCCTATGAAAAAGTGCTACTCCTATGACACATTTTGGAAAAACTGTTACTCCTATGAAAAGGTGTCACTCCTATGACACATTTTGGGAAAAGGTGTGACTCCTATGACACATTTTGGGAAAAAGTGTTACTCCTTCTATGAAATGTTGTCACTCCTATGACACATTTTGGGAAAAAATGTTACTCTTATGAAAAGGTGTCACTCCTATGACACATTTTGGGAAAAAATGTTACTCTTATGAAAAGGTGTCACTCCTATGACACATTTTTGGAAAAGGGGTCACTCCTATTCCGCATTTTGGGAAAAGGTGTCACATC